>BSBK01010380.1:7500-268927 GCA_027943335.1 Chamaecyparis obtusa
TGATGAGAGTAGAATGAGAAGATAGTGTGGAGATGTAAGGGATCAAGTTTGTAATAGTTTTGATAAATAAAATCAATTTCTCTACAAATCTGGAAGTCTCTGTCCCGAGGAATAGTCATTACACTAGTACATCATGTACCTAGTTTGAATATGATTCGGATTATAAAAGGTTGTTAACACATCATTTGAATAGTCTTTTATATCTTTTAATAAGTTATTTTATTCATTTTATTGTTTGAAGGCAGAGCAAGGTGTCATTACTAGTGACTATGATGGGCTGTAGGGTATAGTCAGTGTCTGGTTTTGTAGCTAGCACCATGTGGTGACCCTCCCACCTTGTGGTGACTTTAATTAGGTGGGAGAGGTATAATAATTTAGTATACCTTGTATGGAAATGTGTTTGTGCAGGGAAGGAGAATTAGTTGGAGAAACTGCATTAAAGCAAGGGTTACTATGTGAACAAGTACCCTAATTCGATACCAGTTATTGTGGAAGTGGTTGACCACCAGGATGAGGGAGTTTTTTGTTAGTTTATATCAGTGTGGGATCATAGTGAGGTATTAGATCCACTGATTCTCTTTGGAAGAGATTGTAAGGGTTAGTTTGAATAAAACCTCATGGTTTGACCCTAGAGACAAGGGTTTATTGAAAGGGAGGTTAGATCTATGAGTAAGACCAAATAAATTTGAAAAGTGTTGGTCTTTCATGTTTTTTCAAGACTATTTTGGGTTGTGGAGTCTTGGAAGTAAAGGGATATAGGAGTTACTTCTTTGAGAAAGGGTTAATTAGGCTTAGGAGAAGAGCACTTAGAAAGGGAAGTGTTCACCAGTCAGGTCATGAAAGTCTAAGATTGATATGAATTTAGTAACTCTAAAAAGGGTACTAGAAAATGTAAAAACATTTCTAGGTACTATAAAATGTAAAAACATTTCTGCACTTTTCTCCTTCAAATCTAGGTATGGGACTTTTCATAGGATCCTGAACTAAGACATAGGAATCTATATTCAACATGAGATGATAAACATAAAATTTTTAGCAACTTTAATATAATTCCACCATGATAATGAAAGTCCCCTGGCTATTGTAAATTTTTGATTTGAAGTTATTTCCAATTTTTTCTTACAATGCTCATGTCTAAATTTGGGTTTTGAACAAGCACAACAATAACAATAAATACATGGAAAAATAAATGTTGCATTGAGAGGTGTAA
Organism: Chamaecyparis obtusa; assembly: GCA_027943335.1. Lineage (NCBI taxonomy): Eukaryota > Viridiplantae > Streptophyta > Pinopsida > Cupressales > Cupressaceae > Chamaecyparis > Chamaecyparis obtusa. The sequence continues at coordinate 8,711 of BSBK01010380.1, forward strand.
CTACAATGGAAGAAAATTGAGGGGGAAATAATGTAACTCAATCTAATATAATCAATCTCAATTGATCTATAAACTATATCTATTCAAGAATTAATGATCTGCACACATATGTTAGAGAAGCCTATGTTATCAATATATATTATGTATATAAACTGAGTTACAATCTCCACAAGTATTTCTTAACAAAAATTTCATGTCTGAATCCAAAATGAACATCAATACTCTTGTAATGTTATAGAAACATCATTACTGCTCTCTAAAGCAAAATTTCTTCATAACTATAACTAAATAAATATCATAATAGTAAACAAGGAAGAGCATTAAAATCTTTAGATATACATGATTTTCCACCTAATACCTTATCAAAATTGTTGCCTTACCTTATGAAATATCAGTTCCAGACTTCAACATGAAACTATTGTCAATATCATGACTTTTTAATGGTGAAGTTGGATGTGGGTTTGTTGCTTCTGGTGTTGTATTTGTTGCTGCTGTAGTTGAGGGTTGTTCAGAATTATCTCTGGCTCTTTGAGTTTCAATGGAAGAAGAGAGGGAAAGACAAGAGGTTGCAGAAAAAAGAGATGGATGAAGCTGATTTAAAGGCTACATAGGAGGGACAAGGGAAAGCATCAAGATCTTGTGGTGTGTTAATGGAAGAACCAAGTGCTATTGTTGCAAGAGGAGCAACTGGAAAAGGGCCCGATCCAATGGTATGTATTTTCATGAGTATGTAAATAGGTTCTTTCCCTTGACAGTTGTACTTCATCTTGCGAAGATGTTTATCAAAGAATTTTTAACAACCATTTCAAACAAATATCACCTTCTCATTATGCTTGGATTATAGCTATGATTAACCAAGCAACTTATTATGATCAGTAGTTTTCCACATGTATTAGAGCTGAATTTTTGTAATGCTCACTATAGGAACTACGTCATACAAGGTCAACATTTGAACAAGCTCACTTCAACCTAGTATGTATGAATATATTCACTTATCTCTTAATTTTCCAAAATGAGCTACAACTTGTTATTTTTTCACATATGATCACTCATGTGATTATTTCTATTCTTTCTGTGGAGTGAAATGTTTTATTAGCATTTACAAAATCTTGATTGTATCTTTATGTGATTCAGGTGACCACTCTTTCAAATATTGAGGCCAAGAAAAACTTTGAATTCTTTGAGGAAGCTAGTGGAACAATGGATGCTCATCTAGGTTATTTGAAGTAGGTATAGGCTTCCTATGAAAAATTAGAGATTTACTTCTATAAAGTTTTGTTCAAGTGAGGTTTGTAGCAGGAGAATATTGTTTCCTATCTATGGTTTGTTCATTTAAGTTGATGCTAAGTGTGTTTTGATCCTGTTCCTAGGACATTATCAGGGTTATGAGTTGCTACACTAGATGGAGCCATATATACACCAAGTTTCCCTTTCATTACTTGTTTTCTGAAAATCTTATCTAGTTTTCTAGTTTGACTTGGAGTTTTGTTTCTTCAAATGTTATTATTCTAAGAGAAATATAAACATTTTTTATTTGATTTTGAACAAATTGAGTATCAGATTGCGAACATCTATCTTTTCAACCTTAGTGTCTTAGAAATATAAGTTACCTTTCTTGGAATTCTTCTTTTGATGTTTCCCAAGGTGCTCATATAACAAACATAATAATTTGAAGTGCCTGATAGACATCTTTCTTTTTGTAATTGGTTCACACTTGATTGATGCTTATGGAGTGTATTTTTGTCTCAAATTACTATGTGTGCATGCATGAGTAGATATGTTGGTATTGCCCTGTCAGTTTGAAGTGAAAACAAGGGACAGAGTGTCAAAAGGACAAATGGACTGTGTAGGCCTTTGAACTACCCTACAAGGACACTTTCTTATACTAGAAAACACAGAGCAACCGCTAAAAACTTCAAAAACTACGAAGTCTAATGAATTGCATATTATGTAGGATGGGAAGAAAAGAAAAGAAACATGCAATGAGGCAAAGGTCCTGCCTTTACTGAATGTACATTTTCTCTCATAGACCTGGCCTTGTATGTTGGGTTGTTTTAGTAGCCAATGAGTGTGGTAGTTTATCTTCTTTTTTTTGGTGAAAGCCCAAAGGATTTAAAACCTCTTGGAGCTTGTTCCATTTGATGAATTATTGTTGAGTATCTTTTTGCCTTTGAGGAAGAGGCTTTATTGAATTGTATGTTTTAAATTTTTAATTAGTATGTGTGGTCCTTAATGTTGCTAGGATGGTTTGATAATTTTATGACTGATTTAAATTATCTTGTATTGAATTTTTTGGATATCCCATTGACAATGCAATAGATCATAAGGATTTTAACTTCTACATTTATTCATGTGTCATATTGAGTGATAGCATCTCCTATATGTCCAATATTGTAGTCCAATTTGGTATTGTTCAATTCTAAGTGTTGATTTTATCACATGGAATTTGAAACTACAGTTATTATTCGGTTATTGACAGGCAAGTCTATTTCAAGTTACATTATTTATTTTCAGTATTTAGTTGTCTAGAACTACTACTCTAGGTGGATCATTTGATTGTTTTTTTTCATTATTATTATTTTTTGTTTTCTAATCAATTGGAGAGCCTTCCTACCATGGTAGGTGGAGAGGTACAATATCCAAGTGTTCTTGGAGAGCCATTACATGGAGAGCTACAATCATCAGGTTTCCTTGATTTTGTATGTATTTCAGCAATTTTTATTAACATAAAATAATAAACATGGTTTGTAATTTAGATGTTTGATTAGCTTTGATTCACTTTTATTTTCTTGACAAACAAGTTTTATGGTTCCAAAAGTTTGACTGCAGAATTATAATGTTTTTGTCCCATTAATATTATGAGGAAGGGAAAATGATTCTCCATTTTCTATAGTAAAACTCAATTCCCTTGTAATGAATAATTTATTTTTCGTATGAAATCATTCTTCTAGTGTAGTATAATATTTAATATAATGTCATCTACTATAGCCATTTTTTAGTGCAATCACAATATTCTTCCTCTACTATAAAAATGAGTTTTTTTAGGGCCTCGCGTGTTTCTTTCTTCCTAAGGTTCTTGCTAGCCTTAGTAGTTTTAGGGATTCCTCTATATTTATGGTAGCAAAAAGCATCCTTGGATGATGTGGGTAGGGCTGTACAAATTGCAAAGGTCTTAAATTTCAACAGTCATTATTTGTGTATTTGTTATTTGAACACTCTAGCCCATTGTTTCACTTCATAGTTCAACAAAAAGTACTAGCATATACACTCATTCATGTTTGTTCACATACTAATTTCTTATAAACATAGAGTTGTAGATTTTTCTTAGGCTTTGTCTTTGGGTTTAGGAGCCTTTTTTTGGTAGAACTATAAACCACCTAGATAGGAGAGTGTTTAGCATTTAAGGTATGGTCTCTTGTCTAACTATAATATTATATATATCTGATCCATAGTAAGTCAAAAATAAGAAATTGGTCATTTTAACTTCTTTTTCGTTCTACTTTGTTTGGGATTTTTAGTGTGCTTGATCATTACCTATGTAATCTAATGTGTCATTTTTTTTCTTTTTACAGAAATATATTGATAAAATCAAAGAAGGGGATAAAGTTAATGTGTTAGTTCCATATGATGGTGTTGTTGTGGGTATTGGGAAGATTCACTCCCTGTCTATTGTACATGGAATCAACTTGAAAGGAACTGGAGATGCAAATGTAAACATTTTAAAGGTCACAGGTAACTTATCCCTTTCGTATGAAGACAAAACAGATGGGGTTGTTCGTCTGAAAGAGAAAGAGGGAAGCTTCACATGGTGGCTACTAAAGTATTTGGCAAAAATGACATAGTTGATCAGCAAGTTTATTATGTGTTATTTGCTAGAAATTTTAGGTCACTGCTTCATATTACAATATTTTCAATGTGTTTTTAGAGATTTTAATTATCAAGGTGTATTTGAAAGAGTTGGAAACTCTTAGACAACTTTGACATTTTAAATTATATTTATGTATATACTCTTTAGACAACTTTAATGAGATTATAATGTGATATATATTTGCATTAGTTTTTCTTATTTGAGATTACCTTTATTTATCATCATGATGTTGAATTAATCTTTTAATTCTAATATGTCATATCTTGTTCATGTGTAATACTCTTATTTTCTTTTATGATTTAGTTCAAGTCTAATATTATATTTTTTTTGCATTTTAAAATTTATTAAATTATTCATTTTGTAACTACATTTACTACCAAATAACATAAATGACCAAATAAACTACTAGTTAAATGACCAATTAAATGACTAATTAAATGACCAAATAAACTACCAAATGACCAAGTAAATGACCAAATAAACTACCAAATGACCAAATGACCAAATGACCAAATAAACTACAAAATGACCAAATAAATGACCAAATGACCAAATAAACTACCAAACGACCAAATAAATGACCCAATGACCAAATAAATGACTAAAATAGTTTATTCATAAATTTGGTCATGAGATAAATGACCGGCAATAAACTACCATTGGTCACGTGGCCAAATTTGGTCATTTATCTACACTTTTTGGTAGTCTATTTGGTCATATATTGTTCTTTTTGTACTAGTGTATGAAACATCTCGGGCATGAAGTCGATCTAAACATACTGATGTTGTCAGGATATTATCACTTGCACCAAGTCAGCCATTCTGAGTTTGAGTGATATGATTGTTAGACCTTCCTTTCCTAAGTGGTAAGCTAGATGTTTCAAACAGTTGAACCTACCAAAGGGGAAACATCACAAAAATATGGTGAACACTCCTCTCATGATGAAGAATCCCAAGTCACCATTCATATAGATAAAAGAAATGCAGTCCTCACAAAGGAGAATCATCCACAAGAGGAATGGAATTCTTCAAATGATGGGTGATTTCCACCATTTCAAGGGATTTAGAGGAAAACAAGGGTAGAAAAAAGAAAAAATTGCTACCCATTGTGGGAAAAGAAGGTTGAGAGATAAGAGTTTCAGTGATTCCTCTCTAGGAGGGAACAATATCATTAGAAAAATCCATTGAAACCTAGATTGAATCTCAGGTACACCAAATTAAGTCTGAACCTCAACCCAAACCCCAATTCTCCTGGGGTCATCCAGTATGGAAGTTAAGGTTTGATGGCTCCACATGAAAACAAGGGACCAGAGTAGGAATGAAGTTGATTAATCCCTGAGGAATTTCTTACTATGCTGCCTATAGATTACAATTATTTTGTACTAATAACATTATGAAATATGAGGCATAAGTATGAGGCCTTCTCATGGCATGTGAAAAGAAAATCAAGGCCCTGATAGTGGAAGGTGATTCTCAGCTAGTGATCTGACATATCTCTAGCCAATACTCATGAAATGATAAGTGATTGACCTCATATTGGAATCATATACATGATCCAATTGAAGGTTTTGAGGCATTCAACATTAAAAGAATCTCAAGAAGGAGGAATGCAGTCACTGATGTGTTAGCAGTATCAACAGCTTCCTTACATCCATTGGAAGGATTAAAGATAAAGAAGTTTTTAGTCGATCTCATTGTTGTACTAGCTATTCCAAATAACGTCACTAATTTTCAAGTATTCTAGGATGATCAAAAAATAATTAAGTTGATCATGAGCATTAGAGTCCTTGGAAAACAAGTCATTAATGAAGAAAATGACAAAATTAAAGAACGTGATAACCTAGAAATCCTAAATTTTAAAAAAAAATCCATTCCAAAAGGGATGGTGGCATTAGAGAGAATCTTTGATAATGATGAATATTCTTAGGAAAGTAGGAAGGCATATGTTGTTGGTAGTGATAACTATGAAGTATATAATTTGGGTACCCAACACAAACTTAGGGAAGTCCGTATCGGGGAGATTAGTACGGATGAAGAGAAACCACCAATGATAGAATTGATTAGATAATATAAATAAATTATAGCATGGAGATATGAGGATATAAAAACCTATAATCCCTCTAACATTGTGCAAAATATACCGCTAAACCCCAATGGTAAACCTTTCCGCCAAATATAGAGACCAATCAATCCAGTAATTGAACTTGTGATACAGAAAGAGGTGTAGAAATTGCTTGATGCAAAGATTTTTTTTCCTATTTGACATTTGACCTAGGTTGAAAAATTAGTTCTTGTGAGAAAGAAGAGTGGAGAAGTACAATTATGTGTAAAATTTTGGAACCTTAATAGATCCTCTCAGAAGCACAATTAACTATTTTTGTCCCTCGACAAAGTATTTCAAATAGTATATAGGTCACAAATGATGTCTTTCCTTGATGGTTATTCTGGATACAATCAAGTCATGGTAAAAGAAGAAGATTGGTTGAAGATGACATTCACCATCAAATGGGAGACTTTTTCTTACCGCCACATGCCTTTTGATTTAATTAATATTTGGGAAAATTTTCAATGTGCAATGTATGAGGCATTTAGAGGCCTTGTGAATAAGTGTATTGTCATATACATGGATGACCTAACACTATTTTCAAGGAATCAGGCTGATCATATTCATCATTTGTGCAAGGTATTGAAGATATGCTAGAGTTATGGAATTTTGTTGAACTCTAAGAAATGTGTCTTTGGGGTAACCCAAGGTAAGTTGTTAGACACACTATATCATAGATGGGTATCTCTATAGATCAAGAATGGGTTGAAGCCAATCTCAAACTAGTTGCACCTAACAGTAGGAAAGAATGGAAGTCTTTCTTTGGGAAGATCAATTTTGTTAGGAAATTCATCAGTGGGCTTGTCGAGATAGTGTGTCTATTAAACAACACACTAAAGAAGGAATCTAAGATAGAATGGAGTATCTTGGTTAGAGAATCACTTGAATAGATTAAGGAATCTATTGATACTACTCTAGTTCTGGTTAGCCCAGATTACAATTTACCTTTTAAGATCTACTCTTTCACCTCAGAATAATCATGCATAGGGATCCTCTCTCAAAAGAGGAATGGAAAAGATGAGAGATCGATAGCCTTCATGGTCTATCCTTTGAAGAATTTTGAGCTTAAGTATCCTAATATAGATAAGAAATATTTCACACTCGTGAAATCTATCGAGAAGTTCAAACATTAAATTCTCAAATGAAAATTTATTGTCATTGCTCCCAATCCTGTAGTCAAATCCTTGTTGATCCAAAATGAATTAGGAGAACAAAGAGGAAAATTGATGGCTATACTATAGGAGTTTTACATTTAAATTCAACCTATGAAGCTAGTAAGGGGGCAAGGCCTTACAAAAATGATAGTTGAGATAGAGAAAGGGTTGGTGTGCCAAGTGTAAACTAATGAGGGGATTATAACTAATGTTAGGTATTGGAATATAGTATATTACTTCCTTCAAAACTAATGTCCTAAAGGACTAAATAGTTCCCAAAGAAGAGCCTTGCGGATGAACAGTGGCTCTTACATGCTAAAAAATTAGAAGCTCTACAAATACAAATATGGTGGTCTCTACTTAAGATGTCTAGATAGGGTGGAAGCTAAAAAAATCCTCACTCAGTTTCATGATAAATATGGCACTGGCCATGGGTCAGTCGAGGCCATTACACATCAAATTTTGAGATCTAAATACTACTAGTTAACCCTATTCAAAGATACAAATGAACACATGTGTTCTTTCAATATTTATCAAACCACCACTACTCATGAGAGGCATCCCGTAATGCCTCTACTACTAGTCTATGAGGTACATCAATTTTCCCAATGGGTATTAGATTTTGTATAAATGATTTACCCCCCTTCTTCAATAGGACATAGGTACATTTTGACTACAACAGATTACTGCACATGATGGACAAAAGCCCAAGTCCTGAGAAATGGCAACACTAAAGTGATAACCAAGTTTTTGGAGGAGTACATCATCACATGGTTTGGTATGCCTTTATTTTTGGTATGTGAAAATGCACCCTCTTTTTTATATGCATCACTCACCTACTGGTCCTTTGAGAATCAAGTAATCATCAGGTTCTCATTTACTTTCTATCTGCAAGGAAATAGAGTTTAAAATAACCAAAAAAGAATTTAACAATTGTAATCAAATGTCTCCTAGAGGACAATCCTTGAGATTGACACATAGTTAAAATACGCCTTGTGGACTGATCGAGCGAGGATAAAAAAGCCTTTAGGGACTTCCCCTTACTAGTTGGTCTATGGATTGTAGCCCATTTTTCCTATGAACTTGAAAATACCAATTTTAATATTTATGGACCAATATGTCAAAGGTGAGAGCAGGGTGTAAGTTTGAGTGATGAAACTTTTGGACCTAGAAGAGAAAAGAACCATGGCTCTAGAACATGTATCTAAACATCAAGATATTGTCAAGTATTTGTTTGACAAAAGAGAAACTATAAAATATTTTAGAATTTATGATCTGATCCTAATGTGGGACAAAGCGAAAGAGAAACTGGGTAGCCACACCAAATTTCAGTGACTATGGGTGGGCCCATTCCAAATAGCTAAAATTTTAGGAGAAAACACTTTCAACATTAGTTCTATCAAAGGAGAACTAGTTTTGTTTCTTATTAACGACAAGTATCTCAAGTAATATTTTGGATCCTAAGGGAATTTTAACCATCCTTATATTTTTACTTAGTTTAGATTCTTTTGTCCTTTTTTGCATTTTTTTTGGTTTCATACATGTCTAGGGGGTTCTTTCAAGAAAGTGTCCCACACTAGGTGGTTCTCAATGAAGAGGTAGAGGTATTTCTTAGTCAATTATTTTTATTAGACTCTATCTTTCAAGAAACTAGGTACAATAATCAGGAGTGGAGAGACCTTCGTTTGAAAAATCAAGTTGATCATCAGAGATAATCTAACTCAACATGATTACATGATTACACATTTTCAAATGATTCCAGGATTATGGTTTTTAAAATAAAATATTAGCTAGAATTGATTGGAACCCATGGTTATAGAGGAAATCTGAGTTCATAACCCTTTTCCATTAAGTACTAACTAAACAAAAAAAAGAGTTAAAGAAAAAGGGATGAACACAAAAGACAAGATCAAAAAAATTGCAAAGTTAGAGCTCCAATGCTTGGGTAGCATAGCCTAATTGCTACTTAAGTTATAAAAAAGAAAAAACCATTCAATAGGGAGTTTGAATATTGAAGTAGCGCCACTAAAAATAGTACTCTTTGTTAGGCTATTTTTCTGTCATAGCAAAATCTTGTGAAATTGGTCTGTTCCATGCAAAGTGTGTGTCAAATGTCCTACCCTATGTTCTTCCTGTTGTCACCTAGCTCTGGTCCAATTTGCACCTGATGAATCATAAAACCCAAAAAGATATTCAAATTCTAAGGTCCGCGGGAAGCATTTTCAAAATTTGTCACAGTGTCAAAAACCCACAGTGTTTCTGAAAGTCCATGGTGTTTTCGATCTGTGTGTTTTCAGCCTTCATTGTTTTCAACCCTGTGCTTCCTACTTTTGTGCACTTATCCTTTGGCATCGAAAGCTCTATGTGTTTTTGATCTTTCTTTGTGTCAAAAACATTGTGTGTTTTTGACCTCACACCAATTTCCTATTTGCCAGCATTTCATATCTGCATAGGTGCAATCGGTGGTGGGCTCAGGCTTGCAAATGCTTTAAGGTGATTGGTTGTCGCATGATCGCATGTCAGAGTTTTCTAACATGCGACCATGTGACCAGTTCTTGCCTTGCATGTGGGGTATGTTGGTGGGAGGGCTATGTTCTTGCTGGTGTACATGTGGCAGCCTGTGATTGGCTATCGCATGATCACATAGCCCAATTTTTGGCTATGTGATCATGTGACCGCTTGCCACGTGTCCTTGGGGCCCGGTAGTGGGTGATGGGGCATCTTCCAATTACAGAAGTAGTTTGTGAGTGGTCACATGTTTGCATAGCCCATTTTTAGGCTATGCAATCATGCGACAGGATGCCACATGTCCTGGGCCTGTTTGTGGCTGTTTGGTGAGCCCGAGTCTTCAAAATTTTAAAAGGTGGTGATGTGGCATCTTCCTGTTGGTCTATGTGATGATGTGGTAGTTTCTTGGCAGGGCTTATGTTAATGATTTTAATCTACAGTTGGCATGCAAACACAAGGAATATTATTTCCCCTTGCGATCATGCACTCACCGTCTGATTTGATGCTGAGGGTTTTGTTTGCAGTGGGCCTGAGTGATTCAGTGGAGAGGATGGTGTGACAGATCTAGTGGTTGGTGCATGATCTCATGGGAGATGTTAGACCCCTTGCGATGATGCACCCACCATTCAATTTTGAAGGGTTATAGAGCGTGGGTCCTGTGGTAGAGGTGACTCAGTAGTTGCAATGAGTGATGGCATGACATGTGGCATATGGTGGGCCCAAGTCTAGGGCATGGTGATAGGTGGCATCATGTGTCACAGTTGCAGAGTTAATGGTAGAGTGGATAAAGATCTAGCGGTGCCGATATATTTCCTTCTTGTCACTAGTTCGCAAGATGATTTGGTGGTTCGCTAGTTGGTCTGGTGACTTGGCGAATGAGTGGTCATGGGGTCGCTAGAGTTTTTACCAGAGGTAGGAAGTATTTCACAAATTGGTGAAAGTTCCTTTGTCACCAATTCACCAGATGACTTAAGTGGCATTTTCAACACGTGTAGTCGTGTGTTCGCGATGTCTAACTGGAGTTAGGCCTTTCATTCCATGACTAGAATTTTACCTTGTCCCTAGTTCACGGAATGTTGACCTGGGGTATCTGATGAGTTACAGTTGTGAAGCTTGAGGAAGAAGAGAAATCTACGGTTGGGACTTAATTGCCAATCTCCGATTGAATCAGGACTGCCGATGTGCTACTGGTGCCAAGACTTAGCCGTTGGATTTTGAATTTGAATCTCAGAGATGTTTTCAGTGACTACAAAGGACCAAAATTGATGACAGGAGGGGCCTAAGTTGGTGAAACTGATCTTCTCCGCCACTCCAGTGTGCTCCAGGGTGTGTGATGATTGTAGAGAGGAGTGTCTTGCCGTAGGGGAATAAATGAAATGTACCAAAAGGAGTTGTAGGGTTGCTTCCAGTTTGAATTTTATAGAATTTTCATTGATCTTTTGTGCCTTTTAGAGATTGTTTCATGATTGAAGATCAAGTGTTAATTGCATTCAGGACTTAGTGTTTTCCCTCCGAATTGTATCAGATTTTGAAATGCCTAATTGATGGAAAACTCTAACCATGGTTACCCTTAGCTTGTTGCATCCTAACTTGTGTGGGATTTCAAGGTAACCATGGGTATATATGTTGTTTTTGCTGATTTTCAAAGGGTTCCAGCTTAGAGTTCCTTTCTGGTTCCATGAAAGGCTATGTTCTATAGATTTCCCCTTCTCTCTGCATATAGGGTGTTCTATTTCCATAGTTGGTTTAGAGAATACAATGCATGTTGTAGTAGATTTGTCTTATGTATGAGGACTCATTTTATTCTTCCTATTACTAAGCTATCTCTATTTGAATTCTGAATGCATTAATCATACATCAAAGGTGTTTGATTTGTCTATTTGCATTGCCTACATGTTTGCAAGTGGATTTATCTTCACAAAGGTAACTGGTTCAGGGTTAGTGTTTATGCATGTATGAGCTGAGATATCAAGGATAGATCATGTTTGTCTTCCAGTGGATGATGGTTAATGTATTGTCCTTTCATAGGTCTCTTCTAAGGGGAGGGTCAAAATCCTTTGATGGATAATATCATGCTTGAATGCATAGGTGGGTGTTAAGTTGAGGCTTGGTCATGGTGTGTGATTGATGTCAGGCATCAACACATTGAGCATATTGTTTTCTTGTTTCATAGTTGTCCCTTGCAGTATTGTATTTGACTCTTTGGCCCATTGGATAAGGCACTGGTCTATGAGAGACTTAGGGTATCTCAGGGGTCCTTTCATCTCATCTTTAAAATCATTTCCTTTCTATCCCACTCTTTCCCTTTCTTGCTGTTAGTATAGGTTTCTAGCTTTCAGTCTCATTCCATGCAAGTAGGGATATTACATGAGACTTTCTATCATTGGGGTATAGGATACCTATAGGAGATTGATTTCTATTCCACATTAATCTCTCTACAGGCCTTTGGTTTGTCATGAGGTGTCTTGAATGTGCAGATAATGCAATACCCACCTGAGTGAATGTGGAGCTCAAAGAAGAAGGAGGATTTCTCTTTATCCTCATCAATTGGTTTCTTTTTCTTGTCAAGCTTGAGTGCCTAATTAGTGTTTTAAGCCCAACTATTTGATTCAAGTTTGGTCCTATAAGGATAAGAGCCAACAAGATGGTGACTCTACTGGGGAAATGAAATAAGTTTACTGATAAGAGTATCCCAGAGTCTTGTTGTATTTAGTTTGGGGAAGAGTCTTATACGTTTTCCAATCTGAGAATTGTTTTTCAGATTTGCAAATGTGCTACCTAGATTTGTTGATTGATTTATGTGTGGCTTTGCTATGGGAGTGCTCAGAGTCTATTGGTGTTTCAAGATAGATCAATAAATTTTGTGTCCTCTGAAGAGAGGTGGCGACTCTATGCTAGAAAGAACCTGAGTTGTGAAGTTTTGTTGGGACTTCATTTAGCTGAGAAGAAGGTAGTAGCAATATTCAACAGGGTAATCCAGGTATTCTCCATCAAAATTTTATGTATATGCATGGTCCTAATCAAATGATTGTGTCATTAAAGGGATAGGACAAGTGTGAAGTATCTCAGAATAGCTAAGTTAGAGGTGGGAGTCATCTACAAGTGTTTTGATTCCCCATTTTTTATTTACAAAGAATCAAGTGTAAAGGCACAAGGGTGTATATCAGTGATGAATGTGATTAGGGGTCCTATTGGTAGGGGTTATGCACCATTTTTTTATGATGGAATACTTGGTTTCCCTAATAAGATCCTTGATAAAATCAGGGGATACTTGCCTAAGTTTAATAGGAACTAGTATCAGTCAGCAAGAAAACATGTTCAGAGCTTTAATGATGTGATGAATGATTTTGAGGTTTTCCATGAAGACCTTTGGATGAAATTGTTTGTTCAAACTCTAGAGGGTGATGTTAGAGACTAATTTTATTTCTTGTTGGCATGTTCTATTTCATCCTAGAGTGAGATGCATTCGGCCTTCATGGAGCAGTTTGGAGAAAGGGTAAGCATATCTGATTCTTATGATAAGCTTTTAAAGATTCATATTGAGAAAGATGAACTTGTCCCTTAGTTCAATATCAGATTTGCAAAAGTTTTGAATGAAATCCCTGAAGGTTATAGACCCAATGACCAAGTGTGTGTAGGTGTCTATTATGATGCATTTGATAAGAAAATGAATTACTTGTTGAGGGATAAAGAACCTAGGACATTACATCAGGCATTTGTAACTGTAATGGATATTGAAAACAATTTGAAATATGGATTAACCAGAGGTCATTTTTCCATGAGTGTCTACCAGTATAATGAATATGAAAGAAAAGAAGAATGCAGTGCTAATACTCCAGTCCCAAATTAGTATATCAACACTTCTAATGTGGTTTGTAATCAGGTTGAGATGTCAAATAAGAATATGTGTATAAATGTTTTTGAGTCTTTTGCTACTGATGAGACATGTATTTAGGATGCTACAATAGTGAGATATATTCCAGACCCTGAAAGGATTGAGCAATGTGCTGGTGCTTTGAGTTGTGAATTAGCTACCGCAGTCAATCCTTGTAATATAGATTATAAATATAATGCCACTAATGTTCCTATACATGAAATTGCTGCTTCTATATCTCAGTCCTATGAAAATGATGAGACTGAAAGTTATGTCTCTAATGATGAGTTTGAAGTTGCTGCACAAGGTAAGGAATATGATTCATTTACATATCAGTCATAGTTAGAAGAACATAGTGTTGAAAGTGGTTACTCAAGTGAGGGTGATGAAGACAATAATGGAGAAATGTCTTCATATGAGTCAGATACAACATGGGAAGAAGAAAGTAATGATGGTGATGTTGATATAGATGCTGAGAAAAGTGTTGACTGTGGGAGCATGAATGAGGTTGAGAATGAACTACTTTCTGCTGATATGTCACAAGGTTTCTCTCATGTTGCAGAGGTTTGTTCTTTGTAGTCTTCTATGTCAGTGGGTGGTAGTGATGCTGATTGTAAGGTCTTGAAGGTCAGATATTTGTGGGGAAATCCATGGGATGGTTCTTCTGATGAGTACAACACTGATTGTTCATATGTTGACAGCAATGATGGTGAGTCATGCTCTAGCTCAAATTCTATTTTCTCTTCTTCTTTTGAAGATGTGTATGATGATGGAAATAAGGACATATATAGTGTGGTTGCAAGTGAGTTATTTGATGAGGACAGTAGTGAGAACCAGTCCGAGCTTTGTCTGAATTACTATGAGAGACAATTCCATGTTGTTTCTAACCCATTATTTGAGGAGTGTGCTTAGAGGATGGAATTTGTTGAGGATTACTCACCTTCTGCACTTAAAGCTTCACATACAGTTGATCTGGAGTCTCCCTCACCAATGAGGTCGGTTGAAAGAAAGGTAATGCAGGATGAATGTTGCTTTGTTGATGAAGTTGCATTACATTGGGACAATGTTTTTCTTCTGCCACCAAGTAGTGAGAATAATGGTGATAATCTAGTTCATGATGTTTATCATGTGAATCATCCTTATGAGGATAAAGGTGTGATTTATCAAGAGAAATCAGACGTGATAAACCCAAGTAACTTGATATATGAGTATGTTTCAGTTGCCTTGGCTAAGGTAAGTGAGAGTGATTATAGTTACTTTTCTTTTGATATGCAAGAGTGCATTGGAGATGAGCTGGATGATTGTGGCCAGGAAGAAAAGGTATCAGTTTCTTGTCCCCTTTCATATGTTTCAGTCCATGGTGATTTTGATGATGCTTGTTTTTCAAGTAGTGAGTTTGTGGGGGAACATGTGAAGGAAGGCATTGGTGATGGTAAATCCAGGGTTGTTCTGTAGTCAGTACCTGACAGTGTTTTCTATCATTGTGCATGTGGAAAAGGTTTCAGACCTTTGTTTGTTTTTGTGAGCAGAAACCAATTTTTTGATAGAGGAAAAGGATGGCACTCCTTTGGCATCTAGATGTTGCTCTGTATTTCCTGTGTTGTGGTGCCAGGTTTTTGTGAGGGGCTAGTCTGTGAATTTTTGGGTTTTATGGTGGGGAGAGGGCCTAATTATTTTGTAGATTGGTCTACTTTCCCCAGAGATCTGGATCCTTTCCATGCCAGCAAGAGACATGCATCCCCAACTAGAGCCACTATTAGGCTATTTTTCTGTCATAGAAAAATCTTGTGAAATTGGCCTGTTCCATGCAAAGTGTGTGCCAAATGTCCTGCCCTATGTTCTTCATGTTGTCACCTAGCTCTAGTCCAATTTGCACCTGATGAATCATAAAACCCAGAAAGATATTCAAATTTTAAGGTCCGCGGGAAGCATTTTCAAAATTTGCCACAGTGTTGAAAACTCACAATGTTTTTGAAAGTCCATGGTGTTTTTGGTCTGTGTGTTTTCGGCCTTCATTATTTTCAACCCTCTACTTCCTACTTTTGTGCGCTTATCCTTTGGCATCGGAAGCTCTGTGTGTTTTCAGTCTTTCTCTGTGTCAAAAATATTGTGTGTTTTTGACCTCGCACCAGTTTCCTGTTTGCCAGCATTTCCTATCTGCGCAGGTGCAATCGGTGGTGGGATCAAGTTTGAAAATGCTTTAAGCTGATTGGTTGTCACATGATCACATGTTAGAGTTATCTGACATGCGACCATGTGACCAGTTCTTGCCTTGCATGTGGGGCCTCTTGGTGGGAGGGCTGTGTTCCTACTGGTGCACATGTGGCAGCCTGTGATTGGCTATCACATGATCACATAGCCTAGTTTTTGGCTATGCAATCATGTGACCACTTGACATGTGTCCCTAGGGCCTGGTAGTGGGTGATGGGGCATCTTTCAGTTACAGTAGCAGTCTGCAGGTGGTCACATATTCGCATAGCCCATTTCCGGGCTATGCAATCATGCGACAAGATGCCACATGTCTTGGGGCTTGTTTGTGGCTATTTGGTGAGTCCGAGTCTTCAAGCTTTTAAAAGGTGGTGATGTGGCATCTTCCTGTTGGTCCATGTGATGATGTGGTAGTTTCTCAGTGGGGATTATGTTAATGATTTTAATCTATGGTTGGCGTGTGATCACAAGAAATATTCTTTCCCCTTGCAATCATGCACCCACTGTCTGATTTCATGTTGAGGGTTTTGTTTATAGTGGGCCCGAGTGATTCAGTGGAGAGGATGGTGTGGTAGATCTAGTGGTTGGTGCATGAGCTCATGGGAGATGTTAGACCCCTTGTGATCATGTGCTTGCCATTCAATTTTGAAGGCTTGTAGAGCATGGGTCCTATGGTGGAGGTGACTTGGCGGTTGCAGCGAGTGATGGTGTGACATGTGGTGTATGGCAGGCCCATGTCTAGGGCATGGTGATAGGTGGCATCATGTGTCGCAGTTGCAGAGTTAATGGTAGAGTGGATAAAGATCTAGCGGTGCTAATATATTTCCTTCTTGTCACTGGTTCACTAGTTGGTCTGGTGACTTGGTGAATGAGTGGTCGTAGGGTCACCAAAGTTTTTAGTAGAGGTAGGAAGTATTCCATGAATTAGCAAAAGTTCCTTTGTCACCAATTCACTAGATGACGTAAGTTTCATTTTCAACATGTGCAGTCATGTGTTCACGATGTCTAACTCGAGTTAGGCCTTTCATTCCATGACTGGGATTTTACCTTGTCACCAGTTCGTGAAATGTTGACCTCGGGTATCTGATGAGTTAGAGTTGCAAAGCCTAGGGAAGATGAGAAATCTACGGTCAGGACTTAATTGTCGATCTCCAATCGAGTCAGGACTGCCGATGTGCTGCTGGCACCAAGACTTAGCTGTTGGATTTTGAATTTGAATCTTAGAGACATTTCTAGCAACTACAAAGGACCAAAATTGATGACAGGAAGGGCCTGAGTTGGTGAAACTGATCTTCTCCACCGCTCCAATGTGCTCCAAGGTGTGTGATGATTGCAAAGAGGAGTGTCTTGCTGTAGGGGAATAAATGAAATGTACCAAAAGTAGTTGCAGGGTCACTTCCAGTTTGAATTTTGTAGAATTTTCATTGATCTTCGGTGCCTTTTAGAGATTGTTTCATGATTGAAGATCAAGTGTTAATTGCATTCAGGACTTAGTATTTTCCCTCTGAATTGTATCAGATTTTGAAATGCCTAATTGATGGAAAACTCTAACCATGGTTACCCTTAGCTTGTTGCATCCTAACTTGTGTGGGATTTCAAGGTAACCATGGGTATATATGTTGTTTTTGCTGATTTTCAAAGGGTTCCAGCTTAGAGTTCCTTTCTAGTTCCATGAAAGGCTCTATTTTGTAGATTTCCCCTTCTCTATGCATATAGGGTGTTCTGTTTCCATTGTTGGTTCAGAGAATACAATGCATGCTATAGCAGATTTGTCTTATGTATGAGGACTCATTTTATTCTTACTGTTACTAAGCTATCTCCATTTGAATTCTGAATGCATTAATCATACATCAAGGGTGTTTGATTTGTTTATTTGCATTGCCTATGTGTTTGCAAGTGCAGTTATCTTCACAGAGGTAACTGGGTTAGGGTTAGTGTTTATGCATGTATGAGCTGAGATATCAAGCATAGATCATGTTTGCCTTCTAGTGGATGTCGGTTAATGTATTGTCCTTTCATAGGTCTCTTCTAAGGGGAGGGTCAAAATCCTTTGATGGATAATATCATGCTTGAATGCACAGGTGGGTGTTAAGTTGAGGCTTGGTCATGGTGTGTGATTGATGTCAGGCATCAACACATTGAGCATATTATTTTCTTGTTTCATAGCCATCCCTTGCAGTATTATATTTTACTCTGTGGCCCATTGGATAAGGCACTGGTCTATGAGAGACTTAGGGTATCTCAGGGGTCCCTTCATCTCATCTTTAAAATCATTTCCTTTCTATCCCACCCTTTCCCTTTCTTACTGTTAGTATAGGTTTCTAGCTTTCAGTCTCATTCCATGCAAGTAGGGCTATTTCATGAGACTTTCTATCATTGGGGTATAGGATACCTATAGGATATTGATTGCTATTCCACATTAATCTGTCTACAGGCCTTTGGTTTGTCATGAGATGTCTTGAATGTGCAGATAAGGCAATACCCACCTGAGTGAATGTGGAGCTCAAAGAAGGAGGATTTCTCTTTATCCTCATTAATTGGTTTCTTTTTCTTGTCAAGCTTGAGTACCTAATCAGTGTT
This sequence comes from Chamaecyparis obtusa, assembly GCA_027943335.1. Classification (NCBI taxonomy): domain Eukaryota; kingdom Viridiplantae; phylum Streptophyta; class Pinopsida; order Cupressales; family Cupressaceae; genus Chamaecyparis; species Chamaecyparis obtusa. Next base: position 27,006 of record BSBK01010380.1, read on the forward strand.
TTAAGCCCAACTATTTGATTCAAGTTTGGTCCTGCAAGGATAAGAGCCAACACTCTCAACATACCAAAAGTCATGATGAATAAAAATGTTCCATAGAAAGTACATATGCACACAAGAAGGTACAAAAAAAATAAAAAATATTGACTCAAAGAGCCCTCCAAGAAGTTTAAATTTTAAAAAGCTCATAAGAATAAGGAAAAGGGTTACTTTAGAAACATCTACCAAGGCTATCAATGCCTAACTGATAGTAGAGTAAGGTTAAAATGACTTTCATCAATTTGTTTCGATGGGTGATAGTTTAATTCTGATTGATTTTGAATTCAAGGAACTTTCAATGAGGGATTGAGGAAATTTGATAGATGCTTACACATACTATAAGTTATAGAAAAGGATTTGAAGTCTTGACATGTTCGAAGGAGGATTACTACCACAAATGATAGTTGTGTTTCATTTTTTTCAAGATCAAATTCTTCTTAAGAGTTTGGTGATAAATAAATTCCTTTGTAATTTCTTTCCTTTTTCTTAGGGTTATTTGTTGTGGTTCCACAAGCACACTTCCCTTTGTCCACTTGGCCAAATGGTCCCCCTTTATTTTTTTAATTTTTTTTTTTTTTTTAATTGCCCCTTGGACCCCTTTTATCCTTTTATTTGTCTTTCTACTTGTTTGTTCCCTACCAGTGGCTTTATTTTAAGAAAAAATGCCAACTTTCTCACTTTTGTACCTTTGCACTTTCGAGGTTCTCCTAAATTTGAAAGTGTGAAACTCTAATGCCTCCTGTAAAGAAGAGTTTTTATTTTTTTGTAATTTTGGCCTCGTCGGACAATCGGGCCTTTGAAAGTCCAAAAGTCTGATGCAAGTCAAAAGGGGTTTGGACTTTTTCACTTTCAGTGAGTTAGAGGTCCATTGTTTTGTAGACCTTGAAAACCACGAAAGGCTGAAAGTCTGAAACCCTAAAGGGTAGAAAAGGTGACTGATGTCACCTTCCCCAAGAGCCTATATAAGGCATGTTAGTTGTATTTTTTTTTCACTTGTACATTTTGTTTCTCTACTTTTTTAGAGCAATTCATGATCCTTTTCTTAACTGCCTTTAAAGTGCTTCAACTTTCAGTTTGGTTGCATCTTCTAGTTTCCTCTTTGCTTTTCCCTCAAGCTAGTTTCTTTTGCCACTCTATTTTATTTTTTTCTATCTAGGGTTTTTTTTCCTTATTTAATCCTTATGGGTCATAGCTATGGTTTTGGTCTTTCAGTCCAATTAGGGTTGTTCCTTTCATTTATTGGTTTGTGTATTGTCGCGCCCTTGTTTAGGGTTATCAAGGTGCACTTCTAGGTATTTTGAGGTGGGCTTGTGGTTGAGCTTGTCTTGAAGTCAAGGTTCAGAGTGCGAGAGCATATTTTTTACCCTCTTGGCTTTCATAGAGTTCTACTTCAGAGATTTTCAAAGTTTCAGACTCTGAAATCTCCATAACTTGCCCCAAACATCAAACCTCAAAATTCAAACTTCACATTCTTAGTGTTTTGGTCCCTGAATAACACTCACAACCTTCACCCTATGAAACACAAAAGACAACTAGAATCAAAAACTAGAATCAACTTGATCTAATCAAATCCTTTTACCTTTGATGTCTAACCTTTTCCCTAACCTTGCCATCATTTCATTGTTTCAGAGTTTTGGCTTTATCGACCAACATACATCTTTGAAATGTCAAAACTTAGAAGATTTGAACTAACCATCGTAGAAGCATATGGTCTATTTTCATTTTTTCATCTTATCAAAGCTAAGGATTCTTTCAAAGTTTGAACCTCTCGAACTCTGAAATCTATATTCTGAACCTTTTGAGGCCTTAGACTTCTAGCTTTTATTCTTTTCAGGATTTTGTGTCATGTATTCCTCAAAATAAGATGATTTATTCTTATGATCTTTACTAATTCATAACTATTTATTTGTAGAATGTTAGAGAAGATCATCTCACTAGCCATGAAATTTTAGTTTAAGAGATACCATGCACCATCTAACATGGGAAATCTCCAAAGTGAGACAACATATACAGACATTGGAAATGTCAACTAGAATGACTACTTGGTTAAATGCACCCAACCACTGGGAAGATTAGAGGCCTCTACTTCATTAGTGTATTGCATCTTGATAAATGCAGAGGCATGTCCTCTATCAATTCTCTCGATTGATTTGATTGTTACCTTGGCACAACATTATGTACTAGATGAGAGATTGATAAAAAACACTATGAGAGAAGTGGTCCTAGATTTAAGGTCAAACATCATTGAATATGTCTTCCATTTTCCCAAAGGGGTAGATAGGTTTTATGTGTTCTCCATAGATAAGGACCTACAAATTATTTGATGCAATCTCTTCCAAAGAACAAGCTAGATAAAAAAATTCATGAGGAGGGGATACCTATAAGAAGACATCCAAGTTGTTGTAAAAATGATAAGAAAGGTATATGGCATCCAAAAGTCCATCCATCATGAGCCTTGGATGGTCTTATTGATTGAAAAGATAAAGACAGCTCACCTTAGTAAAGAATGACCCACACTTCTACATGACTTCATATGTTGTGTTTTTTCTTGTCATCGGGGTACTATATTTGGGATTTGTTAGAGTTGGTGCCATCTAACAGCCCAATGCTTGGACATTCACTATATACTCCCATCTTGTAAGAAAGGAGAATGTTGGTGAAGAAAACATTGAATATAGAATGGTCAATGATGCATTTGTCTTAACAATTAGCTATTTTATAGAGGGTGATTATGCCAAAAGATTGTCAGAGGAAGTTGTGGCAAAGGTAAAAGCCCTTAGTTCTTACTATATTCATTTTAAAATGTTCACATACATAACGGTGGCTGGAATTATTTTGAGTCCAAAGAAGTTACCAAGGTACTCATTAGACAGGGTTATCTTATTGGAAATGGCTAGGCTACTCTCCAATGCTTATGAGCATATAAAGCAAAAAGAGAAGCATTGTTGGGACTTCCCCATTTTGATTGGTCCCCACTTCCTGTAGGATGTGAAGGTTTGCAAGTCCTTGTAATTTTAATGGGAGGGGTTTCCCGTATAGTACTTCAATTTGATAAGGACCATATTTGTGTTGGAAATATAGATGCAGTAACTGAGAGGGGGGGGGGGGTGAATTAGTTAACCACAAAAATATTACCACTGATCCCTTAAATATCTTAACAAATTATTTACTGTGCCACTCGGTAAATATACAGAGAAATGCTAAAACTTGATCCTTGAAGTGTGTAATAATTAAACTATTCTTAAGCATTCATCACTGATTAACTTACATGAATAAAGAAAATAACATGAACACAAGAGACACTAGATTTACCGTGGAAACCCAATATGGGAAAAGACTACCAATCTAACTAGTTACTTTTTTTCACTCTTCTGAAGTGATGCCTAGTTAGAAGACAACTCAGTAAAAGGTTACAAAACACACTATTAGGTGTGATGGTGTTAGAGGATTTAATCACCCTGCTAGGAGTGGCCTTGTAAGAGGTCTTGAAACAATTCAATAGAACTGTCACCTTGTTAGAGGATTTACAAAATGGTTGTTAAACCAACTTGGTTAAGAGATTTTGATATCACTGCTACAATTTTAAGAGAGTAACAATGAAATGACCTGCAACTAAATTGATGAATATAGATCTCTGTTCTACTTCACTAGATCCTTACTGATCAAATAAATCTTTGCTGCTCCTTAAGGATATCTAACCATCCTTCAAAATTCACACATACCTTTCTTCAAAATGATTTCTACATGCTATATATCTTTTATTCACCACTTGACCTTCTATATATATATGCCATTTTAATTAACATTTAGATTGTCAAGTCGGCACTAATAATTATTATAACAGTCAGCTTAGATAAACAAACTGTAATAACAAAATCCTTTGAAAGGCTGACCATGCTCGATAAACATTAATCCTGAAAAGATTTCCTTCGGTGACCGAGTGAACTCGTTAACCACAGTGAATTTTGCAACATCCTTCAGAGATCGAGAGAGCTCGGTAACCACTAATTTTCCTTCAATAACCAAGGAGGCTCGGTTAACACTGTTTCCCTGTCATGTTTCCTTTTGACACCTGAGAGATCTCGGTAGACACTAAAAATTGCCTAGCTGACCGACTGAGCTCGGTAGACACTGAGAACCACTTAGCTAACCGACTGAACTCTATAGACACTAAGAATGATAATTAATATGACATTTGTGTGACATCAAAGACAACACATAGCTAATCCAACAATGTCCTTCAAACAATTGTATCCAATAATCTCCCTCTTTGGCATTGATGGCAACACAACATGTCATAGCACAATAAAATTTCACAGAGAAACCTAGAGTAAGAAACATATCCTTAGCTTCATTCTGATTCCCATCATCTTTAAACTTCTTTCTCTAACTGAGAACTCTCCCTCTTAACTTATCAAATTATTCTTCTTAGAAATTTCTTGAAATGACAGCAAACTCTCCCTCTTTGACAACACATGCCAAAGACAACTTACACAGCTAATCCAATAATGTCCTTCAGACAATTGTATCCAACAATTTGATCCCATTGACATTTATAACTACATTATGGGAAGGCACTACATTCATGAGCCTCATTTCAAGGATCATTAGATGAACTACACTGATGATGATGAAGTCAGGATCCATCACTATTTTCAGATGACTCTAGAACTGGCACAAGATTCCTTACTCCTACACATTCCACCAAATGTGTGGGATGTAGACACTAGGGATGTCCTATACCCATTGTATAATCAAGATAAAATCTATACAAGGACTATTCTAAATGCCAAAGTAAAAAAAAAGGATAATGATGACATAAACTTCAAGGCTCAGCATTTGATTAAAATAAAAAAATCTTGGATTGCTCAAACTTTTAAGATGGATCTAGTGCCAATGAAGAAACAAATTGCCCCACCTTCCAATTAGAAGAAGAAAAAGGGAGAAAATGTGCTTATGCCTCAATTCAAGGGAGCTACTCCGTAGAGGTGAGAAATAGTATATAGACATGGACACCTAACAACATATGGATCAAGTCCTAAGGCCAAGCCATCAAGGATCTGAATGATGAGAATTATAGATCCAGCTAATGCTCAATCTTCTAGTAGCCAAGAGCAAGTCAATGTTCCAAAGAGGCCACCAAGAGTTAAGATCATGGGACCCAAGGCCATCAGTTTGGAGAAAGGGAAAGTCTACAAAAGAAATAGATAATCTAAATACCCACACTTGGAGATAGTGCTAGAAGAATAAGATGAGGAAGAGGAATATGAGGTTCCTCTAGCTAGAAGGACTCAATCAGGAGCCTTCTTGAAGAAAATAACATTTCAAGAAGAGGAGGTCCAAATTGATATAGATGCAGAGACCCAAGAGAAAGATGTAAATCCATGAGATACCTAAGGAGATGATGATTTTTATGTATCATATTTTGATGGTCTCTATGAGTTTAAAGAGAAAATGTTAGAACAATAAATGCCTATTATAGGACCTTCTATTGAAGAACAAATTTCTTTCACATTTTCTCCCCCTCTAACACAATTTACTACTATGATTTTGAAAAAGACTACATATGAGTCAACAATGGAGGATGAATCAGCTCAACAAGTACATCAAGGCACAAAAAATGAGCCAATGGAGGTGGACATAGAATTACCACATGGTGAGTCAATGGAGATAGAGAAGGATTCAAGTCAAGAACCTTCAGCTCAAGTAATCTTCAAAAAGGTTGTTGGGATAGTTCCAACTCCTCCACTTCCAACAACTCCACTTCCACCGCTCGCTCCTATTCCTCCACTTCCACTACAAGTACCAACTCTTCCTATTGCTCCAATGCCTCCTATTGATCCAACCTCTCCTCTTGCTCCCATTCCACCCCCATTTCAACCTCTTGTTGCTTCTCAACCAACACCCCAAATGCCTATTCCTCCACCACCTATGCCTACTCCTCTACCTAATTTTCTCACTCCTCCACCATCTCATCCCATACCTTCTTTAGAGGAAACCCAACAAGGGACACATGATCAAGAAAAGGAGACTATAGAAGAAGATAATACCCTTCCTTAGGAGAGTGATGTATATGAGCAGTCGAGAGGAGAGGAGGGAGAGGAGGTAGGAGAAGAAGAAAAGAAAGAAGTGAGGAGGAACTAGAACTAAAAGAACAAGAGGAAGAGTAGGAACATGTGACCTTAGTTTTAATAGCACCATATGATCCAATAACTTCCTTCACCAAACCTACCTTGTTCACCAAAGAAATACAACTGAGGGTAAGGGTATACAAAGAAGAAGAGGACACTAATATGGTGGTGCTAGGCCAAGCTTTCTACCAAGGATAATCAAGTTCCTAGGAAAGGACTCTTTCTTATGTCACTAAAGATCACTTGGGTGGGTGGAAAGTGCAAGTGGGGGTGCCAAAAATTGACACCAACATGGAAGAAATAACTCTAGAAGACTATGTCTTTTAAGAAGTAGATATGGTTAAGCCTATGAGGGAAGGGAGTAAAACATTGGCGACCATGGGATTAAGGAATGATGTAGGATTTATGGACAAGGATGATGAGAAAATTAAAGTTTTTATGAAGTAGAATGAAGTGATGAAAAGGTTCATTCTAAAAAAAATAGGTCTCATCAACCATAGAAACCCGAAGGCCTCATTACAGGCTATTTTGGAAAAGAGGGCCACTCTCAAGATTCTAGCAGATACACCACATTATTTCATTCATGCTTCCTCGGATTAGAAGGATAACTTTGAGGAGTTCACAAGGGCTGCATTGAGGATAATTTTGAGTCCCTTCCTAGTTTTTATTTGAGATGTCACTAAATTGGTGGACATGATCGGTGACATGGAAGGACTAGAGGCAGAAATGGAGAAATGGCAGAAGGTTCTTAGTTACCTCAAAATAATGAGGAAGCAACTCTTCTAAATTTAAGTAACTTGATTTATGAAAGTTCCAAGATGGATAATTTTAAAGAATGGATCAAGGATATATCTGAAGCCCTAAATATCTATTAGAAATATTTAAGAAGGATTACTAAAAAGAGAGATGAAGGGATGATCTGGGTAGAGGAATTACACAAATTATTTGAAGGTCTAGATTTGGATTTGTATGATGATGATGATGGAAAAATCATGTACCCTATAAGGGACATCATGCATCAATTCATGGAGATTTTCAATGATGTGAAGATGAAGGATGACCTCCAACAAATGTTGTATCAAAAGGAGGAGATGCAAAAGATGCTGGCCCGGGAAGAAGAAATAATGGATTTTTTTATTGAATTGGATGCCTTCCAAGAGAGGAAAGAGGAGAACCTTGGAAGTATCCAAATGATAGATTTTGAAGAAGTCTAGGAGATAGTAGAAAGACTCTAGAAGGCATCGTCTATTGTTTCAACAACCCATGACCCTGCTATTTGCCTTGACTGGTGCTCTAATCATTGCCATTGCTTAGATTATGTTCATCATGTAATATTGGTGCTTATTATTTGATTTCTTGGAACCTGCAAGCCACATTATCTGGAGGATGATAGTTCATTGGAGTTTACTACATTGTGTTTGAGAAACTACAAATTATTTTGTGTTGATTCCCTATCCTGATGGCTTGATACATGTGCCCTATTTAGATTATGTATTATTACTTGTGTTACACAGACCTCGAGGCCCTACTTCATGCCCATTTATTGATTTGCACTACATCTATTCATTGTACCATGTGATTTCCCTACTCATGTTATGCATTCATTACACTATTTGTAGCTTTTGCTTAGCCTTAGAATGCAGATTAACATACTTGTGTTGTGAACATGAGATAGAGTCATGTAGACTTGTGTACCATTTTTGTTCTGATGATGATTTCTTGTGCTCTGACCATGCTTCACATGGTATATCTTTGTGCCCCTTTGAGTGTCCCATTGACACTGCTCACTTACTGAGTGCCCGCTACATGACTTAGTGCCTCTCCTTGAGATGGTTAGGGTTACCAAAAACTCTATGTGAATAGAGCTTATGAAAACCCTCACTAGTTCAGTGTAGGGTACTAGTAGACTCAATACTGATCATGGGTGTTGTAACCTGTATCTGCACATGGAACAAACACATTAGTGAAAACAATGGTATTTCATTTATTTTTGGAGGCTCCTCATGCACCTGCCCTGAGCACAACCTGTGTCAGAGGTGTATAGCTAAGTGCACATATGCATGTTTATAGATAGATTTGTATGATAATAGGCATTTCTTGGATCCCTTGGATCTAACCCCTTTCTTTTCTCTCTCTACAGGTTCAGGATCACAGGAGCACATTGGGCACACTGAAGATCAAGTCTCATTACTAGGGAATGTCTGGTACCACTACATCTATGCTCCATTAATATATATTTGCACTCATTTATGCAATTCTAGCAATGGCTATGCTCATGGCATGTGTGAGCTCAGATAAATTACCTTTTTAGTTCTCTCTTTTTGTACATCATATTCAAGATATTGGCACATGTAATCTTAGGTGTAGAAATTTATCTCTTTCCTTTTCATGTACTTTGCAATGAAATGAATGAAAATATTAAGCAAGATCACTTAATAACACAAACTAGGGTACATTAGCTCATCTAGTAATTAGGTCTCCAAAAGTGTGTAAAAATATGAGAACATTCTAGCGACCTCTATGGAGTGCTTGCCTGCTAAGCATCCTAACCAACTACTTGATAGATCTAGTGGGCATAGAGTCATAAGCCTAAAAATTGAACTTGGCTCCCAACCAAAACAACCTCCTTTTCTCCAACAAAACTAAAGCTGACTTCCTGAGAAGATTGCTCAGGCTTATTTCTACTCAAACCAAACTGAAAGCTAAACTAACAAAAAACTAAAAGCAACCTGTGTCAAGGAACTTAGGAAACACAAAAAACTAGAAACTCCTATCCTACCCTACTCTAACCAATCTCAGCAAACTGGTTAAACAAATGCATTAACTGGATTGTTAAAATAGCTTCCCATTCTCGTCAAAATATTATATTTTTCATATTTGATGCCAACAAAGAGAACATGGAACACAAAAATGTACTAAATTGTCTAGCATATCAACCTTTGAATCTAGTAGACCAGACTACTAACCTCAAATAGATCATAGATTCTATCCTCCCAGGGAGTCTGATGAGGTTGAATAAGCTCTTGATCACCAAGGAGTTGACTTCTGATGTCATTGATCTCCATTGAATCTTTGAGTGTGCATGTCTCATTTGATCCCATCTGTGCTAGGTATCCGATAGGACACCCCCTGGAGAGCATAAAACTAGGCCTCTCTTGCTACTCAGTATGCATCTTACAAATATCTTTAGCATGCTGATAAAAAATCTCCCCATCCATGATAGTCTACCACAATATTTCTTCTTCTACAGTTAGGGGATCATCCTCTTCACCAGTTGGAAAATCCAATAGCCCATCCAAGCTATCTGTTGGTGACTCCCTTTGATCTTCACTTGCAGATTTATACTTTGATGGATAAATTAAATAATGTCGTGACTCTATCACCACTCCAAAGTCTACAAGGAAGAGGGCCAATTAACAAGGATCAAAAGAGATCCTCCTACACTTTGAGCCTTAATGCTCAGGTGGGTGTATCCTTGATTCACTTCTTCAAAGGAATCATAAAATAATATATAACTATATACTCTTTACTAACTGATTTAGGATTTTATCATTTGAATGTGTTTATGTGTGGTTGACAATAATGAAATGCCTCCAAAGGATGGACCAGTGCCTTAACCTAGGGAAAAGATTCACCCAATTACATACATCAACTGAATACCTTAATTCAAACACAATTGAATCCAGGGTAAGTTCTTTGCCTATTACCCCTCTCCCTCAAACATAAGGACATTAGATTCTTACTTGGTTGTAAACCCACTGAACCCACCTAAAAGACTTTAATCCTAACTTTATGTGGAACTCAGAGATGACTTCACAATACTCTTTTTTTACCATATGTTAATACACTTTGTGACACTAACATATATGAGCTCAGAATCGAAACAAGAAGGCATACACAAATGCAAGATTGGAACTCAATATCATTCTCATTAATATATTTAGAATCAATATATAATCAAAACAACATAAAGATAGGAAAATACCCAAAATCCAGCTCCTCTATCTGTATATCACCATTAACAACCAGGCTGGGACCAAAAAAATTTTTGGAACCCCTACAAAATCAAAAATCCTACAATATATACCCTAGTCATCTTGGAATCCTCAAAGAGAATGCAACAAGCTATAGATGACTTAGGGTTAGGGTTTCAACCACCCAACCAACTAGAAATGGCTAAAAATGTATTACAGGGAAGAAACCTAGGCAACCATGAGAAGAAAAGCCCCAAACTGATCCTCAATCATGAGAAATCTCATTGAGAAGGTACTAAGAATCACAAAAACATCCAAAATTTCAACCCCTCTTGCCAACTGTAACATGCCTCAAGCAATAAAACCACATGGTACTGACTCTGCAAATGATCAAACAACACCCTGGACCACACTGCAACAACAAGTGCCACCAAACAAATCAAATTCAGCCTCTAAAACAATTAAAACCAGTCCTTTCTGTCATTGAGAAACCCTTAGAAATTTGAATTTGAAATTAAACGGCTATTTTATGGCTCCAACAACAAATTGGTGATCAATATTCAAATTTGAGACAACTTTATAAAATGACCATCAGATCTTCATGTTTCGTAGGCCTTATGACCTTAACTCAACTAGATACCCTAGGTTCACCTCCAGTGACCACGGAGCAAGGCAAATCTTTATTCGCGTAATGAAAAACCTAACCTGGGCTCAACCCTGCGACTTAGTGAACAAAGGGGAACATTTAACTTTGGTCTCTTATTTGGCAAACTAGCGAAAAAAGGATTTTGTTAGTTTGCAAAATACTTAAAGTCATCGCCAAAACTTCTAGCGATCACGCAACCTTCCTTCGCTGAATCGCCAAACCTTTCAGAACTCCGCTACTTTTCCTCATGAATGAGAGAACCACCTTGAAAATTGTTAGAGCCGCTAAGAATTTTGTCAAAACCTCTAAGCCTTTGGCCCCCACCTGAGCCTACTTTATGCCACTTGTCACCATGTTATCTACTACTCATGCTCGGTCATCACTGGCACAAGACCCACCCACCTAAGCCTTTGAAAATGAATGATGGGCGTAAGATCTCATGCCTCTAACATAATCAATGAGAACTTATGCCAACCGTAGATCTTGTCCCCATCACTGATCTTTCTGACAATGGCCCCACTCTGTAGTATTCCTCATCATCCTCTAGCTCAATCAATTAGAAGCTGACACCTCAGCGACACATGGCAATTGGTCCCACATTTCTTGGCTAACCTTAAGCTTCTATCAATTTGGTGAACATGTGACCAAAGAAACCCTTTGCCCATTCATGAGAACTTTGAGGGCACCACTAAATTATTTGGCTATTATGCGAACACTATTTGCCAAATCGCCAAGTCAAAAGACCTTCCGCCAAAACATCACACAAACCAGTGAACAAAGTAGACATTTATCAAAACTACCAAAAAGACTGACAAACCTACTGGGCCCACATCAAGAAGATCAATGACCATCTAAAGATCACATAGACCTTCAAGATTCCATTAGATTTCACGCCCATTATCGGATGAAGAATCTTCCCCCTACCCTGACAACCCTCTGATAGGAAACAAAATCAACGGTCGTCGTAAGATCTTAAGCCTCTAACACACTCAATGAGATCATATGCCATTCATCGATTGAATAATAGTGTCAGGACCCTCTAACAAGCCAAAAACTAGGTCCCACTAACAACCTCTACCTCATTAATACATGGACCAATCACAGCTTGCCACTTGTGCATACCTATCATTATGGACCCATAGTCTGTCTACCATCTCATTGGATGGTTGTTGTTAAGGCATTAAACTAACACCCATGCATCTTCCCTCAGTAGTATAGCAATGATCATTGATTTTATTCACTCATTAACCAAGTCAACAGGGAAAGGAGACAGGGCCCCCAAGGACAGATGGCACATAGTCGCAAATTTGCATGTCAAAAACCTCTGACATCAAATAGTCTCATGAATTAGTGACAACCACATATTTAAAAGGCCAAAACTTAGGAAAATATAGACTGGGGGACTTAGGAAAATATTTAACACCGACAGAGTTAGGAACTAAGGAAATATTAAAACGGGTCCCGATGTTAAAAAGCCTAACTGATCAACATGCGAAGTGGTATAACATTTAAGCACATGGGTATTGAGATTTTAAGTGACCCGATAAAGGTAACATTAAAATAGAACAAGGCCATGACAATACATAGGGTTTTCTATGCAACGGCTAGTTTTTTGAATGTTTGCAAGGGTCTCAAGGCCAGAGACACAAAAATGATTGTAGGGACTAGAAGAAAAGACCAAGAGCCATGAAATTTTTTGCAGGGGTAAACCACTTTCTAAGGGATTTGGTTGTGACTTGAAAAAGGGCTAACAGTGGCTCTAGTTGGGGATGATGGGCAACTTGTGTCCATGCAAGAATTCAAATCTCTAGGAGAAGCGGACCAATCCACAAAAATTTTCCTCAATAGCCTTATTGAAAATAGGAAAACTATAGCTATTATATACAAACCATGGCCCTGGACCACTGGAAACTTTCAAAACTTCTTACCTCTATCATATAGCTGATTTTCATTTCTTCCTTTTTGAGGTAAGCCTAAAATTTTATTCCCATTTGTTTCACCAAGCATATCAACATTTTCAATCAATCCATCAGGCAAAACAAAAATATTGTCTTCATTCCCATAGTGCATGTAAAAACCTGAAGCATTTTCATCATCTTGGTCACTATGAAAGTAAGACTCAGCATGCTCATGAACACAGTCATCAAATTGAAACTGTTCTCTCTCTACTAGTTCATGTATGCTATCAATTTGAAATGCAAAAGTCACATACTTTATTTGATAAAAATCTTCATTCATACCTCGACTTTGCACATCCTCAAGTGTAGCTAATTGGAGTTCAAGAGAATAATCAGGTTTATTCTGACACATATCATCATTATCAAATTTTGCAACATTTGAGACCTCCATGTGTTCTTCAAACAATGGATTGATAATTCTATGCAATAATCCTTGTTGCACATTATGATAGAGAATGGGCTAAACATCATCATAGTCCTCATCATATAAAGTATTAGAAAACACTTTAAACTCACTACCCACTTCATCTCCATGGAAATTTTCAGCACACAAAGAAAAATCAAAACTATATGCAGATTCATAGTCAATGTCACCTACCAAGCATATAATGTCCACAATTATATCTTTTTCATTATCTTGTTTAGGAAAACTATCATAGCAAAACCATGGTTCACTCCTAAACTCTCTGTTATATGCTACACCCTCATTATCTAATGTAGGACCATTAGATAACCCTTTACTCAAATCTTCATGTTCATCCTCACTGATATCACATTGAATTACAATTTCTTTATCTTCAAACTTTGAGGACAAAACATCCTCAACATTTTCATATTCAAGCAGATTTGCACAATGTACAAATTGAGATGCACTATTACTTTCAGATTCATAAAATGAAAACATACCTTCATTGATAAAAGAATGTTCACTTCCATCATTACTTTCTTCCTCCCATGTTGCATCTGACTCATATGAAGACACCTTGACATCACTGCCTTCATCATTCTCACCTGAGTAACCACTTTTAGCACTATGTTCCTCTAACTGTGACTGACATATCTATGAATGACATTCCTCACCTTGTGCAGAAACTTCAAACTCATCATTAGAGACATAATTTTCAGCCTCCTCATTTGTATGATACTGAGACATAGAAGCATCAACCTCATGCCTAGGAACACTAGCAAAATCATACTTACAATCAAATTTACAAGAATTGACTACAGTGGAAAATTCATGACTCAAAACACCATCACACTGCTTAATTCTATCAAGGTTTGGAATATATCATACTCCTGTGGCATCTTGAACACATGTCTCATTAGTAGCAAAAGACTCAACAACATTTATACACACATCCTGATTTGACATTTTAGCTTGATTAAAAACTACAGCAAAAGTGTTGGTACACTGATTTGGAATTGTGGTACCAACATTAGTCTTCTCTTCTTTCATATTCATTATACCGGCACACACTTGTGGAAAAATGACCTTTGGTCAATCCATATTTCAAATTGTTTTCAATGTCCATCACAGTTATAAATGCCTGATATAATGACCTAGGTTCTTTATCCCTCAGCAAGTAGTTCATTTTCTTACCAAATGCATCAAAGTAGACATTCATACATACTTGATCATTAGGTCTATAATTTTTAGGGATTTCATCCAATACTTTTGCAAATCTAATATTGAAATGAGGAACAAGCTCATCATTCCCAATATGAATCTTTAAAAACTTATCATAGGAATTAGATATGCTTACCCTTTCTCCAAAATTCTCCATGAAGGCCAAATGCATCTCACTCCAAGATGAGATAGAACATGTTGGTAGAAAAGATAACCAGTCTCTAGCATCACCTTATAGAGTTTGAACAAAAAATTTCATCCATAGGTCTTCATGGCACACATCAAAATCACACATTACATCAACGAAGCATTGAATATGTTTCCTTGCTGATTGATGCTGGTCCCTATCATACTTTGGTAAATATCCCCTGAGTCCATCAGGGATCTTATTAGGGAAACCAGGTATGCCATCATAACAAAATGGCACATATCCTCTGACAAAAGAAACTCTGTGAACATCCATCACCAGCTACAGCTCTTGCACACCCACTTGAAAATCTTCAAGACTAATGATAGGAAATCTATACTTGAAACTAATCTTATTTTGTCACTGAACCCTTCCTACATACTTCACACCCTACTCCTTTTCTTAATGAAAAAATCATTTGATAAGGACCATGCCAATACACAAGATATTAAATGGGGGAATACCTGGAAGCCTTTGTTGATTGTTGTTGCTCTCTTCACATTTGACTGAAATATGAAACAAAGTTACACACCTCAGGTTCATTCTAGCATAGAGTCACCACCTCTCTCTCAGAGGACAAACTTTCCCTGATCCATCTTGAAATACCAACAGATTCTGGGCATTCCTCACAGCAAAGTCACATACAATAATTTTTTAGTTTACAACCACAAATCTAGGTAATACTTTTGCAGATCTGAAAAGAATTTTTAGATTATGATATTTATCAGACTCTTCCACAAGATGAATATAAAAAGACTCTAGGATACTCTTATTAGTAATCTTATTTCTCCCCAGTAGAGTCACCAATTTGTTGGTGACTCCCTTTGATCTTCACTTGCAGATTTATACTTTGATGGATAACTTAAATAATGTTGTGACTCTATCACCACTCCAAAGTCTACAAGGAAGAGGGCCAATTAACAAGGATCAAAAGAGATCCTCCTACACTTTGAGCCTTAATGCTCAGGTGGGTGTACCCTTGATTCACTTCTTCAAAGGAATCATAAAATGATATATAACTATATAGTCTTTACTAACTGATTTAGGATTTTATCATTTGAATGTGTTTATGTGTGGTTGACAATAATGAAATGCCTCCAAAGGATGGACCGGTGCCTTAACCTAGGGCAAAGAGTCACCCAATTACATACATCAACTAAATACCTTAATTCAAACACAATTGAATCCAGGGTAAGTGCTTTGCCTATTACCCCTCTCCCTCAAACATAAGGACATTAGATTCTTACTTGGTTGTAAACCCATTGAAGCCACCTAAAAGAATTTAATCCTAACTTTGTTAGGAACTCAGAGATGACTTCACAGTACTCTTTGTTTACCATATGTTAATACACTTTGTGACACTAATATATATGAGCTCAGAACTGAAACAAGAAGATATACACAAATGCAAGATTGGAACTCAATAGCATTCTCATTTATATATTCAGAATCAATATACAATCAGAACAACACAAAGATAGGAAAAGACCCAAAATCTAGCTCCTCTATCAGTATATCACCATTAACAAATAGGCTAGGACCAAAGAAAGTTTTGGAACCACTACAAAATAAAAAATCCTACTATATATACCCTAGTCATCTTGGTATCCTCAAAGAGAATGCAACAAGCTACAAATGATTTAGGGTTAGGGTTTCAACCACCCAACTAGAAATGGCTACAAATTTATTACAGGGAAGAAACCCAGGGAACTAGGAGAAGAAAAGCCCTAGACTAATCCTTAATCATGATGAAATCTCACTAAGAAGGTATTGAGAATCACAAAAACATCCAAAATGTCAACCCCTCTAGCCATTTGCAACATGCCTTGAGCATAAAACCACATAGTACAAACCCTGCAAATGATCAAAGAACACCTTGGACCAGACTGCAATAGCAAGCACCACCAAACAAATCAAATTTGACCTCTAAAATAATTAAAACCAATCCTTTCTATCATTGAGAAACCCTTAGAAATTTGAATTTGAAATTAAATAGCTATTTTATGGCTCCAGCAGCAAATCGACGATCAATATTCAAATTTGAGCCAACTTTATATCATGACCATTAGATGTTCATGTTTCACGGGCGTTATGATCTTAACTCAACTAGATACCCCAGGTTCACCTTCGATGACCATGTGATATGGCAAATCTTTATTCACGTAATGAAAAACCTAACTCGGGCTCAACCCTGCGACTTAGCGAACAAAGGGAAACATTTAAATTTGGTCTCTTATTTGGTGTATTAGCGACAAAAGGATTTCACCAGTTCGCAAAACACTTAAATTCATCACCAAAACTTCTAGCGATCATGTGGCATTCCTTTGGTAAATTTCCAAACCTTTCAAAACTCTGCTACTTTTCCTCATGAATGAGTGAACCACCTTGAAACTTGTCAGAGCCGCTAAGAATTTTGTCAGAACCTCTAAGCCTTTGGCCCCCACTCGGGCCCGCTTTATGCCACTTGTCACCATGTTATTTGCTTCTCATCCTTGGTCATCACTAGCACATGACCCACCTGCTGAAGCCTTTGAAAATGAATGGTGGGTGTAAGATCTCATGCCTCTAACATAATCGATGAGAACTTACACCAGCCATAGATCTTGTCCCCATCACTGATCTTTCTAACAATGGCCCCACTCTGCAATATTCCTCATTGTCCTCCAGCTCAATCAATCAGAAGCTGACACCTTAGAAACACATGGAAATTGGTCCCACATTTCTTAGCTAACCTTAAGCTTCTATCAATTTGGTGAACACTCGACCAAAGAAACCCTTTTCCCATTCGCAAGAACTTTGAGGGTACCACTAAATTATTTGGCTATTAAGTGAACACTGCTCACCAAATCACCAAGTCAAAAGACCTTCTGCCAAAACATAATGCAAACTAGTGAACAAAGTAGACATTTATTGGAACCACCAGAAAGACTGACAAACCTACTGGGCCCGCATCAAGAAGATCAACAACCATCTAAAGATCGCATAGACCTCTGAGATTCCATTAGATTTCATGCCCACTGTAGGATGAAGAATCTTGCCCCTGCCCTGACAACCCTTTGACAGGAAACAAAATCAATGGTCATCGCAAGATCTTAAGCCTTTGACACACTCGATGAGATCATATGTCATTCATCGATTGACTAACAGTGTCAGGACCCTCTGACAAGCTGAAAACTAGGTCCCACTTACAACCTCCACCTCATTAATACATGGACCAATCATAGCTTTCCATTTTTACATACATGTCATTATGGACCCATAGTCTATCTACCATTGCATCGGATGGTTGTCGTTAACACGTTACATTAACACCTATGCATCTTCCCTCAGTGGTATAGTGACGATGTGACAGATGGCACATAGTCATGAATTCGCATGTCAGAAACCTCTGACATCAAATAGTCTCATGAATTAGCGACAACCAGATATTTAAAAGGCCAAAACTTAGGAAAATATACACTGGGGGACTTAGGAAAATATTTAATGCTGACAAACTTAGGAACTGAGGAAATATTAAAAGGGGTCCTGACGTTAAAAAACCTCACCGATCAACATGCGAAGTGGTATAACATTTAAGCACATGGGTATTGAGATTTTAAGTGACCTAATAAAGGTAACATTAAAATAGAATAGAGCCATGACAATACACAGGGTTTTATATGCAACGACTTCTTTTTTGAATTTTTGCAAGGGTCTCAAGGCTAGAGACACAAAAATAACTGTAGGGACCAGAAGAAAAGACCAGGAGCCATGAAAATTTTTGCAGGGGTAAACCACTTTCTAAGGGATTTGGCTGTGACATGAAAAAGGGCTAACACTATCAAATTGCATTAGGTCCTTAACCATAACTGGCCCCTCCTCATGGTTGAAGAAAAAATGACTTTTGAGATTCGTCCACCACTTTATTGTAAATAGGCCTAGATTGTATAACTGGCACAACATTAGCCTCCTAAAATGAAAGGTCTTCCTTAGGAACATACATGCTATCATTTATTTTAGGAAGATGAGGATCACAAACAAAAGAAGACCAGAAAGCATTTATCATAGAGTCAAAATCTTCTTGTTGTCCTAAGTTAGCAACAACTGTATCATCTTTCTTATCATAATCAGAGATCTTAACTAGTAAATCTTGCACTACTTCATCCTTCTCAATATAAGAAGGCATCTCCTCAAACAAATCAGCTAGGGTTTCACCTTCTTCACTTACTTCTTGATCCTTATTTGGTTTCTCCAATCCATCATCATGTAATAAATCTACTTGTTCCTCATGAACATCATGAAAAAGTACACCTAAGAGACAAGAATCATTCTCTTCCTGATGGCCTAAAATTTCATGAGGTGTAGTGGGCTCTTTAGGAAGTGGCTTATAGGGCTTTATTTGTTGCAGGATGGGCTCACTATCACTTAGGAAGTTAAACATCATAGGTGTCTCATCTATAGAAATAGAATGAAGTGGCTAGAAATATGAGATAGGGTCATGAATAGGCTCTAAACATGCATGGAGATTAGGGTCTTGTTGACTAAGATTCTAAACTGAGGGAGAAATCCTAAAGCTTGGAATTTCAATAGGGGTGCTAGTGGACTTACTAGACAAGAAGCTTGGGATTTGTACCTTGTGAGTCTCCTATTTAGTCTGCAAAGCTTCTAGCTTCTCTTTATTAGCATGAGGCATCTCCCTCTAGACCTCCTCCTTAACAAGAGCTAGCATCTTGTAACCCATATACATAGTCCATGAGGGTAACCCAGACTGCATTATGTTTTTATTGCTCTCAGATAGATCTGGTGAAATTTCTTACATTGGGGCAGCAGTGGCTTCTGGATCTTCTTGCCTCTGTACTTGTGCTAATAGATTCTTAATTAGTTGATCCTTTTCTACAATTTTCTTGGTAGGTGTCTCCCGTTCATGATCATGGAATTCATCATTTTGTTCCAACTCTTTTCGGAGATCCTCCTTAGTTTTTGTAGCTGTAAGATAGATGTTCCTTATGAATTCTTGATATTCTTCAATATTTTCTTCGTAAATCTTCTCTTGTGTCAAGATCAATTGGTTCTTTTCTTCAAGGGTCTGCTCAACACCTGCTATCTAGCTCTCAAGCTTCCTTGAGAAATTCACCACCTCCATATACTTCCTTGAGAGCTCCTCCTTTTGAGACCTCATCTCTGCATAATCTTTCATAAAAGAGCTCATTTTTTCTAGAAAAATAGTCAAAATAGAGGACATGGAGTTTGAATCTAAAGTAGCATTAGGTTGATTCTAAGGATTATAATGGTGTCCCTCATAGGGCAGTTGATAGGAATACTGCATAGATGGTTGATGCTGGGTGGGAGGGTATGGTGGTGCATGTTGAAAATTTGTTGTTTGTGGGCTATTTTGACTATATGCTACTGCTTGGCTAGCTTGATATGGCATGAATGCTAGAACATGGGTAGATTTCTCATGATATGGGGGGTGATAGGGAGAATATGCATTAGGCATTGACATGCTTGCTCATCAAATGAGTTGATAAAAAATATTTTTCTAAAATTTATCAGCACTTGAACTGCTTAAACCAGTAGATTTTTCTAAGAGTCACCATGGTGCTTGAAACAAACCACCTCTTGAAGGCTGATTGTGTTGGGATCACACCAAAATCTTAGTGAATGATAGGAAACAAAGTTGTCCCACTGGGCATGCCAAAAAATTTTGTCACTAGGGATTGCGCCCGAGTATTGGCTAAGAGTAGAACCTAGCAATCTCATGAAACATGAGACTATTCTCAGGTTATGGGTAACCTATCAAAGAGTAGACCTCCAGATTAGGGACCAGCTTCCCCTTGAATAACCTAAAACTGAACTAAACTTTGAAGGAAAAGGGAGAGAGAGTGCATGAAACTAAAAACTAATCTAGGTGATTCACCAAATTTTTGATAGATCTACAAACTAAAAATAAACTCACAATAACACTTGAAATAACTTGTGATTCACAACCTAACCCTATTGCCATGACAATCCTTGAAATAAAGAGGTATTTGTGTTAAAAGAAGGGAAAAGCTCCCACAACTTGAAACCAAATGTATACAGATTAAAGCAACAACTGTGAAACAATTTCCTGAACCTTCAACTCAAACAATGTGCAAAGTAAAGGATAACATAATCACAATAACTTTGACATGAATTCCAATAGAAAAACTTAGAAAATAATAGCGATGAGAAGGAATGCTATTTTATTTCAATGAAAGGAGTCAAGTACATCAATTTGCTTCACCATAGCTAAAAGCATTCACCTCCAATAAAGAGGGAAAGAAGAACTCCTCAATCACCTAAAGTGAAAGGCATATAAAGAAAATATGCCTGAATCTGCATTCAAGACCACTACCTCCTAATAATAGACAAGTCAAAACATGGACCCAAGAGGTAGCATCATGGTTTGAATGCTAGATTCCCAGATTCCTAGGGGCGAGGAAAGTGGGACCCTAAAAATAAATAGTCAAAAGTGACCATTACATCCACTAAGTCATGCTTTATAAATGATATCTGACAAGGGTTTATAGAAAATACCACTTATTGACATCCTACAATAAGGAATGGGCCATGACTTAACAATAAATCCTATCCCACTATGGCATAAAAGTAGATATAATTATATTTTAAAAAATGGCCTCAACCAAAAGGGAGACACATTTCTAAAAACATAATAACATTGAAAAATAAAATCTTCCTATGCCCTAGACTAAACTATAGGTTACATATGAATGTCAAATATCCTCAACCCAGAAAATGAGGAGAATATTTATAAAAATACATTTCACATAATCCAAAGTTGAAGACCTCAACCCACAAAATGAAAAGGGGGGAAGAAATAACATTATTATCAAAACCCTTGTTGCAAATGGGGAAACCATTGGCACTTGGACTTCTTTGATCTACACTTGGCAAGTTACTATTCTTCACTGGTACTCCAGTGTGGCTCGGATCTGGAAATTGCTAATCCTTGATCTTTGAATTTGGCTAAGGAAACAACAACCTCTTCTCTCAGCATATTGATTAATGGTAGGCATACTAGTTTCATTCATAGCATTTTATTTAGCATCATACTTTGCATTGATATGAAATTGAGCTCACTATTTCTTTGAGGATCCTGTAGTTATAAGTTAGGGCATCATCCTTTTACATCCCTTTTGATTTGTATCCTGCATTTGAATTTTCATAGATAATGGTATCTCTGTTAACAGCTAGGGCATCAAATGGTTCACTATTCTGAAGGCCCGATGATCTACTTGTTAGGGAACTAGGTATGTTTTATGATTGTATTCCTCCTTTATTAACTAGGGCATATTTGAAGCATCACTCTGCTATTGAGCTTGTATTTTATTTCATCTTGATTATGTGTTGAAGGAACTGGCTACATCATTGGCATTAGAAATTGATATATATGGTATCATTGCCTTTTAATGTTGGCTAGGACATGGGTGACTGTGTTCACTATTTATACAACCCATGATCCATAAGGCTAGGGCATCATTAAAACTGTATTTTGATCATTGCCTCTTGCATGTTACTTTATTGCTTCATGCTCAATGAGGGCACATTGATCCATTTCTTATGAGGTTTCGCAAGCTGATCTGAATGGAATTAGGGCATCATACATTGTTGTTTGAAATCATGACATCATTTATTTCTCTTTTCATTTAAACAAATACCTTGCTAACTTGGAAAACGAGGGCATCACTGGTAATGAGACACCAAACATGTTGTGTTGTAGCTACTATTCGTGATACATTTGTTGATACCTATTTCTGTTTATGGTTTCTGTTATGATATCATAATGAAGTGGAAGGTATTGTGTTAATGCACTAGTTAGGGCATTACTAGAATTTTGACAACCCGCGACCCCCTTGTATTCTCACTGATGCTCTTGTGGACACCAGCCCGTGGACTCCTCTCTTCATACATTGCTAATGCATCCATATTGGAAGCTGAGGCTCGACTCATTATTTATATTCCCTTAGGTTTGTTGTGGTATTATGCTTGTTGTATCTTATCAGAGCCTGTAAACTAGGGCATCACCCTTTTGTCTATTGGATTGGCCATTCATTTGGGGGGGTGAACTTGTTGTTTAGTGTTCATGGCATTTTTTGGGGTTAGGGAACTATAAATTAAGTACCTCAACATCATGAGGTTGCAGCCTATTTTTCTTATGTTAATTCAAGTGCCAGCTATAATCATTTGTAGAACATGCATCATTACCCTATTGAGAAATTGGCATCACTTGGTATTCTATTGATCACTATTATTTCTTGTACATAGCCTGAGAGCTAGTGCATATCATTGTCTATTGTATGCTTCACATATGCCACCATTATGTTGTTATCACATGGGCTACTTGAAACCCCTTGTATTTTCATATGCCTGATCTTTTGATGGATTCACTATTTTAGAGGCATCGTCTGTTGTTTCAACAACCCGTGACCTTGCTATTTGCCTTGACTGGTGCTCTAATCATTGCCACTATTTATATTATGTTCATGGTATAATATTGGTGCTTGTTATTTGATTTCTTGGAACCTGCAAGCCACATTATCTGGAGGACGATGGTTCATTGGAGTTTACTACATTGTGTTTGAGAAATTGCACATTATTTTGTGTTGATTCCCTACCTTGATGGCTTGATACATGTGCCCTATTCAGATTATGTCTTATTACTTGTGTTATACAAACCTCGGGGCTCTACTTCATGCCCATTTTCTAATTTTCATAGCATCTACTGCAACTATTCATTATACCATGTGATTTCCCTACTCATGTTATGCATTCATTACACTACTTGTAGCTTTTTCTTAGCCTTAGAATGTAGATTAACATATTTGTGTTGTAAACATGAGATAGAGTCATGCAGACCTATGTACCATTTTTGTTCTAATGATGATTTCTTGTGCTCTAACCATGTTTCACATGGTTTATCTTTGTGCCCCTTTGAGTGTCCCACTGACACTGCTCACTTACTAAGTGCCCCCTACATGATTCAGTGTCTCTCCTTGAGATGATTAGGGTTACCAAAAAAATCTATGGGAATAGTGCTTCTGACAACCCTCACTAGTTTAGTGTAGGGTACTAGGATACTCAATACTAATCATGGGTGTTGTAACCTGTATCTACAAATGGAACAAACACATTAGTGAAAACAATGGTATTTCATTTGTTTTTGGAGGCTCCTCATGCACCTTCCCTAAGCACAACCCATGTCAGAGGTGTATAGCTAAGTGCACATATGCATGTTTATAGATAGATTCTATGATACTAGGCATTGCTTAGATCCCTTGGATCTAACCCCTTTCTTTTCACTCTCTACAGGTTCAGGATCATAGGAGCACACTGGGCACACTGAAGATCAAGTCTCATTACTAGGAAATGTCTGGTACCCCTACATCTATGCTCCATTAATGTATATTTGCACTCATTTATGCAATTCTAGCAATGGCTATGCTCATGACATGTGTGAGCTTAGATAAATTTCCTTTTCAGTTCTCTCTTTCTATACAACATATTCAGGATATTGGCACATGCAATCTTAAGTGCAAAAAATTTATCTCTTTCCTTTTCATGTACTTTGCAATGAAATGAACACAAATATTAAGCAAGATAACTTAATAACACAAACTAGGGTACAGTAGCTCATCTAGTAATTAGGTCTCCAAAAGTGTGCAAAAATATGACAACAGAAGAGAAAGAATTCAAGTGAAGGTAGTTAAGAATTTCTTGAGGGAAGAGAAGAGAGGCCTAGTAAGGTCATAAGGGAAGAAGAGTATGGTCCATTGGTTGGAAAAAACATGTTGATTAGTAGAAGTATGTTGATAAAGAAGAATAAAAACCAGACAATAAAAAGGTTTCAAAAGTTTAAATAATGAAGGAGGAAAAAGAAGATTGGATTGAAGAAGTCATAATGGGAAAAAATATGTACTGCCCCTTGAAGGGGCGAGAATATGTGGAGCATTCAAGAACTTATGAGGAAAATATTTATTAGTTTGGAAATAAAGAGATCAAATAGGAAGAATACCATGTGCAAGGTGTAGTGCAAAGTGACCATCAAAGAAAGACTATGTTAAGATGAGGAGAATGCAAAAGAGGTAAAGAATATGTGAAGATGAAGTGTTTCAATGAATCCCAAATGTTTATGGGATCAAGGAAGTGATAGTCCAAGAGAAGGCCAAAGATACCATTTGTGTGAAGACTCCAATGAAAATGGAGAAAAGAGTTAGGACAACAATTTTTCCTTGGATGCTATATCTGATAAGGAATCATCTGAATGTTGGTATGATTGTGGTTCTAAATATACAAAACCTAAAGGTGATATTGGTAAGGAGAATTCATAAACATAGAGGGAAATAAGTAGGTTGTTTCTTTATTCATTAGATTATTATGCTGATGAGTTTACTTTATTTCAAATAATGTTTGGAGATCTATCGTGAACTATGTTGAAAGATTGGGAAATTTCTTCTAAAACTGCTAGAAAACCCTCCAATCTAAGGGTTTGTACAAAATTTGTTTAATAACTTCATTATCCACCTTTTAAAATTTCTTGTTTTCTAGATTCAACTAGTGCTTTTAAGTACCTTTAAATGGGAATCAGTTTGAAGTTGGATGATTGTGTATTTATGTAAAACTAACAAGCCCTAGCGTGATTGCTATTGGAACTTGTATTCATTATGATAGAAAACTTGAAATTTATTGGCAATAATTACTCTTGTGAAGGATTTTAATGAAAAATAGGATAGGTGGAGATTATGAAGGAACAAAATCTTCTATTAAACACTTTGGATTAGAATTTTTTCAAAGGATTTTAAGGACTGATTATTGATCACATTTATAATAGCTTAAAGTCTACAATAGTGAGATCCTTATGGAGATTTGGTCATAAGATCAATTTTTTTGATGAATTATGATCCATGTAAGGTATTGAGAAAATAGATACAAGTTCCTTCATTTATTTCTTAAGGTTTCATTCAATGTTCAAAGTCTAATTACATCTAATATTTCCAAATTTGTCTTAATCTGTAACTATTAAAGCTAGAATATATCACTATCCCAAGGTAAGTTTGTCCATTGTCTTAAGATCATTTTGAACTTAGAAAAGTATGAACCTTTTTCCTACATTCCTACCTCCTACTTGTAAGGTTTGATAAGACCTTAAGAACATGTGTTCCTCTATACTCTTGAAGGCTATTTGAAGTGACTGTCCAATTGTGAGTAGGCAAGAAATGGTAGTGTTGGTCATCTAGAAACATTTTGTGACTTCACAATTGGTGGCTATACATACTAATGGATATAAAAAATTAATAGTGATAATTAGTCAACAAATTAGTGAATGCTTGAAATAATTCCAACAAGATAATTGTTGGATTCAAGTGTGGAAAGATAAGTACGGCTAGGGGATGAGTGAATCAGTACTTCAAATTACTTTTAAACTTTTTTGAACTTCCTTCACATTCATTTACTGATTACTTAACCTTTACAAGAATCACATGAAAATAAAATATATCACAATAAAAAACACATAATACAATTATTTTGGTATCACACAAATCCTTGTTAGAGGATAAAAACTATGGTGGGCATGATACCCACAACACTTCACCATTGCAGAATAAAGTTTCTCAATTAGAGCTACAATGCTTAACTATTTTTGATAGCTTACCTTGTTAAAGGTATTAACCTGGTTAAGATTTCTAAAACTACTAAGTCTACTCTGTTAAGAGACTTCACAACTCTAATCTAAGAATTGTACATGTGGTTAAAGGATTTATACATAAGATTTTCTCGGTTGAGAGACCTATACAGTTTCGATTAACTTTTAATTAGTAATAAAAAATGTTTTTCAAACATGTATCAACATTTGAATTCTATTCAGACTCTATATGCTTATCAATTCATTAGCTCAACTTGTGTATCCATTACACTAATCAATTTTGTGCTTGGTAGCTCAATTATGAATTTATTCCTCAATAATTTTTTACTCGGTAGCTTAACCATTCATTCACCTTCTTCTTTTATCTACAATATCCAATTTATCTTCACATACATATGCTACCTTCTTCTCTCATATGATCTTCATACTCTAAAATATTATATAGAAAATTTAGGCGGTGCTAGATCTTCTAGAATCTTCATATTCCGGAAGTTATAGAAATGGGTACACTTATAATGCATATTTAATCCTTAATTATCATTGGCTGAACTCACCTTTTAATCATGTGTAATCATTAGATTTCAATCTCCAATGTTCTATTATACAAACTCCTCAAGATTTCTAAATGATTTTCTAATCGATCTCCAGGTTCAATGTACTTAGAATTCATCTGATGTCATCATTTTTTGCTTGGTAACATGTTTTCTTTAACTCGGTAACTAAGTTATCTTCTTGATTAGGTACTCGATAGAACATGGTTCTCATTTCTTGATTCTACCTCACTCGGTGTCCTTTATTTTATTCTCTTTACTGAAATTCCTTGTTAACTTATTCCTTTTACCAAATTTTTTCTCTTCCTTGCTAACCCATCTTTTCTTCCTTACTGAAGGACTTTAACAAACATAATGACTTCATTGTAACTAATGAAAAAAAAATTAACTCTTAGGAGTATCACTCTCCCCCTTTGGCATTAGTTTTGTATGTTTTTTAAAAACCTTCAAAATCTTCAAAGTCATAAAATAGAATTCTCAAAATTCTATCCTATTATATTTCTCTTCCAAAATAAAACTTATTACTCCCCTTGAAGCAATAATTTTTGTACATCTCCATATTTTATACATAGCCTTTTATATATCCCCTTATATATATTCATCATATTATGTATTCCCATTTTTCTACTATGTATATACTCCCCCTTATACTGAACAAAATTTTATGTGTATTCTCCCCTTTTTAACAAAAGTACCAAAAATTCTTACTTACTTTCTATCCAGTTTGGGGATCTTATAAAAAATACCTTTATATTTCTCTTGTGCATCATTCAATGATTACTTTCAGGTGTCCTAGAGTGTCTATAATACTATAATTAGCTCACTAATATTAGTAGTTAGATTAACAATGTTATCCATGACACTTACATCTAGTGTGCTCACTAGATCTTTTTCTTTCTGAATTTTCCTTTGTAGTAATTAAATATTCAGGAGAAAAATTGTTTGAAGTTCCAAGAGTTCCATCCTTATTTGGTTCTCCTCCTTTCTTATTTCAAATTTCACTCCCATTGGATGCTTGAGCTTCTCATAATATGTTGTTATTATTTTTGGCTCGGTGGAAATCTTTGATAATAGCTCGGTGAGCTCTTTTTCCACATGCTCATCTTTATCCTCTATCTCCTTTATAAAATTTAACAATTTAAACAAATCTTTTTGAATATACAAATAATGGAGTGAAGCTCTAGTTCTAATGCATTGATTAACTCAAATAGAGTTACCTTTTCCAATGCTACCGATTGGTGAACTTCTTCAATCATCTTAGTCTCCATATCTTTCATGTGAACCTTCATCATGTATTTAGTTGTATCAGTTCTAGAACAATTTATTTGGATGACAAGTTCTTTTAACTAACCATATATATCTTCCTTCTCATTTATGGTTTCCTTGGGAACAATCTCATTCAAAATTATCTTAATTTATTCCAATACATCAATTTTCTATTTTTTATCTATAAGCTTGTCTTAGGTAGCTTTTCTTTTCAATAAGTCTTTGAACTCAGAGAGTTAGCGGTCAGGGTAGTATATTCAACCTTTGGTATTACTATAGCTTCATTGATATCTACCTATTTTTGTACCTTTATTTTCTTAGACATACCCTTTGAGCTTGATGCCTTCTTTGCATCAGATTAAGTTGAATTTTATTCTATTTGATCTTCCTTCTCCTTCTTCTTCTCCTCTTGTTTCTTCTCTTCTTATTTTTCCTCTTTCTTTTCTTGTACCTTTTATGCTTCTTTTACCTTTTCTTTCTCTTTTCCTTGTTCCTTTGGATCTATAGTCTCGGTGGGGATCAGTGAATTTCTATAATGACCTTGAGTAGTATTTGTCTCTGTATTCTTCTCTTCAGTCTATTTTGGCTCATTTTATTTGGCTGACTCAGTAGGATTCTTAGTGCAAGTAGGCTCTCCACTTGTAATTTCTGACATAACCACTTCTATTAGTAGGAGTCTCAGTACCAGTAGGCTCTCCACTTGTAAAATTACCAACTATTTTGTTAGTAACCTTGCAGTAGCTGAGTCATTTATATCCATGGCATCTAATTATATGGCATTGGTAACCATTACATTTTCATCTTCTTTGACTATTATGTCATCAGGGTCTTGCTTGGTAATGTCTTTAGAGATTATATCTTCTTTTTTTGTAATCAATCCAACTGGCTTGGATTTATCCTCTTCAACTATTATACATTTGATTTTCAGTTGGTCAATGGAAAATATATTCCTCCAAAGATCATCAGTATCCTTTTCAACTTCTTGCAATTGACCAACCATTATGCTTAGTGCTCTTCCTTTCACCAAAAATATTTCTGAGTATTCCTTAAGTGTATCCTTGATTCATTTCTTTGTACTATACTATACTGTGATTTCTAGTGATCTCTCTCCCATCTCCTTTTCAGTAGAAAATTCATATTTCCATCTAGCATCATGTTTCTTATATAATTTTGATTCTATATAATCTACCACTTCAACTAGTGTCAACCTAAATTTTTGTAGTGTGGCAACATCTATTTCTTCTATTTTATTATTTTCTTCTTCAATCCAAGTGACATATTTTAAGTGATACATTACCTTTAGTCCACCATATTTTTCAAGCATCTTGAGAAGATCATCAACACTCTTCAATTTATTTCTTCATGTAACTTTTAATTGTG
The DNA here is from genome assembly GCA_027943335.1 of Chamaecyparis obtusa. Lineage (NCBI taxonomy): Eukaryota > Viridiplantae > Streptophyta > Pinopsida > Cupressales > Cupressaceae > Chamaecyparis > Chamaecyparis obtusa. Next base: position 56,424 of record BSBK01010380.1, read on the forward strand.
ACAAGTCATCTAACTCAGTGTCAATCTCTTTTTCCAACTTTAATTTTGTTCTTGGCCTCCCAGTGGCCTTATTGTCCCTGACATATGTCTTTGTCTTTATAGGCTCTACTTCTAATTTCTTCTTTTCCTCTCCATGTAGAGGTAGACCAAGTAGATGGTATTACACTAACTAGACTAGGGGTTTCCTTCTTGATTCTTATTTTCTTCCCCTTTGTTGTTGAAGGCTCAGTAACATCTTCCTCAGCTTCATCAACATCAATAATACCTAATTTTTTAAGTTAACTCACTAATCATTTTTCTAGTTTTCCTTTTTTCTTTTTGTATCAACATAATGGTTCTTATTTTATCCTTCATCTCTTCATAGGTTCCATATCGAGTTAAATTTCTATCGATTGGCTTATCCAAAAGTCCTTTTATGTGTACAGTGGATGAATCTATGTTCATTTCATAACCCATTGGGGGTAACCACTTAGTTCTAGGCTCTACTGCCCTTATTATGCATATATTAGTATCCACTTCAAAACATAAATCATCCTTTAACTCTTGCACTAAGTGTGGTGGAATCCTATATCTCTTATGTATCCTAGCTTGGATTTTATTGAAATAATCATCCATTATAACAATAAAGTTGTCACCCACGCTTTTAATAAAATCACTTGTTTGATAAACTTTGGGTTTATTAGCACTCCATTTGACTTCATCGACTATTGGAAATGAATTTTGAAAATAGAAAAAGATACAGACCAATAGTGGACCAAACTTCAATGTGTTTGACTTGGCCTTTCAAATGGTATTCATGTTGTCATTGAGTTATTTCAGTAGAATTTTTCATAAGTCAATCTTCATATCTTTCTTCACCATCTTTTATGTAATATCTATAGCTCCATAGGGTACATTGTCTATCCAATATGATTGTAATACGCTATATGATATTATGTTTGATACAAATTTCAATTCATGATCTTAAACTGTAGAAAGTTTCAAATCTCTTTGGTCACATTTGGCATTTGTAAATTGATAGAGTTTGTTTTTGTCTATCAATTTGTAGGCCCTTTGTCTAACACCGACCAAAAATCTAGTAACAATGTGTAATACATCCTTTGTTATTTTTACTGGCTATTAAGCCACATGAACCTGTCAGGAACTCTTCTCAATACAATTCTTATCCATTCATGCTTGAATACTATCAGAAATGCAAAGCATGAACCAAACCCTTAGTCTGTATGTGTGTGTAATCAATTTTTAAATTACCATTTACACACAACTTCTTGTTAGATGCATCAACCTTAGCTTGAAACATATCCTTGATCTTGCAATGAATGAAGGTGTGAACATCTTCAATAAAAATGACTCTTGGTAGGATTAGGGATAGGGCTCTGGTTTTATCAATTTCTACAGAAACGATGGATGGAAGTTTTTACTTTAGATTGACTCGGTCAATATTCTCAATGACTAATGGCTTTTGTATCTTAGGTGTCATTTGATCTCAGAAATATCTCAACAAATTCTAGGCTTCAAATGAAATAGAAATATAATTTCTTAATTTAGCTTGGTGAACTCTAGAAATACCTCAAATATTCCTACAAATGTTTGAAATTATTGATTGAATTCTTTAAATTAGCTCTTTGATTTTGTATCTTTCTCTTCTCAAATGTGCTTAAAAAAATGTGAAGTATAAATGATGTATATCACCCTCTATTTATAAATTTTCCTCTAGGTTAGGGCTTTCAATCGCTATAAATGTATTTAATGATTCCTTACCTAACTTTATATTACCATTAAATCAAACTATACTTTACTTCACCGAATGCAACAAACTAACTCAAACTCTTCACCGATCAACATATGAAATCACAACTTTATAACTAGTATCCAAATGCATCTAATATGCTGATATGGATCTTTGTACTAAGTCTAGGAACTAATGTAAGATAAACTTTAAGTTATCAGCTCCTATTCATACCTTGACTGATTAAGTGAAGATAGTTGCAATTGATCTAGAGGATGTGGTGCCATCACTAGTTCCCAATTCTATTCCATCATCTTGTGAATTTCTTCTCCAAATCTTATTCATCTATTCTCAGATTTCATCAATGTTTTCTAGAGTCTTTTCACTCAGTTTCTCCTCGGTAGAATCCTTATTTTGGTACCTGCAGTCCTTGGCAAGGTGACCAACTTTTTAAAAATGAAAACAAGCCATTCTAGTATTTCTCCATTATTCCTATTATTCATTCCATGCATCCTAAAGAACATTGTAGAAATGTGACTAAATCTTCCACATGTAGTAAAAGAAATCCTTGTGTTATAATCCCATGGTATTGTAGGACCTTGTCAGTTGAACTGTCAATATTCTATTGGTTAGGGACCCATTTCTCATTTCTTCTTTGTGACCTGAATTATCCATATTTATGTCCATATCTTGTGTGACCATTCTAAAATGCCTTATGTCCATACTTATTTCAATTATAACAATGACCTTTAAATTTAGGAGAATTTGGTGGATTGCCTCTCTTGCTTTTGCAAATATTAGTTGTATGTCCTAGTTTCCCACAATAAAAACTATTGAGAATTTAGCTAAGTATAATATCATGATGTTTTCCTTATGGAAACATATATTCATTCTTAAGACAACATGGTCTAAGGAGGAAGTTTTGGATGAGAACTTATGAAAATTGCTAAGTATAATAGTGTTTAGCTATCTACACAGAGATTGTTTTGATCGGTGAAGTACATAGGAGTACTTTTAGTAAATGCTCACTTGAATTTAGTTTATATGAGGTATATTGAAGCTACACCTAAGAGTGTAAGAGTGTACGACAAGTGCATACATAGATATCAATGTTTTATAGAGATAGTGTTGAGCCAAGCAGAATAGATTAGCGATCAGTAATTGATTATATTAAGTTAAGGAATTATTTTGTTTATCAAAATAATGACTTGAGTAATTAGGGATGACATCTTAGATGTTAATCGTAAGGCAGAAAGAAGTGATTTTATGTTTTGGGAAGCATGTAATATTGAATTCAATGTTGACAGTAAGGTTATTTCGTAATAAGCTTGTAAATAAGAAAGAAACTTGTATTGTATGAAGTATGTATGTAATGTAAAGTTGTATTGATGTAATATGTGAAATATGATATATGATTAGACCAGTATGAGTTGATAATAAGTTTTTTGAATAGACTACAAAGCTAGATCTGAATATTGAAGATATTCAGTAGTAGTAAAAGGTTTTTGTATTCTACCTTTTGTATTAGAGATTATCATTGTATATTGCATGTTTGGGTAGTGAGATCATCTTGGATACATTCAAGTTTTGTAATACCAACTCCTAACAAGGTTGAGGCTTCTAACAAGGCCTAAATTCCTTTAACTAGGATAGATACACTATAAAGATGTAATAGATTCCTAACAGGGTCAATATCTTTAACTAGATACTTTTGATTAGTGGATCATTTGTGGGTATCATCCCCACTAGGTTTTTCCCTTAGCAAGGGTTTCATCAAGAATAATTATGGTTTTATGAGTTTTTTAATTTTATGGTTGTTCTTATTATTCAGTTTATGTAGTTTAGTTTTTATGCAAGCTATAAGTTAATTTTATATATCCATAAGTTGGCAAAAGTAAAAGTTTTTGAAATAATTATTCACCCCCCACTCTTTATTTCCTATTTCCAATAATTGGTACCAGAGCATAGGTACTTGGAGAATGCCTAGAAACATGAGTAAGATCTCTATGGATATGTATCAATTACAGAAAAATCTAGATGAAGCTCTTGAACATATTGATATTCTTACTGAAGAAAGAGATACTCTGAAGGAAAAATATGATAATGCAAAAGACTACATTAAGAAACTAAAATACAAGATAGGAGATCCAAAATCAAAGAAAGAACCTACAAATCAAATCAAGGATAGTGATGAAGTTTCAAAATTGAAAAAGGAAAATGAGATCTTGAAGCATGAACTAAAGATTGTAGATCTAAAGCTAAGTTTGAAAGATGATAACAGAAGAGTTGAATCAAATCTGAGATCTAAAACTACATATCTAAGATCTAAACTTACAAAAGTAACATCTGAATTTGAGACTACAAAATTGTAGTATGCTGAAATTGAGAAATACAACATAATTGTGAAATGATAACTAACTAAATCCAAACAACATCTTGAGAAACTATATTCCAGTAGTGAGAAAATTGATGAATGGATTTCTTATCAAAAACCTTCTTATGATAAAAATGGTCTTGGATGCTTTTAAGGTAAATTCTCAAAGAAGATTGAAGAATGTAAAGAACCAGATCCAAAAATCCAACAACCTGAGAACAAAAGAGGAGAAAAACAAATCAAAGATGAGTCTAACCAATCTGAAGATGTACCTAATCAGCCTAAGAAAAAGGAATCACCCAAAGAAATGTGAAGTGAATTCAAAGGTAGATGTTTTTCATGCAATTCATTTGGACACATGAAAATATATTGCATCTAGGCAAGAAATTCAAACATATCTCTAGTTATTGTTATAATTGTCATAGTTTTGGACATAGAGCTATTGATTGTAAATAACCTACATCGAATGATAAAAATAATTGTAGAATGTTTAGAAATACTAACCCTACAGATAAAAGACCTAATGGAGAAACAAACAATATAAGAAATGGATTTGTGTGTTATAGATGCAACAATGTTGGACATATTGCTAGAAATTGCAGATCACAAATTATTTAGTCAGGACCAAGCTATGTAAACAATGTTATAGTTTGTCAGATTTGTAATAACATGGGTTAGACATCGAGATATTGCAAAATGAACAACATGAGGAATCCTAATCCTAAAAGAAATATGAATTACACCACAGGGAATATAGGTACTAAGAATAGTTAGAAGGGAAATAACACTAACATAGAAGAAGTTATATTTTTTACAGCTATAAATCAAGCAAGTGCATCCACAATATTAGGAATTCAGTCAAGTGAAGTGTTTCAGATTAAGTTTGAATCAATTCTGAACCCATCTCAAACTGATTAAGCATCAAGTTTCATGAATTATGTACTAGAATAAGCATTAGAATAGCATAGAGTTTAGAAAAAGATGAATCAAGCCTTGTGAAGTTAATATAAGCTAGTAAGTGATATAAGGAAACTATGATTAAGAGTGCATGAATTTATGAGCATGTGTGCAGCTACATGAAAAGAAAGAAGTTTTGCATGTAACTGGGAATAGCTTTTTGGCATATATCCATTTATGTAATTAATGCGATGAAAATGTCTCAAAGGATTTGATAGATAAAAATATATTATTAAAATTATTTGATCATTCAAGTATTCACAAGACTCTTAGAGAGCTATCTAGTGAAGATTGAAAGTAGTTTGCAAGATTTGGAGATAGATTTATGTCAGATCTATGCAGAAGCCCTAAATTGTGATTCCTAGGTATTTCATTAATTATTTTAAAGAACTCCTTTTTTAAGTGTAATCATGGATACATCCTTAGTTCATAACATCAAGGACACACCTAGACTTAAGGTGAGAAAGGAATCAATAGAACCCTATGAAGAAGATCCTAGTTTAGCTTTATCGGCTATACCAGATGGTATCTTGCATTTGGAAGATGTAAGAGGATATTTGAAATGTAAATTTGAGACTACAGGAGACAATAGTATGACTGAGGAGTATAATAAGATATACAAGAAAGATATGACCTAAAAAGAATGATATGAACATTTAGGTCATCTGAACATCATTAAGTACATGTTTCACTATGAATTTTAGAATGAAGAATGGACAAAGATCTTTTTAAGTAGAATTGATAATGGGAAGTTTGGTTGGATGATAGAGTAATAGACATTGCAATAGATCTAATACATGAGGTAATAGGTCTATCTAAAAATGGTACAATCCCTCTAAATGAAAAAAATGTGAAGAAAAAATTGGTAGACAACACAAATTCTTCATACAATCGAAGAGGAATTGTAATTAGTAAGATTGAGCAGAATGATGTGAGGTATGTGTGCAAGATTTTGACTACAAAGTTTTGTGCCAGCTCTAGGGAAGATGACATGGAAGCAAGTATGGTGCAAGAAGCCTATCTTATGTTTGTTGATAGATATGAAGTAGGCATGAGTGAAATTATGACAATTCAGTTGATTCAGAAGCTTGAAAAGATTAAGAAAATATAGAACTCCTAATTCAAATTTTCATCTATAATCACCTACATGTTTTTCCATCTTTTAAGAAGATTTCCTTACACTAGAGGAGCTGATTGGAATGATGATATAATTTCAATGGATAGAATCAAAAAGGTGTATCTCAGACACCCAATAGATAAATTAAATGGTAGTGCTACAATTGCAATCAAAACATTTCAAAATGAGATGAAGGAAAGGTCAAAAACTCCACCTACAATAGTTGAGAAGTACAAGAATGAGATATTCTTCTTAGTTGACACTAATTTTAGATATGTTGAAGTAGTAGAGCCAATGATTTAATTCATAGATCCTCTAGAATATGAAATATCAGAAGAGGAAGATGAAGGATATGTAAAAAGGATATTGAAGTGCAAACTAGATTCTAAAAGTCCTAGATTTCGGAGATTTGAAGAGATTTTCAATACAACACAACAATCATAGGTGCAAAAATTAGCAAAGAAAAGAGTTGACAATACAATACAGAAGATACTAAAAGATACAAATATGACTAAGCATGAATTCAACATTGCAAAATAGACTACAACAACAAGAAGGTATACTGGATAGAATGAGGTGTTGATGGTTCTACATTTGGCATCTAAAGGAACCTTTGTTGAAGATTTTAAAGATATTGATGAGGACATCGTTGAGCCTACTTAGTTGAGTGTGTCACTGGACAAAGCAACAGTCAAGTAAGAAATCTACTAGATCCACCTCCACTACATAAGCAAAGAGAGTAAAAGAGATGGCTAGTGGACCAGGTAAAAGGCAGAAAACCAGTAAAAGAAACACCGGTTCTATTACCCACAATTCATATTGATGATGAATAAATGTATGTAGAAGGAACCATCATTACTATTGGAAGAGAAGAAAATATTTTTGAAGACCAAGGAGAGAATGTTGGAAATTTGGAAGGAATGGTTAATGAACAAGAAGATGAGATAGAAAATAAGGAAGATGATGTGGAAGAAGAAAAAGGACAAGAAAAGAAAGAAGAAAAGAAGGAAACAAAGGATAGACAAGCATAAATCACCTAGAAAGAAGTATAGGATGAAAAAGGTATAGGTAAAGTGGTAAAGACTAGAGAGACTATACCCCAGCAAATCAAAATAGTTACACCACAAAAGGTCATAACAGTAAGCCCATCAAAACCACCAATTGAGTTAGTATTACCTAAATTGGGAGTTGAAGATGATGATGGTTATCAAATAGAGTTGATCTCATCTCTGAATAAAATAATTGGAAAGAATAAGAAAGTAAAGAGTCTAGAAGGATCACTACTTGAGGTAACAAACAAGGTTGAAGGAGTTATATCTACTCAAATCAATGAAGTTGATCTGGAAGTTAAAGAAAGAGAGGTAATGAAATCTTTTGAAAGTGATTTTAATACTTTATTTGACATTGCATCATTGAAAGCACAAACACTTCATGATGCACAATTATTCCAAACCACTTGTCAAAATATCAAGAATGACTTATAAAACCTTGATATTTGCATTAAGGAATTATGGAGATTTTTAGAGAGAGGAAGAGAAATATACAGTCAATTTTCCTTGTCACACAAACACATCTCAGACATTTCAAAAAAGTTGAAGAGAAAAGAAGAAGAATTACAAGTCACAATGAATGAGGTACATAATCCAAGCATGAAAATCACTGATACTGAGAAGAAAGTGAGAAAAAATCATGATGCAATAAGACTTATGGAAAATGAGAAGGAAATAAAACTGAAGAGGTTTTCATTACTTAGAGAGAACCTACCCTAAAGATCAGTAATGTATAGAATCAACTGGAAGAACGTCTTTCATCAAAGATATGATATGGTAAATTTGCATACCCGAATCTTAAAGCAGTTGATATAGTATCCTATTGGTTATGTGCACTACTTAGTGTATCTGATTTTGTAAAGAAGATATGGGACAAGGAAATTGACAACTTGAAGGAAAGTTTCATATATTTCATTTCAAGTCTTCTAGCTTTACAATATTTAAAATTGATCAAAATTTTGACGTGTATATACATATATTTGACTCCTTTGTCATTGTTGTCAAAGGGGGAGTGGAAAAGTATGAGAAAATTATTTATATGAATAAGATAGAGAAATGAAAAATAATATCAAGTGTAATCAAATTAAGGGGGAGTATCCCTATGGTGAAATAAGTAGACATATATGATCCACAGATCCTTGAAAATCTTGTAATGGCCATGTAACACAATGTTAGAATTTTTTTTTTGAAATTTTTTTATAATTTTTTGGAACTTAGCCAATTTTCCCATATGTTGCAACCAATGACAAAGTGGGAGATTGTTAGAAATTTGGATAAGTAGAATAACATGATGTTTTCATTATGGAAATATATATATAGTGTTAAGACAACATGGTCTTAGGAGGAAGTTCTGGATGATAACTTATGAAAATTGTCCAAGTATAATAGTGTTAATGTGTCTACAAAGAGACTATTTTGATCATTAAAATTCACATGAGTACTTTCAATGCATGCGTACTTGAAAAAAGTTTATATGAGGTATATTTAAGCTACACCTAAGAGTGCAAGACTGTACGGTAAGTACAGACAAAGATATCAATGTTTTATAGAGACAATGTTGAGCCGACTAGGACAAAGAAATGATTAGTAATTGATTATCTTAAGTTAAGGGATTATTTTTTCTATCAAAATAATGACTTGGCTAATTAGGGATGACATCCTATATGTTAACCCTAAGGAAGAAAGAAGTGATTTTATGTTTTGGGAAGCATGTAATGAATTGAAAGCCAATAGTAAGGTTATTTTGTAATAAGCTTGTATAGAAGAAAAAAACTTGTAATGTATGAAGTGTGTATGTAATGTGAAGTTTTATTGATATAATATGTGAAATCTGATATATTATTAGATTAGTACGAGTTGATAATAATTTTTGTGAAGAGACTACAAAGCTAGATTAGAATATTGAAGATATTCAGTAGGAGTAAAAGGTTTTTCTATTCTACCTTTTGTATTAGAGATTATCATTGTATATTGCATGTTTGAAAAGTGAGATCATCTTACATACATTCATGTTTTTTAATACCAACTCCTTATAGGGTTGAGGCTTCTAACAAGGCCTAAAGTCCTTTAACTAGGACAAATACACTATATGGATGTAATAGACTCCTAATAGGGTCAATATTTTTAACTAGATACTTTTGAATAGTGGATCATTTGTGGGTATGATTCCCACTGGGGTTTTCCCTAGGCCAGGGTTTCCTTGAGAAAAATTATGGTGTTATGAGTTTTCTCATAATATGGTTGTTCTTACTGTTCAGTTTATTCAGTTTAGTTTCTTATGCAAGCTATAAGTTAATTTCATATATCCATAAGTGGGCAAAAGTAAAAGTTTGTGAAATACTGATTCACCCCCCTCTTAGTATTTCCTATTTATAACAATAACATGTAGCATTATTTGGCTTTTCTGAGGTAGCAACTTTGACTTGGTTGGTTGTTTTCTTAGAGGACTCACCCTTCTCAGTATTACTATTTGCATTGAAACTGAGTCCAAAGGTGTCATTAAGTTGCCTTTGATTTTTTATTTTTTCATCTAGAATCTTTCATGCTTCTTCATTTCTTTTCAAGATTTCATTAGCATCTCTTTCAACTTTCATATCATTCTTCAAGTGTTCATTCTTAGATCTTAATTATGCAATCTCATCAACTTTCCTAGCAACATCCTAATTTTCCATTACAAGTTGAACTGTCAAGTTAGAGTGAGTTTGTATCAATCTCATGATTTTATTGTCTTTATCATCAAGTCTAGTCTTCATTTATCTTCTTTCATCTTTGGAAATTCTTTTTTTATCTTCATCTTTTCCCTTTTGTTCCATGTTCTCACACATCCTTATCGACTGTGCTTCTTGATCTCTTTTCAGTATTTTAACCTGATCAACTAGATTCTCATTCTTTTTAGATAGTTTTGATATGAGTGCATCAAATTCATTAGACATGCTTCCCTCAGATTGTTCTTCAAGTTCCTCTACATGATCTTCAGTATCTTTTAGTTGTAGTGCAAGCTCTTTAATTTAGTTGATTGAATGTTTCAGTTTCTTTCTCAACTCCTCAATTTTCTCATTAGCCATTTTCAACTCTATTTCCATACTATCAATTATTATTTTAAACTTTTATATTTCCATCCTTCTAGATCTTTCATCTCAAGTGACTAAACTCCTTAGTAAGAGACTGAGCTTCGACATAAATTGTTAGATTCATTTGTGGAAAGGTAAGTACTAACAGAGGAGGGGTGGATCAATACTTCAAATAACTTTTAAAATTTTCTTAACTTACTTCACATTCATTTAATGATTACTTAACCTTTGCATACATCACATGAAAATAAAACATATGATAATCAATAATACATAAAACAATTATTTTAGTATCACAAAAATCCTTGTTAGAGGATAAAAACTATCATGGGGATGACACCCACAATAGTTCACTACTGTAGAATAAGGTTGCTTGGTTCATGCTACAATGCTTAGCTATTCTTGATAGCTTACCCTATTAAACATATTAACCAAGTTAAGAGTTCTAAGACTACTAATTCTACTGTATTAAGAGATTTCACAACTCTAATCTAAGAATTCTACCTAGTTAAAGGATTTATACATAAGATCTGTTAAGATCTCCTCGGTTAAGAGACTTATACAATTTGATTAAATTTTAATAAAAAATGCAAAATGTCTTTGAAATATGCATCCAAAAATGCTATTAAGACTCTATATTCTCATCAATTCATTACCTCAACCTATGTATCCATTTCACTAATCAATTATGTGCTCGGTAACTCAATTCTGAATCTATTCCTCAATACTCTTTTACTCAGTAGCTTCACAGTTCATTCACCTTCTACACTGGTCTACAATATCCAATTTCACTTCACATACATATTTGACCTTATTCTCTCATATGATCTTCATACTCTGAAAAAATTATATACAAAATTTAAGTTGTTCTAGATCTTCTAGAATCCTGATGTTCAAGTCATGCTAGCATTGGGTACACTTCCAATGAATATTTCATCCTTAAATCTCATTGGATAAACTCCCATTATAATCATGTTTAATCATTAGATTTCAATCTCCAATTTTTCTTATATGATCTCCTCAAGATTTGTAAATTGTTTTCTAATCGGTTTCCAAGTTCAATGCACTTAGAATTCATCTCGTGTCGGCATGTTCTAATAGAGGAGCACCTAAGACTTAAGCTCAAAGTATTACTCCATTTTGTCTTGTAATGACCTTGGCCAGGTCAAAAATAGATTTAGGATTCTAGTTTTAATCTATGGTCTTAGTCTAGGAGGTCTAGGTTATACCTAAGCTAATCTAGAGAGTTTTGGGTTAAAGCTTAGTTTTGATTCTTCTAAGTTTTCTTAGTCTTGGCGTGGGAAATTTGGGAAAAATGACCTAAATAGGTTGGGAAAAGGTTGAATTGAGCCTAAAATAGATTTTATGGTGTTGGTACATCATTTTATGAGTTTTGGCAAATATTTGGTTAGGCTTAAAGAAAAGTTGCTAAAATGGTCAAAATGTTGTCATGACAACTTTTGTATTTTTGCAAAATTGCATGAAAACATTGTCCTAACAAATACAAAGAAGAGATTTTAGGGCATGGTCAGTGTCTCAACCACTTGACCATGTGAGGGGGGGTATATAATCCCTATGTAGCCCAAATCCTTAGGTTGGAAGATTTTACAAGTTTTTGAGTTGATTTCATTTACACTGTAATTCTGGTTTTGTGTGCAAAGTCAGAGAAAACTTAAATACAATAGTGTGTGTAATGGATTGAATCAAAAATATTGTAGTGGGTTGAGTAAATATAATATTTTTACCTTCTTTTTATTGAGGTTAGAATTTTATTGTACATAGTTCATTGAGTTTTGTAAATCTTTTATGTTTTTGCTAGTCACTAGCCTGTCTAGGACTGTGTTGTGCCAAAATGGCTCCCACATGAAGCCCTACTATGAAATAATCATGGGGATTTGTGAAATTTTAGGAGATTATTTTTATAGTTTAAATATGTTTGGAGGAGGCATGGAAGTGTCATGTGCTATTCTTGCAAGAAAGCCCCATGTGAGTCTAATGAAGCCCAACTAGGAGCTTTCATATGAAACAATGTGTTTTATTTTAGGAGGTCAATTGAGGAGTTGGACATAAGTGGTTGGAAGGGGTCTTTGTAATAATATAGATACCCTTGAAAAAGATTGGATTTTTATCAATCCAAATGAAGGAATTTTGAAGCCAAGAAACCATGACTAGTTAATGGAGACCTATTAGCCCTAAAATACCTTGAATAGAGGAAGGACATGTACAACTAGTTTGGAGAGGGGATAATTAGTAAATCTTAAAGAACTCTAAAAAGAGTGTTTTAAACCAATATTTTTTCATTGGGTTTTTTAGAGACATTTTCCAAGAATAGCCAAAACCCGGTCAGAGAGACCTAATTGAGGGCTAATAGACCTAATAGGCCATTCTGAAGTCAAAGCTTGAGATCTATAGACAAGGCCTTGATACCCCAAGCCAAAGGGATCAAGAGGGAATCATAAATGATGTGAAGAAGAAATTGAACCCTAAAAAATACAAATCCATGACAAATGACAATGAAGAGCCATTGGAAGGAAGCTAGTGGAGATAGGAAGACAATTACTAACTGAAGATAGATACCCTAGTAACGCACTAGAGTTTGTCACCTTGAGAGGATACATGGATGGATTTAAAAATGAGGTTATAGTGGACTTTGAGGATCCTAAGAGTTATATTTAGGAGCATTTTGGAAGGATTAGGAACTCAAGGAGTCCTAATCAAGTAAGTACAAGGAAGCAAGGAAAGTATTTATCATGTTCTACTCGGTAAAATGTTTTCTTTAACTCGGTAATTGAGTTCTCTTCTTGGTTAGATGATTGGTAGAACATGGTTCTTGGTGCTTAGTTCTACCTCACTCAATTTCTATTCTTTCTTTCTCTTTACCAAAATCCCTTTTTAACTTATTCCTTTTACCAAATCTTATTATTCCTTACCGAATGACTTTGACAAACATAAGGACTTCCTTATAACTAATGACAACAAAATTAAATCTTAGGATTATCAATGTAATGACAAAAAAAAGACCAACATAGTGGCATGAACAATAGTAAATAAAATGAATCTATGATATGAGAATCCTTAATAGCATTTCATAAGAATGGTAATGATTAAATTAATTGAAGGAGGAGAAAAAAAATTTGATAAAAATAATGAATAACTAGTAAGTAGCAATAAAAAACATGTTATTAAGAGGCAAAAAAAAAAATACAATACCTAATAATAGTTATATTATGAATGCAAATTATTAATATACAAAATAAGACCAAAGTAGTTATTTCAATGCATGAAAATAACTAATATTGATTTATCGGATAACATTGTGAGGATCAATGCTAACGAGGGTGAACATTTCAAACTCTTCAAGTAGCATTGATGATTTTTATTTTGATATTTTTTCAAGAAAAGAGATAGAATGCATCTCAATAAGCCATGATAACCATAACCAAGAACAATTATTTAAGGACATGAATGAGATTTTCAAGGACATAAAATGCATAGGGAATATTTTAAAAAAAAAATTCAGAGTAAATAAGAAACCAATTTATAAATAGAGGGATTCTCTTGAATTTCACTAGTTTCATAAGAGATTTGAGAAAGAGAATAATAGAAATACAACATAAGTCTAAAGGTAGCTAAAGTTAGAGGTATAATAGTGATTTTGTTGGTACAAACAATGTATCCAATAATGATCAACAATATATAGGACCATCTTAAAGAACAAAGATATGTCACCAAGAAAAAAGGGCAAAGAGTACCATAGGGGGGATTGATAGTCATAACATAGTTGGGGTGTACAAGAATTGAAGAAGTGACTAGAAGAAGCCTTAGGCATGAATAAATGCTCCTAATAATTATCATGAATAGATACCTCCAAAGGCAATGTGTATAAAAGAAAACCATTATCACTATCACCATGTCTATTATGACAACATTCTCATGACTCTTTGGTTCTTTACAACATGGAATACTACCTTAATATAGTGATATGATAGAGTCTCATCTAATAGTGTTTCATTTTTTTTTATCACTTTTAAGGATGACACTCAAACTATTGATGATAAAGTTGGTCCAAAAATTCTATATATATATTTAATAATTCATACAACAAATAAATTTACACAAATACTTGAAATATACAAAAATAGTAGTTAAATAAAAAGTTTAGATTGTAGATCTTCTTCTCTGACTCATTTGAGTGATCTCCAAATCCATTCCATGATTTTAAACCCAACCCCTTCAGGAGTGATGAAATAAACTAAAATTTGGGGATGAAAGCTATTGTGGATGTTAGGGGGATAATCGTCATCATGTTAAGATTGCAGGGGTGTATTCTATTTTTTTTGGATATGGATAGCACTGATGCTCTTGGAAGATTTCAACATATTTACTCTTCATCTGATATTTATAGAGCACAATTTTGAAAGTAGTTATTATGCATTATTTGACTATTTATTTTTATTAAATATTTGATTGCTACTTTTCCTTGTCTTTATGATATGTATGTTTTATTCTCTATGTGCTAAATGATGATCTATTATGGGAGGTTTTGAAAAACATTTTTTGATTACTATTTTTTCAGTTTATTTAAATAAAATGTGCACCAGTGTCCTCCTAAGATTTTGTTCCATTATCTATAGAAGTTTGATATATTTTGAGATCACTAACAAGGACATCTCTAAACAATCCAAAGGGATTTAAAGAAATATGTACTAGTGGCCCCATAAGTCTTTGTGTAGCCCTCTATGGAAGTTTGATATATTCTGAGAGCATTGACAGTGGCATATTTAAACAATCTAGTGGAAAATATTTAGAATTCTTCTCTTGGGTTTTCATCAAACATTTCTAAGAAGAAGTTGCATAGTTTGTGTGAATATATACATAGAATAGTAGCTAAGAAATAGAGCATCTAAAACCAAATCATAACAAAATGGATTACAAATCTAGTAGGGTTTGTTTAGTGTTAGGGAATTTGATTGGAAACATAAGGAACACTAACTGTGGAAATAAGGAAACCATGCTACTCCATAAAAAGGTGGTCTAGAGATTCAATGGGATATTGTTCAATGTGAACAAATACTTGAATGTTAGTGCAGAGTTGTTTATCTTTTAATGAGTGGATAGATCATTTAGGGAATATTATAAGCAATTAGGATAAAATATATATATCATATTAGGAAAGTTTTTTTTTGTAATAATGGTATGCTAAAGGTATAGTCCCTTTTTCATGGAAAAGGATCCTTCAAACTGGATTCTTAGGTTCAAAATCATTAATTGTAATGGTCCTTATTGGGATATTTATGAATTTTTCCCTAAAAATGCAATTCTAAGATGCTCAAAATGAGATTTGTCTGAGATTGATTGTCCTAAAAATACCAATAAGTTGTGATGTTTTATAAAAGAGGTGTAAGGTAGCATCAATATTTTAAAACCTAAACAATATTATTCATGAATTAGGGAGAAGAGGAGTTGAGATATACATTCTCAATGAAGTCACACATAGAAATAGTGGACCTACAGTGCAACCATTTAGGAGGAGACTGGAATAAAAGTGAACTTATGATGGTGGACATAATGAGTGTTGGGTCATTTTAAGATCAATATGCATTTCCCAGAAAGGCCACATACATATAATTGATTACTGAGGGGTTTAACTTATCACGGTGGATGAAATGATTATTGATCATTTGAAGATCAAGATTCATTTCCTAGAAAGGCCACATACACAAAATGAATTACCAAGGTGTGCTAGGAGAATAGTACCTAGATCTTAAGAAGCCTAAGAAAGGGAAACCTAAACAAGTGGGAGTATGAAAATAGTTATAAATAATTGAAGGATATTGGGAGGTATGGTACTAATGATGTCTCTTAGATGTGGGGTATGGAGTTGCAGAAGAGTTAATTTGGGGACCCTAATTAAGTCAATATATTAATCTCATTATTTCTAACAAGGTCTATAACTAGTTTGCCAAAAAATTTCCCAATGGTTAAAGGTGATTTCTTTAAATTTAGTAATTTAATAAATAACCATCTTAAATTATCCATTATTGACTCATCTCCAAGATTGCACCTTACTCACTATCAAATAATTGATCACAGTTTGAGGCACCTTCTGCAAGAATATTTTTCCACTTTCTGATTATTGTAACATTTAGTCCTTTTAGAGCCATAATTATTAGTCTTTGCCAATGCCAATCATAAAATCAGAATGAACTTCCATTTAGAATCTTGAGAAAATTCTCTAGCTAAATCTAATTTACATTTTTTAGCTTCACAAAAATTAAGTTTTGTTACATTAGGAGTTGGAGGAGATGACTTAAACTTACTCACTCTATGCTCATGATTCTTACCTTTTGGGAGTAAATTCAAGAGCTTAACTATGCACCAAAAAATCATGAGTCTTTGCATCTTAAAATTTATGTTTTGATCATCTGTAAGTATTTAGTTATTTTCAATAAAGAGATTACATACTGGTTGAAGGTTGACAGCCAAATTTTTTTTTGGGTTAATGATACTTGGGATATCATGGAGCCTCTATCCAGACATGTCACCATACAATGGGTGATAATTTAAGCATGTATTAAGTGTCCAAAATTTTTAATAAATTGCATTATCAAAGGTTTTGGTTTAGAATTTACCTTGGGACTTCTAACATACAAAATACTAGAATACAAAGACACTACCACCTAGTAAATGTGTGAGCTCAAATGTATAATTTACAACATGAATTTGTTGTATTATAATTTATTTTTCAATTTAGAGGTGAGAAAATGTGACTAAGATTAATGTAAATGATACTGGTGAACTCAAGATAGAAAAGATATCACTTATTAGTTGTAAAAGGCCCAAGTTGAAGGAAGAAGCATCAAATCATGCACTAGCCTTTGAAATACCAAATGATGAGCCATTGATAAATATTTGTGCTTCAAGAAGAATGTTTTTGTGAGCTCTAAGTTTGGAGTTCTAAGTTACATAAACGGAAGTGTTGAGGATATTTTAATTAAATCTCTTCAGAAGAAAGACAAACTATAATGACTTATAAAAAAAATGAATTTTGAAATTATATTCTTTACGTTGAAGACAAAAATGTATATACACAAACTTAGGTTTGATGTCTCGGATCATATTCAACTCAGAAATAACAATCATATTCAAAACTCTAGTTAAATAAACAACCTTCAATCAAACTATGACATAAATAGAAAATTCAAGAATTGATACTATGCTTAGTTTTGATAAATAGGTGCACATTACAAAAGTTTGATAAAAAATTTCAATGAACAAAATTTATCTCCCTTCTAATGTATTTTTCTTTGGATTTTTTGCTACAATACTTGCACAATTGTTTTTTTCAACCATTCCATAGGTACTGCATAATTTTTTAATAGGTTTTGAAGATGCACTGGAACATACCCCAGAGTTCATCCACTAAGCTTAAAAATAAACTAAAAAATAAACTAAACATTTTATCAAGATGGTTAAGCAACATCCATCCTTCTTAGAGATATAAGTAGTTTTCTATGCTGTGACAATATATGTGGAGAATTCTATTTCTATTTGCCTATTGTTAGAAATGGGGTGCCTTTAATTTTTCCATATATGTTGGAGCTCCTTTGACCCTAATTTTTTAGGTTTCAAAATTAAACATAATTCATGTCGAGGAAAGCATTGGCTCTTTTGCTACATGTAATGAATGACTTCTTACTTTTTAAAATATCCATATCTATCTAGACCATGGACAACACATACAAAATAATGCTCAATTGGTATATAATATTAAGCTGACTAGTTGTAATAGACTAAGGTTTCGACATAAAAAGCCACATCAGTAAACCCCACAATTTTAGGGAGTTGATAAAAAATTTAATAGTTGAATGTATAGGTCGACATGATACTAGTCAATTCCCTACAATATAGGAATGAAAGAAATACAATTAAGACCAGAATTGTCAATATGATACAACATACCTTTGTCCAAAGACAAGAGGAAAGTCAACCATTTGTCAAGTGTCATAAGGAAACCATGATAAGAGATGTCGTATCAACTTAAAACAAGTACAAGATGTCATGTCTGGGTAATAGCCTAAGAGATTTTGATAGAAACTATCAAATCACATCAATAAAATATAAGGATTAGATCAAAATATGTACTTCTGTATTACCAAAAGAAATACACAACAAAATTTACCAAATACCACAATGTCAAATATGGAATTGTGTAACACTTGAAAAAGAAAGTCCTTCTTGTAAGAAACTTCAGTAACCTATTCAAAAATGTCAGCAAGGGTGAGAATATTGTAGGAGTGTGTTACCACCCTACCATGAAGCATTAACACTTCCCTAGAATCTTTCCTGACATGAAAGATACCAAGCCCAGCTCAAGATAGTCTAACAATGTAAAACTGACTTAAGTAATGGAATTGTGCATCCTAATGTATCAAAATCTACCACACCCAAAACCATGGACACACAACTACACACATCAATTTAGTAACCAACAGAAGTATCACTTCATGATAAGCCATTAAGATTGAATTCAAGATTTCAACTTTTATCTCAAGCGTATTGTTCCATTTAAGGTAAAATGAAATTATCTCAATCATAGAGAAACCCAAGATGCATTCACATATGAATTCTAAAAATAAAATAAAAACACCTCGTATCTAGGAAATCAACAGAAAACATACCTTAACCTCTTATTCAACTAATCATGTAGAAGAGGATCATTTTCTCATAAAATATATGGGTGACATATTCATTTGTGAAAATATACATACAGAAAGTAAAAATCATATAATCTCACACAATTAGTATAATCTATGTAACTCCACATTTCTACTTGAGGATTCTATAGAAAAATAAATAAAAATGACATCATCAAATTATGAGTGTATTAGGTACAATGTCCATCTTATTTCTTAAGTCCAATAATCATAATGATATTCACTGCAAGAATTACATGAAGGAGAGCTGAGGCAATGCATGATAATATTGAGAAATCATAAGTCAATAAAATGGTAACAATCTATTTCCACAATCCTCTTTCAAATACTTTATCCTATTCATAAAGGTATTCACAAACATGTCAAGGATCATAAACAATGAGTAAGCTTATGATTGTCCATTTTAACCCCTAAGTATATGTTTCATATCATAATCTAACAATTAGAAATAAGAAAAAAATTTATTCTTACAATTCTTACATCAAATTGTTTTCACAAAACATCACTACTCGTTAGTTTACCACTTTAAAGAAGATGAACAAAAAACTTCCTTATTATTCTTAACCATTTACCTGTAGTTTACTATTTGACCACATAAAATATTAAACACACAAATTTTAACATCCACAACAAATGGGTTGAGTCAAAAGCATACAAAAATGTTTCTATTAGTTCTTTTATCATGGAATGTATCTCTATTTGAAATTTCATTTTGTCATAAAATTCATACAAACCTTCACTATTAATTTGATAATAGATAGTGCTAGCAAGATGTTTTGATGTTGTGTCCTCACTTATTGTTAAAAATGTAATAAGACTATGCAATTATCACATTGTCAACCAATTGAGTATGGCATATCAATGAAAGGTATTGGAGTACAATCCTTTGGCCCTTCTCCCTATGATGAAATAGGGATTGAACTTTTTAGTCACAAGGTCGTCTATAATCAGCATTGCCTTGAAATCTAAAAAAATCAAGGATGTTCTATTTACTCCTGTAACAACTATATCTATAGAATTGTCTTAGCTCACTATGTTGTGCATGTAAGATACTATATTTTCCTCTTGTGGTAGCTACCATGGAGAAATATTTTTAATATGGAAGGGAAAAGATGGTGAAGAATAATAGTTCAAAACCATTGGAAAACTCAAAGGAGGAGATATGAATATGAGGATAGAAAGATCACTATTCACACAACAAGGATCTTGACACATCATTCACATGTAATAGATGATACATAGAGAGAAGGCAAGAAATGATATCACAGTAATGAATATGAAATATGAATATAAGTGCTGAGATCAAAATTCCAACCACGAATTCATACATATTAAAAATTTAGAAATCTTTACCTCCAACAAATTTCTTAGATGAAATGACATGGTTGTACCAGAAAAAGATCACTTCCTTGAATACTTTCCAAGCTTGAGACCCATATTGTATATATCATCTTGGTAAAGGTCATAGTCTAAAAATAGTCTAATGTTTTGAAGCTGGGACATGCAGCCACTATGCTCAATTTATGAATCTATGTGCTAGTATCAATATCACATCTTTTACCTGAGATCTAGTTGGTTTAAAGAATCCAAGGATAAATGAATGGTATCATCACCACTACCATAATTAAAAAGAATTTTCCATTATAAGTACCACTCTAAGACCCACAAAACTCCTCATAAGCATCATACTCCATGTAAACATCGATCTTGTCCATGGCAAGGGAAGAAATAGCCAAAAAACTACAACAAAAACTTGCGGTCAGCATCATCACATCCGCTATGAGGATAGGGAACCCGCTCCAAGATCCATTCAATCATATAAGTCATTCCTGACTTTTGTCTACCCACTCCAAAGAAAATGATTTCTAAAACTTGGCGTTTTGGCAAAATTTGATAATTGCTAGTTCGAGTACGCCTTCCATAGTCTTTATTTCTTGCCTTATTTTCACAATTCTTTTTACCACTTCCATCTTCCTAAATTTTGTTAAAAATGATCTCCATAGCTTCTATGTATGCGGAGTCCTCAGTATTGCTTCTTGATTGTGGTGAGTGTTAAGGAGGAGAAGGCTTTTTATGCACAGACTTCCATGTGAAAAAACTAGTTGTCTCCTTCAACCAAGTATCCATTTCCATTTTTGGTGGAATTTTTGAGAGATTGGAGTGTAAAAGAGAAGAGTTTCTATCTTCCACTAAAAAAATGTATATTTAATCGTAAGCTTTTTTCCGTTATCAAACTCACATGAGTTTTCATCTTTCTAGTTATAACTGCCTTTAATCATGGTCCAAAACATGAGTTAAGGTCCAAACTTGCCGTTGATTTCTAATGGTCTTCATGCATATTCAATTCTTGCATGCATGGAGAAGACATGTGCCAACATGTACATTTTTTTCTGATTTACTTCAAACCGTAAATATTAATTTCTTCTGAATGCAAGGAGAGTTTAACATAGTTTTATGTACCATTTAATGGTCCACTAATAGTTAATCCTAAAATTGCAGAGCTTATCTCGACTTCAGAAATGGGTTGTGACATCCTTCCCCTCTTAAGAATGCATCGTCTCAATGCATAATTTAAAATTTGCAATCATATACAAAGATAATTAATAAATTCACACTTGACATAATTAATAATCTTTCATTATTCAAAAGTTAAAGGTAATGCATGTATATACTTTCAGATTCTACATAAAATCAACAAGTTCCAATTTCATTTGCTTACACAAAGCCAAATTTTCTTCACTTATGCATTGTAGTAAGTACACACACCAAAAACAAACACATTTGGAGCAAAAATAAACACACTTGAATCATAATTATTTCAATAATATTTTCTATGGGAGTGTGTGAATTCCATTACTACCCTTCATTTTTACAAGGTTAGAGTTACCTCTCTTCGACAATATTCCCCCTCTATCATAATTTGTCTTTCCATCTATGCGTACATAGGAACAAGATCAAAGTATTAGTACATGTTTTGAACATAATCAAGATATATCATTCCTTCATCCTAATGCTTTACCCATAAATCTATATAAAACCTTCAATTTACAAAAGAGCACACATGTACCTGTGCTTCTTACCATACCTTGGCATCATAATGACATAATCAATGGATTGAGTACTTCATATCAAATTCTTGTGATACTTATATGTAAACACTTACAATATTTTTAGTTCAATCCATTACAATTTTTCATAGAAGATAATTTTCCAATGGTAAATATTGCATAATAAAGATAACCTTTGGAATACTGCAAATGTTTAACAATTAAGTTTTAAAACTTAACTTGGTGATAAGTAAATAAATCATTCATACATAGCATCTAACATGTGGTACTTACTGGGTGAGAAAATCATTCATCCATTTTGTAAAGCACCTAAAAAGATTAGTGGATCCATTTTTTCATTTATTTGATCTAAGCCCTCATGCCCATCTTGTCACAATAATATTTCAAATAATTTTTTTTATTATCTGAAAAATAATATAAGTCATACAAGTCTCACATCTTAATATGAATAAGCATTCACATTTTAATCAATGTAATGCAACTGTACTTCATTTAAGCATAAACATCTAAATAAATCATGATAATTGATCACCATATAAGATTAACATATCAATGTATGTTATACATCTATAACCATGCATCCAAAAACATAACCATAAAGGTCAATCTTGAAACAAGACACTTAATTGTAGTTGGACATCTATCCTTCTGTCAAAAACACCAATTATGCATCATAGTTCCAAATAACTCTATTTTTTTCCATAAATAAAAAATGTCGACCTACTTGTTGATCATCAAATGCATCAAATTGCACATCTATTTCAATCATCTCATAATAATTTCATGCAAGGTCTCAAATATAATCACCCATGTGATAGTAATATCATCTTAATATCAAAAAGATGTATTTTCCCTAGATTCCATAATTTCATGAATATCCATGCAATGCTCCTCATAGCATCAAAACTCACATCAAAGAATATCAATCATTGTTAATTATTTCATAAAATGCATTTCTAATATACACAACCCTTTGCATGTCAATTCAGTTGAAAACATATTTCAAATAGCATATGAATACAAGACTAAGAATGATATGTTCTTTGCAATCTACTCCCTTTCACAATTTATCAATGTTATATGCAGAACATGATAGATGACATTACTTCACATCATAGGACTAACAACATAAAACACATAGTCTAGCCACCACAAGATCATGAGAAAACACAATATTCAAAGTCTTAAATTTTAATTAAAAACCGCAAGGGTCATAATAAAAATCAAAAGAAGTGTGAACAAAAATCTCAATTGATTGAAAAACTCAAAATTGGTGGCTAGATGGTCACAAGAGAACTTAAAATTTTAAACTAGCCCTTCACCAGTTGAAAATTTCATCATGTTCAAATAAAACATCAATTGAAAACCAAAACACATTTACAGAGTGACTAACAGTAGCCACAACCAGGGAGTAGAAGCTACACATAACCTTGCATCCAAGGTATGCTAAAGAACATGACCATACTTCTAGAACATAAACCTTAAAGCCTACATCATCATGTAGTAACACATTCAATTACCTTAAACAACATTGCTCTATCCAGTAAAGCCAACCCACATGAATTGTTGATTCTCTCTTTTCTTTTGAAATCTCATGCCATGCAAGGGGCATATAAATATATATTTTAACAATTTTCTACAAATTTTTATTTCATATAAAATATGTTGAAATCTTCTTCCCAAAGAATTTCATAAGGTTCTAGTATTAAAATCATTTCATAACACTTGCAAATATACCTTGCAATAATACATATTTGCATCATTTATCACAAGCCAAGTCCTAAATTCTGGCAAACTCTCATACCTTTATTGCATAACCATCATTAATTAACTGCACAATATCTCATAAAATTTTATCTTCTTTCTTTACTACACAATTGTCGAGAAATAGGCATTAAATTCTAAAGTGTATCTCACACACAAAGTACCTCATAATTTTTTACATGTTCTAACATTTTGCAATATGGAATAGGAACCAATCACACCTCTCAAGGTAGACAGTTGCTAGGCTCACATAATTGTTTCAAACTTTCATAGTTTTAAGAGCAACCAGGGACAATCAAAAAATTTCACATGCATAAGAAATATTGTCCCCTCAAATGCCTATTTCCGATAATACAAGGAACATCCTATCCTTTCCTATCAAGATAAATTGAAATTAGAAGACACTCTAGTCAATCCAAGGAACCATAGTTACACTCATAGACCAAGCATTAATTGACTCACAATTTATGTGACTAAGGGTTGCAGCTAAGCATGGTGAGCTCAAGGCCCTAGTATAGAACCTAGAGCTCTGATACCATATGAAATAGACTGAGGTTTCAACACAAAACACCACATCAGTAAACCCCACAATATTAGGGAGACGGTCAAAAAGTTAATAGTTGAATGCATAGGTCGACATGATACTAGTCAATTCCCTACAATATAGGAATGAAAGAAATACAATTAAGACACTAACTGTCAAGATGCTAAAACATACCTTTGTCCAAAGACAAGAGGAAAGTCAACCATTTGTTGAGTGTCATAAGGAAACCATGATAAGAGATGTCGTATCAACTTCAAACAAGTACAAGTTGTCATGTCTGGGTAACAGCCCAAGAGATTTTCACACCAACTATCAAGTCACATCAATAAAATATAAGGATTAGATCAAAATATGTACTTCCATATTACCAAAAAAAATAAACAACAAAATTTACCAAATACCACAATGTCGAATAAGGAATTGTGTAACACTTGAAAAAGAAAGTTCTTCCTGTAAGAAACTTTAGTAACCTATTCAAAAATGTCAGAAAGGGTGAG
The DNA here is from genome assembly GCA_027943335.1 of Chamaecyparis obtusa. NCBI lineage: Eukaryota > Viridiplantae > Streptophyta > Pinopsida > Cupressales > Cupressaceae > Chamaecyparis > Chamaecyparis obtusa. The sequence goes on from BSBK01010380.1 coordinate 81,311, forward strand.
AATATTGTAGGAGTGTGTTACCACCCTACCATGAAGCATTAACACTTCCCCAAAATCTTTCCTAACATAAAAGATACCCAGCCGAGCTTGAGATAGTCTAACAATGTAAAACTGGCTAAAGTAATGGAATTGTGCATCCTAATGTATCAAAATCTACCACAACCAAAATCATGGACACACAACTACACACATTAGTTTAGTAACCAAAAAAAGTATCACTTCATGCTAGTCCATCAAGATTGAATTCAAAATTTCAACTTTTATCTCAAGCGTATTGTTCCATTTAAGGTAAAATGAACTTATCTCAATCATAGACAAACCCAAGATGCATTCACATATGAATTCTAAAATTAAAATAAAAACACCTCGTATCTAGGAACTCAAAAGAAAACATACCGTGACCTCTTATTCAAATAATCATGTAGAAGAGGATCATTTTCTCATAAAATATATGGGTGACATATTCATTTGTGAAAATATACATATATAAAGTAAAAATCATATAATCTTACACAATTAGTATAATCTATGTAACTCCACATTTCTACTTGAGGATTCTATAGAAAAAAAAATGACATCATCAAATTATGAGTGTATTAGGTACAATGTCTGTCTTATTCCTTAAGTCCAATAACCACAATGATATTCATTGCAAGAATTAAATAAAGGAGAGCTAAGGCAATGCATGCTAATATTGGGAAATTATAAGTCAATAAAATGGTAACAACCTATTTCCACAATCCTCTTTCAAATACTTTATCCTATTCCTAAAGGTATTCACAAACATGTCAAGGATCATAAACAATGAGTAAGCTTATGATTGTCCATTTTAACCCCTAAGTATATGTTTCATATCATAATCTAACAATCATAAATAAGAAAAAACTTTATTCTTACAATTCTTACATCAAATTGTTTGCACAAAACATCACTACCCATTAGTTTACCACTTGAAAGGAGATGAAAAAAAAACTTCCTTATTATTCTTAACCATTCAGTTGTAGTTTACTGTTTAACCACATCTAATATTAAACACACAAATTTTAACAACCACAACAAATTGGTTGAGTCAAAAGCATACAAAAATGTTTTTGTCAGTTCTTTTATCATGGAATGTATCTCTATTTGAAATTTCATTTTGTCATAAAATTCATACAAACCTTCACTATTAATTTGACAATAAATAGTGCTAGCAAGATGTTTTGATGTTGTGTCCTCACTTATTGTTAAAAATGTAATAAGACTGCAATTATCCCATTGTTGACCAATTGAGTATGGCATATAAATGGAGGGTATTGGTGTACAATCCTTTGGCCCTTCTCCCTACGATGAAAAAGGGATTGAACTTTTTAGTCATAAGGTCGTTTATAATCAACACTACCTTGAAATCTAAAAGACTCAAGGATGTTCTATTTACTCCCGTAACGACTATATCTATAGCGTTGTCTTATGTCACTATGTTGTGCATGTAAGGTACTATATTTTCCTCTTTCAGTAGCTACCATGAAGAAAGATTTCTAATATGGAAGTGAAAAGATGGTGAAGAATAATAGTTCAAAACCATTGGAAAACTCAAAGGAAGAGATATGAATACAAGGATAGAAAGATCACTATTCACACAACAAGGATCCTGACACATCATTCACATGTAATAGATGATACACAGAGAGAAGGCAAGAAATGACATCACATAATGAATACGAAACATGAATATAAGTGCTGAGATCAAAATTCCAACCACAAATTCATACATATTGAAAATGGAGAAATCCTTACCTCCAAAAAAGTTCCTAAATGAAATCACATGGATGTACCAAAAATAGATCACTTCCTCGAATACTTTCCAAGCTCGAGACCCATATTGTATATCATCTTGGTAAAGGTCATAGTCTAAAAATAGTCTGATGTTTTGAAGCCAGTACATGCAGCCAATATGCACAATTTATGAATCTATGTGCTAGTACCAATATCACATCTTTTCCCTGAGATCCAATTGGTTTAAAGCATCCAAGGATAAATGAATGGTATCATCACCACTACTATAATTAATAAGAATTTTCCATTATAAGTACTGCTCTAAGACCCACAAAACTCCTTGTAAGCATCATACTGTAGACTAGGATTTGAGAGTGCACCTAAACCTATTTTGAAGGCCAAAGACAAACAAACGTCATAGCATATAATCAAATCAAATTAAATGGTAAACAAACTAAAATCAAAGCCACCTCAGTTTAAGCCTAAAACGGATGCGCCCATGCACTGTTTGATATGCTTAGATATAGATGGATGTGGGTGTGCAAACTCAAGCACTTGGAGCATGCAAGATAAATGATTTGAGGATCAAGAAGACCCAAAATGACACAAAATAGGTATGAGGAACCTATTTTGCCTCAAAGGCCTCAAGAACACACAAATATGCAAAAGCTAAATGATGAACTAAGATTGATTAAACAAGAAATGAATCTATGTTAATTCCATTAAGCTAATTTAGATGTGATTTAAGCTTGAAAATGATCTAAAATGATGAGTTTATGCTTATGCTAGAATGAAAATGGCATTATAACTTTGCTATTGAGTTTGAGAGTTGAAAGATGATTTGCCTTAGGGAGTGAGGGTATTTATAGGATTTCTAAAGGCTTGGGGTAGGAGGAATGAATGGCCAGGATTGAAATCCTTAAGAGAGGCCAAGATTCACTCAAAGGGAAGCACATGGATTGTGCTAGTTCTCAGCCAATCAGGAGGTGACACATGTCACAAGGTGAGTGGATGAAGGAAAGGGCAAAGAGTAGTCAACAAAGGGGGCTCCAAGCTCATAACTCTCCAAATAAATGCTTGTACGAGCAATGAATGGGCTTTAAGAGGCTTTGAAGACTTTGGGGAAGCAATAAATGCTTTGTGGTTGGGATATTTGGAAGGAAAGACTTTGCTTTGGTTTAGGAAAGTCTTAAGCTTGGTTAGGATTGCACAAAGGTTTAAGGGTAGGATTAGGATTAGATTAGGACAAAAATAGGATTAGGATGGGTGAAGAGGGTGGATTTGAGAAGATTCTAGAAGAGTCTAGATTTCTCCTTAGTTTCATGGAATTAAAGTTATTCATTCCAAAAGCTTAAGTTTTAGGAATATTTATTAAAATATTTTCAATAAATATGAAAATTAAATATTTAACCTTAATTAAATATTTAACCTTGGGATTAGGGTTAGAAAAGATGGGATTAGCCTTTTAATCGAAATTAAGAAGGGATTAGAAGATTTTGGAAGAGGTTAGTGGTCTTAAGGAAATTGGCCAAGTTTGGGATAAAAAATAAATTAATTTATTTTTGAAGTTTTTTGGTCAATTTATTAATTAAATAATTAATAAATTAGGGATAATGTCCAAATGACATTTTTAGGCTAGATTCCTTAATTAAAGATTTTTAATTAAGAGAGAGGGATTTAATGCCATAAAAATAAATTAATTAATTAAATAAATAATTAATTAATAAATGATGATGTCATCAAGGATTTTCAGAAAACAAAAATAATTTATTTTCTGAAGAATTTTTCGGTGTCTACATTTTGCCCCTCTTTGATGCGATGCCGCAAGTGGCATGGTGTCAAAGACAAGAAAACAAGATGCCGAGGCTAGAATCAGAAGAAGAGGGTATGACACCCAGGTGGACTAGAAGAAAGAGGATACACGCCCCGGTGGGACAAAATCATGGAAGATGCGCCCAGTGGGACAAGGAAAAAGAGGGATTACGCCCTGGGACAAAGAGTGCCCTGTGGGACGAGGAAGGAAGGGCCTAGGAAGAAAGGGGAGATAAATAACCTCACTTCTAAGAACAAATATGGATGATATGCAAGATGAGATGGAAATGCAAGATGTAAGATGCAGCTATATGCAAAGATGCAAGATTAATCTATATGATAAATGCAAGGGACCAGATAGCTCCAAGTGCAAACGGGAGTGCACAACCTAGATTTAATATAGCTATGTTAGAGACCTGCCAAGGATACTGGGATCACGAGGCCTGTCAACAACATCGCAGAGGACTGACGAGGACTGACGCTAAACAAACACACAGGGTTGCCCCAACATCACACATGAAGCGCAGAGGCGACATGGTGGAACCGATGCTGAAGGAACCACAAACACACAACTGACTCACAGGCAGAAGTAAAAGATCAAAAGACCTTGCCCCAGATTATCCGCACACGTAGCACACCGTGATATAAAGAATCGTGGTGACCCTGGTGGGATAAAGAGAAGCCAAAAAGATTAACAAGATCAAAAGGACAAAACCCAAGATCAAAATGATAACTCCAAAAAGACATCCTTTGCCAAGGAGAGAGATTAGGTTTGATTGATGGTGGGAAGATTGGTCGGACAGGAGGAACGATATATCCTCAAGGACCAGGATGGAAGATTAGGTCAGATAGGAGGAACGATATATCCTCAAGGACCCATGGGTTGGTGAGAGAATAAGTGTAGTTGTTTGCTGGCAAAAGCTGAAGTTCAAGGAATAATCAGGATAGGCAAGGATAAGTCGTCAATTGATGTTGCTGAAGCACAAGGCCCGAGTAGGACTAAAAGTTTTCTGAGGCTGGGGATGGGACAAGATATTTGATCAAATGCTGCTACAGGATGGAAAAAGGTTATGTACAACAAGGAGGAACAATATGCACAAGGGATATGTACAGAAGCTCAGGATTGGGGATAGGAAGATCACACTCAGCGGGACTCTCACTAGGACGGAGACAAGAAGGATAAAAATAGGGAGGAATGCGCTGTACAAGAAAGGGATAAGGATATGGTACAAGATATGGTACAAAGCTTTGGAACAGGATATGGATTGCAGATGGGTTGGAGGAAGATGCAAGCTGAATGCTTGGAGGATAGGGGAGATGGAACTGCTGGGAGATCTGTTAAGAGATGGAGGAAGAGGACGGTAGCTGAAAGGACAACTGAACAGATAAATAGCTCAGTTTACTATGTTGGCACCTGTTTGCTAGGTTTTCACCAACATACTTGTCCAAGGCACTTGAATTGCCAAGTTTTCACCGTTGGACGATTATTTTCTCTTTCTCTTTTCTTTTTTCTCTTTTTGCTTTTTTTGCTTTTTTTGCTTTTTTTTGCTTTTTTTGCTTTTTTGAATGTTTTTGGATTTTCTGATATATGCAGGATCAGGTTCAGGCATAGAACCTCTTCAGATGGATGATGTTGATAGGATCATTCAAGGGCTTGCCTTCTGGTGTTGATAGCTGATAGGCTCCCGAGCCAAAGGATGCGGTGACAACATAGGGGCCCAACCAAGTAGGCTCAAACTTGCCTTTCTTTTCTCTATTTGCTAGGACCTTCTGATTTTCTTTAAGGACCATATCACCGACCTAGAATTGTCTAGGATGGACCTTTTTGTTATAACTCCTTTTGAGTCGATTCTGGTATGCAACCAGGTGATCGTAGGCTTGCTGTCTCTTTTCATCTAGCAGATCTAGCTGTGTGAGCGGGGCCACACGATAGTCTTCATCAGTTGTATAATTCTTCATGGAGACTCGCAAGGATGGAAGCTCGACCTCGATCGGCAGAACGGCTTCAACACCATATACAAGGGAGTATGGGGTGGTGCCTGTGGGAGTGCGATAAGAAGTGCGATAAGCCCAGAGGGCAGGATTGATTTGGAGGTGCCAGTCACGACCAGAATCATTGACAACCTTCTTGAGGATTTTCAAGATAGTTTTGTTGGTTGCCTCAGCTTGGCCATTTCCTTGAGGGAAATATGGACTAGAGAAATGGTGATGGATGTGGAGTCTGGCACATAGATCATCCACATGCTAGTTTTCAAAAGGTGTGCCATAGTCTGTGAAGATGGTAGATGGTATGCCGAAGCGGCAGATGATATGGTAGAGGATAAACTTGGATATTTGGATGCCAGTAGTAAGGGTGAGCGGAATCGCTTCAACCCATTTGGTAAAGTACTCTGTGGCTGTTATGATATACTTGTGTCCATCCGAAGAGAGGGGGGTGATCAAGCCAACGAGGTCGAGGCCCCAACATGAAAAAGGCCACGGTGGTGCAATAGGCTGTAGATCCTGTGCTGGTGCATGTATCAAATTGGCATGCTGTTGACATGGGAGACATTTCTTGACAAATTCACACGCATCATGTTGCATTGTTGGCCAATAATACCCAACTCTAAGTAGCTGCTTTGCTAGAACCATGCCACTCGTGTGGGCATCGCAAATTCCAGTGTGAACTTCTTGTAAGGCCAGGACGGCCTCATTTGAGTCTAAACATCTAGATAGGACATTGTGATACCCGCGATGATATAGGGTGTTGGCCACAAGAGTGTAGCGGGAAACTCTACGAATAAAATTTTGGCGTTGGTTATTGGTGAGATGGGGAGATATGATACCATTTTTTAGATATGCATGGATTTCGTGGTACCATGGGGATTGAGGACCAACCAAGACACACACCATGTCTGCATCGGCGTTCTCATAAGCTGGTGAATGTAGCTGCTCGACTAGAAATTCATACTGTGATGCGTCTCGTGGTATTTCTAATAAGGATCCGATAGTTGCCATTGCATCTGCTCCTTTGTTCTGAAGCCTTGGGATCTGATTGAATTGTAGATGTAGGAAATGCTCTTTCAGTTTATCCACCAGTTGCTTGTAGGGTAGCAATTTGTCATCTTTTGTCTGATACTCATCTAGGACTTGCTTGATAATCAGCTGTGAATCTCCAAATACTTGTAATTCTGTGATGTTCCATTGGATAGCTGTTTTGAGACCTAAGATGAGTGCCTCATATTCTGCAATATTGTTGGTACAGGGGAATCCCAACTTGAATGATTTTGGAATATAGTCACCTTGAGGTGTGATGAATAGGATTCCTTCCCCAGAGCTATGGGATGTGTTGGAACCATCAAAGTATAGTTTCCACATGGGCTGCTCTTCAATCATGCATAAATGTTCATCGGGGAATTCCATGATTAGTGGATAGGCATCCACCAGTGGTGCTTCTGCTAGTTGATCGGCAATGACTTGCCCTTTGATTGCTTTGCGATCTACATACTGAATGTCAAATTCGCTGAGTAACATGACCCATTTTGCCATACGGCCTGTGAGGGTTGTCCTTGATAATAGATACTTAAGAGGGTCCACCTTTGATATGAGCTTGATTGTGTGGCTAAGCATGTAATGTCTAAGTTTTTGAGTGGCAAAGACCACTGCTAGGCATGCTTTCTCCATGGGTGAATAGTTAAGCTCATAGCCCACAAGAGTGCGACTGATGTAGTAGACAGCTCGTTCTCTGTTTTCATCATCATGATGTGCTAGGAGTGCCCCTAGTGCTGTAGCTGTTGTTGAGATGTAAAGGATGAGTGGGGATCCTGGAACTAGTGGTACTAGGATCAGGGCGTTAGCTAGATACTCTTTGAGCTTATCAAAGCTTTTTTGACATACGGGATCCCACTTAAAGCTAGTGTCTTTGCATAAGAGATGTGAGAATGGTTGGCACTTGTCTGCTAGTTGCGAGATGAACCACCGAACTGATTGAAGCTTGCCCTCTAGGCTTCTGAGCTGTTTAAGATTTCTTGGTGGAGGCATCTCTGTTATTGCTTTTACCTTTTTAGGATCGATCTCTATGCCTCGTCTAGAGATGATGAAGCCTAGAAGCTTGCCAGATGTAACACCAAAGACACATTTCTTAGGATTAAGCTTTAAGCCATAATGATTCAGATGATCAAACACACGTTCTAGGATGTTTAGGTGTTCATCCCTTGTTTTTGATTTTGCAATGATATCATCCACATAGTCTTCAAGGATCTTGTGGATCATGTCATGGAAGATCGCTATCATTGCTCTCTGATATGTGGCCCCTGCATTCTTTAGCCCAAATGGCATCATGTTGTAGCAGAAGGTACCCCATGGGGTTGTGAATGCTATTTTATGTTGATCTGCTTCTGCTATATGAATCTGGTTGTAGCCGGAAAAGCCATCCATGAGTGATAGCATTTCGTGACCCGTTGTGAGGTCTACAAGCATGTCTATGTTTGGCAATGGGAAGTCATCCTTAGGACATGCCTTGTTCAAGTCCCTGAAATCAGTACAGATTCTGATGTCGCCAGAAGGCTTTGTGACTGGCACCATGTTAGAGATCCACTCTGAATAATCTATTGCTCTGATGATCTTAGCTTGGAGGAGCTTCTCAAGCTCTACTTTGACGAGAAATGCTACCTTTGGATGCATTTTCCTTAGCTTCTGCTTCACTGGCTTGACGTTTGGATCTACTGATAGATGATGAACAACAAGGTTTGGATCAAGCCCAGGCATGTGGGCGTATGACCATGCAAAGTTGATGATGGATTCCTTGAGCAAGGCACTGAGAGCGATTTCTTCTCCTTCTGTTAGGTTGACTGCAATGTAGGTGATCCTTGGACATTCTTCTATTCCCAAGTTGATTGGCTTGGTCTCCTCTATGATGATCAGCGACTGCTCTGGTCTATAATCTTGGATGGGGGGAAGAGGCAAGGCTTCATCTTCTAGCGCTTGAATTGCCAAGTTTTCACTAGAAGATACGCCCTTTATTTTTACTATTTTGGAATCAGAATGTGCCCCAAGGGGGTTTTCACATAAGGACTCATGATGTTCTTTTGCTATTTCATTTTTGTGACTAAAGCTTGCCTCTTCCCCAAAATATCCTTCTGGGTGAAGCTAATAGACAAAGGTTGATGTTGGATCCTGTTTGCTTGCTAGATCTGATGCCCCCATGAATTCTAGGAGTTCTTGTGTGCTTTGGAACTCATCGATGTGTGCAATGCTTGGTTGGTCCCAATCTATGAGGTCGGGGTTTGTGAGGGGAAGATCTATGAGGTTAATGGAGAGTTGTTGGAGAACAGAAGTCCCCAGGAGGGTGTCGTCGGCAAAGATATCATCGTAGGATCGGATGTCTTTCTCTTCGGGGATGTCTTCGATTTCCACGAGGTCATCCTGGCTATTCAAAAAGTTCATGTTGGTCATGTTAGTGCCCGCAGTTGTGGTATTGGGCTCTTGTTCAAGCAGGTGAGGTGTATTAAAGCCAAGTCCTTGCTGTTCTGGATTCTGGGATGGTATGATAGGAAACAAATTTCCGTCCTCTTGTGGTCCTAGACCACCACCTTGATAGTTATAGTGTTCTGTGACATTTTTGTAGGGGATTGGATATTTCTCTTTGAAGTACTCAAGAAGTTGTGTGTCACGTGATGGGGGATCTTTGTATAACCATTTGTTAATATCTGGATCCATTTCTTTGCTATTGATGGTACCATGAGACTCAAAAGTCATGTTTCCGATTTGCTTGAGCTTATAATGTTCTTCAACAGGCTTATTTTGACAACTTGGGTGCCCTTGAGTATGTGGATCACGTGGAAGAGCTCCTACAACAAATGCATCACTGAGGCTGTATTCGCCACAACCTTGGTTGTTGATCTTGACGGATGATAAGGTGGAAGAGAGGATGGTCTCTGGATCGCGATGGGATCGGGATGAGCTAGCAATAGAAGTACCAATATCGGTTCCAGGACAATGAGTAGAATGAGGGAAAGATGCTTCCATCGCAAGGCAGTATGCGAAGGGGTTAGGGTCAGCGTGGATGGTAACCTCAGTGCCTTGATGTGGAAACTTGATGCACTGATGGTAAGTAGATGGTACGGCCTTAATGGAATGCATCCATGGACGACCGAGGAGGATATTGAAGGGTAGGTCAAGATCAACAATGTGGCAGAGAGTATCTTGCATTGCTGGGCCTAGCTGGATAGGCAAAGTTATAGTACCTTCAGAGGTACGCTCCAAGTTATCATATGCTTTGATAGTGATTTGCTCATGTTGTATGTCGGCCTCCGTGAACCCGATCTTCTTGATGAATTTTAATGTGCACAAGTTGAGGGCTGAGCCATTATCTACCAGAACTCGTTTGATGGCAAAATCTCTGACCATGACAGCAATGCGAAGAGGGAGAGTATGGTTAGGAGCGACATCTGGTATATCAGATTCTTTGAAGGACAAGGCACATGCTGCTGATAGGTGTCCCACAAGAGTTTCAAACTGAGTTGTGTTAATGTTCGTGGGGACATGACCTTCTTTTAGAGCTTTGTCCAGGATCTCCTGATGGATGGGTGATGTGCGGAGCAAATCCAAGATAGATATTTGGGCTGGCATGTTCCCAAGATGCTCTATGATATTGTATTGTGCACTTGGTGCATTATGCTATGTTGCGCGTGCATTTGATGCTGGCCTGGTGTTAGACTGTGCTGTGGATGCAGTAGATGTTGGCCTTGGAGGAGCAGCTGATCTCGGAGGAGCACCGGCAACAGTTATCCTACCATTGCGGGTAGTTGCAGCACATTGTCGATCCAGCCCTCTGACGTGGATGGTATTGATGGTGGGCTCATCTTGGATGGGCTCAACTTGAGTTATGCATCCAACATACTTGTCATAGTTGATGTAGGCTGAGGTGTGATCTTCTTGCTTGCCTTTGCCATGATTTTGGGGCTGATTGGCGTTGGCTTGATTCTTCCCGGTATCGTGTTGAGGGAACACATTTTGATATATTTGCAAATCGGCGTTGGGTGAAGCTTGAGCTGGTGCATCGACCTGGATCTCCTTGTGATCAATGAGATCCTGGATGTAGTTCTTAAGCCGCATGCACTTCAATGTTGTGTGCCCCTTTACATGATGGTAATCACAGTATTCATTTTCTTTATACCAATCAGACTTTGGTGTGTTGTCATCCTTTTGTGGGATGGGCGGATATGTGATCATATTTGCCTTGGCTAGCCGATAAAAGATCTGATCTAGAGGCTCACCCAAAGGTGTGAAAGTCCTCTTTGGATTGTTCTGATTGTTGGGTTTGCTCTGCCTTGGGGCAATGTTAACTGCATTAACAGGATTACCTTGATGTGCTGGCTGTTGCTGTTGGTATTGCTGCTGATACTGTTGCACAGGTGGTTGATGAGCTTGAGGAGGCTGCTGATAAATAGGTGCTTGATATGTGGGAGCTGGTGGTTGCTGATAGCTGGGCGCTTGTGGCGGTTGGTATGTTTGAGCTGGTGTGGGACTAGCCATAACGAATTGTACATTCTTAGTGTCAGTGGCTCCATCTGTAACAACATTCTTGTTACGATTCCAGTAATGGGATTTATCATTGTTGGGTTTGTTCTTGGAATCATCCTTGAAGTGACGAATAGTGCCTTCGTCTAGGAGAGCTTTCTCGATGCCTATGCCTTTGCTCTTGATGTCTTGGTATGTTTGGAGACAGTTCATTTGCATGTGATGGGATAGCTTTGGATGCAGGTTATCAATGAAGATCTTTGTTAGGTGCTTCTCTGGCGGCTGATATGATAACCTGGTTGTAAGATTCTGCCATCTTTGCAAGTATTCTGCAAGGCTTTCTCCATCTTTCTGCTTTGAGTTGCATAGGTCTAGCAAGGACAACTCATTCTCCACATTATGGGCATAGTGTGTGATGAACTTCTCAGAGAGTTCAGCAAAGGTTTTTATTGTCCCATGTGGTATTTTGTAAAACCACTCAACAGCAGTTCCTCCCAAGCTTTTGGGAAACAGGCGCAGGAGATAGTTATCACTGTAAGCCACTTCTTGGCACGCCATGTAGAATTTTTTGATATGGTTTACTGGATCTCCTTTCCCCCGATACTTGTTGAACTTGGGCATCTCAAAATGCTTGGGAAAAGGGATAGTTGCTATGGACCGATTGAAGGGATATGAGCACACCTCTTCGAACTTGTATATTTTATTCTCTGTTCCACTTTGTAGCTCCTTTAGAGCATTTTTCATTGCTTCCCACTCAGCATTGAGTGGTGAGGGAACTGGGACTTCTGCTTGTGATGGAAGCTATGGAACTGGATATGGCACTTGCTGTGAATAAATGGGTTGGAACTGATTTTGGGGCAATGGTTGCTGGGGATATTGCTGGTGTGGCATAGGGGGATATTGTGGTAAATGATATGAAACCACTTGATATTATTGTGCTGCTTGTTGTTGTTGAACTGGTGGTTGTTGTGGGACTGCTTGCTGATATTGGACATTTAGAACTTGCTGTTGTAACTGATGGGTGGGAACTTGTTGTTGCTGGGGGATGATAGGGATTTGTTGCTGAGTCTGATAGCAAGGGACTTGCTGTTGTGGAGGAATGATGGGTGTTTGCTGAAAGGGGACATGTGGTTTCTATGGGGGAGGCTGTTGGAATGATGCTGCTTGTGGGTATGATGGTGGTAGTTGCTGAGGTTGGCTTTGGATTTGGCTGATATAAGCTGGGTGCATGCCTGCGTTACTTAGAGGTGGAACAGATGTGGGAAAGCTAGAAGCAAAGGGTGATGGGGTAAGATAGATGGGGAAAGTTGGCTGTTGAGGTGGTGGAACTTGCTGGAAGGTATTTGGGATTTGAGACAAATAGCTTGAAGCTGGCGGTGTTTGGGGTAGTTGCTGCTGTGCTGCTTGGGCGAAGGCGGTTTGTTGACTTGCAACCATAGATGTAGGGGATTGAGATGGGATCCCCCATGCCTTCATTTCTTCTTGTGTAAGGCCCCACTGAGAGCTTGTGTTAGGGTGCACTGCAGTGGATGATGGAATGGTAGGAGCAATGGCAGCTTGGGACATGAATGATGGTTGAGAGAAAGGAGCTTGTTGAGGTTGTGGTTGAGCGGATGCTTGTGAGGAGGAAAATGAAGGAAACACCCAAGAGAAAGATGAGGTTGGAATGGGGAGCGATTGCGCTAACCCCAAAGAAGAAGGTACGGGTGCTTGGAGGGTGAAGGGTGACGGTGCTCCTTTGATGGTGAAAGGCATTGCTTGACTTGCGGATGGTGGCGAAGCTTTTGGTGTAAAAGCTTGCGTGAGAGGTGGAAGCTGACTTTGGTTTAAGTGTTGGTTTTGGGCTTGGGCAGCCATAGCAGACGATGAAGCAAAAGGGGTAGAAGATGGAGTAGATGGTGCTGCAGCTTGTGTTACGGGACTGGTGAGGCTTCCTTGCAAGAAAAGGGGAATGGTGGAAAGCTCTTGGGGTGTTTGCATGGTAGGATCAGGGAATGATTGGACAAACGGAGAATACGCTTGTGCTGGAACTTGGATAGTTTTGATGGGGATGCGTGGATAGAGAGATGGTGGGATGGAGGTACTTTCTGGCAAGTAGTGAACAAATGTGCTTTACTGATGTTGTGGTACAAGGGCATTGGTTGCTGGTGGACTTTCTGGAGAATTTGCAAATGCTTGGATTGCTAAGGGGGATGAAGGGATGTTTGGATCTTCACATGGGTTACTGGCTTGGATCTGGGGATTGTAGGTCATCATGGCGTTGGTGAAAAGGTTGGGATCGGATGAGGTTGTTGGTGGATAAGGATTCATGCTTCTTCTTTTCCGAGATCTGGTCTCAACAGGCATGGAGATGCAAGTGCTAAATGTATGCAAGATGTTTGGCTAAAAGATGTTGATGGATGCAAAGTTGATGAACTTCTAAAGATGATGACTTCTAAGATGCAAATGCAAAGATAGGGATCAAGATGGCGATGATGGAAGCTGGATGGAACTGATATGGATCAAGATGGTGGAGGGAAGATAGGTTGCCGGTGGAAAGCTGGTGAAAGATTACTGAGTGGTCAACAAATGAGCTGCTATTTTTCCCAAATGGAGGATCAGAGATATGATGGGGTTAACCTAAGATAGACTGATGATCTTCAGTCAAATGGTTTCTTATCAATACACTCCAATATCTTGCTCGAGATGATGGCTATGCAAGGACAAGGTTTGATTTCTTTATGACAACACGTTGTGTCAAAAAGAGGATGATGGTCTCTGATCTTGGATATAGGATAGGAACAACTCAAAAGGGGAGAACACTAAGTGTTGGTGGATCTCTGGATTTGGAACAAAGGATGATGGATCTGCTGGAAAGATATGGAAAGCTGATGGGGGGGATGCTGGTGGAAAAGGTATTGAAGGGTGACTGGACAATGCTCTATCTAAAGGGATAATGCAAATGACAAGGATTGATTCTAGAATGCTGGTAGGAAGATGAATGCACTTGCAACTTTTATGATGTTTTGAAATGCAACTAAGGTTTTGATGTTGATGCAAAGGGTGAAACTAGGATGAAACTAAGATGCAAGGCTGTTTGAGACAAGATTTCAAGATCTGAAGATGGAAAAAGACATGAAGAAGGAAATGGCTAATCTTCTGGCTCAAGGTTGACAAAGTGATGGTTAACTCAGAAACGGAAGGTGAACTGTTTGATGCGGGCGTTATGGGAAATGTTCTCAAGTCTGGTTTGGGACTTCTCCTCTGCTTGGGTTGCTTGGATAATGGCTTGATAGCTCTTGAGTTTCTTCTTGGCAACTTTTCACTCTTGATAGGCTTGGGATTTGGGCAACTTCACTTTAGGATGTTTGTTCTTGTTGGGCATCACTTGGAAAAGAGGCTTCTGATTTTGAGGCAAAGGTTTCCAATGGCAAAGGTTAAAGTCAAAGCAATCTCCGCAAGGGACAAAGCAACCCTGCGGGATACAAACAAAGGCAGCTGACTCTGACAAAGCTTTGAAAGTGTATGTTTCAACAAGTGTTTTCACAGAGTCTTTGACTGTCAAGCACTTCAAACAGATCTACCTAAGGAAGGTGAGTATCAAAATCGCTTGCCCACAGCTTGGTATCCCCTAGAAGGGAATACAAATGGTGAGTAATCTTGAGGTGACCCGGTAAACCCCTTGGAATCGGTCCTTGCACAAGGATTTTGATACTTTTGGATGTAGATAGGGTAGCTTCTAGTTTATCAAGTTTTTAATAGTTCCATGGTGTCTCCATACCCGGTTTTGCTGATCATCCGTGACTCACTTAAGAGCCTTGCTAATTATGCTGAGGGAGAGGAATGTTTACCATCCCCAGACACGTGTTTGGCATGAATGCCCGGCGATTAGGAGATGTAAGCGATTCTTTTGGTATTCACTTATTTATATACCGGCCGAAGGGGATACCGGTTTGAGGTCGTTCTCCGAGGAGGAAGCGCTTCTCCTTGGACAGGCCTCGCTAAAAGCAGAACAGGTGAACTTGTCCAAGTTCAAATGTTCCATGTTGCTTACTCTAACAAGGATTATGCAAGAATTGAAAAACTCCTACATGTACATCAAGCAGATTTTGTTCATTTTCCCAAATTTGATTAAGTGATGTTTGAATTTTGAAATGAAGACACTCGTGATTAGATTTTGATTTGTTCTTTTCCTCAAAATGTAAATGATTTGAACGGTTGCAAGTTCTTTCCTTTTGTGCATTCAAGATTTGATTAGCGAGTTGATTTAAGAACTTTGAAAAAGCTTTGTTTTATCCCTTAGATCACTCGAGATTGAATTTGTTTGCTTGCTTTGAAATCTGAAACAGATGAGGGAATAGAGTTGTTCGTTCCTTTAGTGCATTCGAGATTGAGTTAGCTTTTCAAAATGACAATGACACTTAGGACCTAAGTTCTTTCTTTTAGTTTCATTCAAGATTGAGTTTGACCTTTGCTATAATAAAAGAAATAAAAAAAATAGTCCCAAGAACCTCAAGACAAAAGACCAAAAAGCGACACTGTCCAGCTTATAGGTGATGTTGGAAAGTTCAGAAGTGACATTTGATTCTTACAGGTGACATTCTAGACCTCAAAAGGCGACAGATAAAAATGCAGAGGCGTGATTTCTTTTGTTACAGGCGTGATTTATTTCGTCACAGGCATGATCTTATTACAAGAAGGCGACAGAAGAGAAATTCTGGGATGAAACAGAAGTTATCGATCACAGGAAAATCTCAGTTATGCAAGCGTGAAAACAGAGCTCATAGGCGTCATTTCATTCCTCAAAGACGTGATTTAATTGCATGAAGGCGTGACTGGATTCTTTGTAGGCGACATTTCTTTTGTTGAAGGTGACATTTCTTTGTTTGAAGGTGACATTTAATTGCTGTAGACGTCATTTCTTTTCATGAAGGTGACATTTCTTTTATTTTCTGCAAAATACAAGCATATAAAGTATAATTTCATCAAAATGATTGTGGTTTGGGTCCCACCGGGCATGCCAGAATATAGACTAGGATTTGAGAGTGCACCTAAACTTGTTTTGAAGGCCAAAGACAAACAAACGTCATAGCATATAATCAAATCAAATTTAATGGTAAACAAACTAAAATCAAAGCCACCTCAGTTTAAGCCTAAAATGGATGCGCCCATGCACCGTTTGATATGCTTAGATATAGATGGATGTGGGTGTGCAAACTCAAGCACTTGGAGCATGCAAGATAAATGATTTGAGGATCAAGAAGACCCAAAATGACACAAAATAGGTATGAGGAACCTATTTTGCCTCAAAGGCCTCAAGAACACACAAATATGCAAAAGCTAAATGATGAACTAAGATTGATTAAACAAGAAATGAATCTATGTTAATTCCATTAAGCTAATTTAGATGTGATTTAAGCTTGAAAATGATCTAAAATTATGAGTTTATGCTTATGCTAGAATGAAAATGGCATTATAACTTTGCTATTGAGTTTGAGAGTTGAAAGATGATTTGCCTTAGGGAGTGAGGGTATTTATAGGATTTCTAAAGGCTTGGGGTAGGAGGAATGAATGGTCAGGATTGAAATCCTTAAGAGAGGCCAAGATTCACTCAAAGGGAAGCACATGGATTGTGCTAGTTCTTAGCCAATCAGGAGGTGACACATGTCACAAGGTGAGTGGATGAAGGGAAGGGCAAAAAGGAGTCAACAAAGGGGGCTCCAAGCTCATAACTCTCTAAATAAATGCTTGTAAGAGCAATGAATGGGCTTTAAGAGGCTTTGAAGACTTTGGGGAAGCAATAAATGCTTTGTGGTTGAGATATTTGGAAGGAAAGACTTTGCTTTGGTTTAGGAAAGTCTTAAGCTTGGTTAGGATTGCACAAAGGTTTAAGGGTAGGATTAGGATTAGATTAGGACAAAAATAGGATTAGGATGGGTGAAGAGGGTGGATTTGAGAAGATTCTAGAAGAGTCTAGATTTCTCCTTAGTTTCATGGAATAAAAGTTATTCATTCCAAAAGCTTAAGTTTTAGAAATATTTATTAAAATATTTTTAATAAATATGAAAATTAAATATGTAACCTTAATTAAATATTTAACCTTGGGATTAGGGTTAGAAAAGATGGGATTAGCCTTTTAATCGAAATTAAGAAGGGATTAGAAGATTTTGGAAGAGGTTAGTGGTCTTAAGGAAATTGGCCAAGTTTGGGATAAAAAAATAAATTAAAAATAAATTAATTTATTTTTGAAGTTTTTTGGTCAATTTATTAATTAAATAATTAATAAATTAGGGATAATGTCCAAATGACATTTTTAGGCTAGATTCCTTAATTAAAAATTTTTAATTAAGAGAGAGGGATTTAATGCCATAAAAATAAATTAATTAAATAAATAAATAATTAATTAATAAATGATGATGTCATCAAGGATTTTTAGAAAACAAAAATAATTTATTTTCTGAAGGATTTTTCGGTGTCTACACATACTCCATGTAAACATCGATCTTGTCCATGGCAAGGGAAGAAATAACCAACAAATTGCACTGAACACTTGTGGTCAACATCATCACCTCCACTGCAAGGATAGAGAACCCGCTCCAACATCCATTCAAGTATATAAGTTGATCTTGACTTTTGTCTACCCACTCCAAAGAAAATAATTTCTAAAACTTGGCGTTTTGGCAAAATCTGATAATTGCTGGTTCGAGGATGCCTTCCACAGTCTTTATTGCTTGCCTTATTTTCCCAATTCTTTTTCCCACTTCCATCTTCCTAAATTCTACTATAAATGATCTCCATAGCTTCTATGTATGTGGAGTCCTCAGTATTGCTTCTTGATTGCGGTGAGTGTTAAGTAGGAAAAGGCTTTTCATGCATAGAGTTCCATGGGAAAAAACTAGTTGTCTCCTTCAACCAAGTATCCATTTCCATTTTTGGTGGAATTTGTGAGAGATTGTAGCGTAAAAGAGAAGAGTTTCTTTCTTCCACTAAAAAAATGTATATTTAATCGAAAGCTTTTTTCTGTTATCAAACTCACATGAGTTTTCATCTTTCCAGTCATGACCGCCTTTAATCATGGTCCTAAACACGAGTTAAGGTCCAAACTTGCCATTGATTTCTAATGGTCTTCATGCATGTTCAGTTCCTGTGTGCATGGAGGAGACATGTGGCAGCATGTACATTTTTTTTTGATTTACTTCAAACCGTAAATATTAATTTCTTCTAAATGCAAAGAGAGTTTAACATAGTTTTACATACCATTTAATGGTCCACTAATAGTTAATCCTAAAATTGCAGAACTTATCTCGACTTCAAAAATTGGTTGTGACACTAGTAGTGTGCACAAATTTATTTTGGTAATTCAGGATATTGAAAGATAGATTAACCTATTTGTATGTGTGCATTTTAAAGGAAGCATTTAGAGTAGGATAACCTTTTTGATTTCTATATAGATGCATGCAATACCATATCCTTCTCAATAAAAAAATAACAGAGATTTTAGGAACAACTCTAATATGATTTGAGCAGAAACAAAGTCCCAATAACTTTCTCCTTTGAAAAAAATTACTCTAATAACATTGTGCATAATTCTACCCCTTGTAAAACTAATACCAGCGATCATATCATTGAGCAGTTTCATGGGTGTGATTGTGAACAATGGGGTGGAGAGAAAATGCATAATGGGTGAATTGCAAGAAAAATGCAATCCAAGATTAAACAACCAATATACATAGGAATTTGAAGTCCCTACCTCGACATCTTCAAAACTTAAGCAATTAAAAAGTTTCATCAGGTTGTGGTAAGGTGGCTACCATAGCTGTTGCTCTGTCTTTTTCTTTTCTTCATCTCTCCCTGTAAGCCAAAAAAATTAAGTGAATAAGAGAAGAAAATTAGTTGTCAATATGACACAGTAACATGAAACCAAGATTGTAAAAATAATGAAAAGAAGCCCGAATTGGAGTCAGTACTCATGTACAGAACACTACTAGTATATTGTTACACAACCCAAAATTTAGTATTATGTAGGAAGGAATAGAAAAACCCATTTAGATATCAATCACAAATAATAGAATTAATATGGATCATAAATTTTAAACTAATAATTTTAGTTTTAATGTTCCAGGAAATGAAATCTCCAATATTATATTCACAAATACATTACATAGAAAGCTACAAAAACATCCAACATACCTTGAAATGGCCACTGGAATGAGATCACTAACAAATTCATTGAGGGCTTCCCTATGAGCTTTGATGGCGTACAACTTCACCTCCTGCACAATGTGCACCCAACGCCCATGCTTGAATCTTACACACACATTCTTTATTAACAAATTAATCTCCCTTAAACAAAAACCCCTTTCATAATCATCAATCTCTTCAGAATCCTCTTCTACAACTCTTGGAAGAAATGGGGTGCCTACAAGTATATAGATTCAACCTCGTTTACTCGTTGCCTTGTAGAAATTCCAAAAGGGAAAACTTGTCAAATTCCCTTTGTAGGAAGTTGTTATGAGAAGATCAAGGCACTCAATGGTTTCCTATGACCTAAATGGATGGACCTAAATGAAGAATCTGAATTCAGTCCCTAAAAGTTATTCTCAAATCCCCTAGTTTTTCTCTGAAAATTTCCACAGTCTTCTACCTCTCTCCTTCCTCTTCCTCTCATTACCACCTAAATGAACTACCTAAATGAAAATGAATGATTGATTCATCATAATTTTTAATTTAAAACAATAATAATAGTTTCCATTTTCATTTATAATAATTAAAATAACTTAAATATTTAAGATAAATTTTTATTTTATCTTAAAAATTATTATAATACACCTTTGTATAGTAGTGAATATTGTATGGTATCTTCTCAACATAATAAATCATTGGAATGTTTCAATATTTCTAAGTAGATTCACTTAATATTTTGCAATTATCAATTGTTTTCTTAAATATATTTGTATAGCCTTGCTTGCCTTCATGTTTTGAACATTAGTCTTTTGTGATATATTGATTAAAATCACTTCATCTAAATATAGAGACTTTATTTCCCAAGTGGATACTTAAACACCTATCTACTCCTTTCTTTCTCCCTAATAATCCTTAGCACACTAATTGATGAAGGGTGCTCCCCTTAATACCAAAAACACATAACAGAAATAGAGAAACAACAACAATATGCAAGAATAGAAAATTGGCTTCTTATTATCTCCACAAATGTGGAATTACAAACTTTCAGAATTACAATATGAAAAGCCCCATGGGCATTCCCTTACAATATTATGTAGGACAAAGCCTCGAATTATTGCCTAGATCTACTACCCAGAACTATTCTGAACTGCCTAAGACAATAATACAGCCTTCCTTATATAGGCAATTTTCCACCGCCTGGGAAGGTTCTAGAATTTTAGCCAATAAGGCCGACCAAACTTAGAATTATTTTATTTTACATTTTATTACATCATAGTCGGCTCAAGATAACCTTTGAAACCCGAACAGAAAATTTCAAGAAAATTATTTTTCGCCATTTCAGGTTGCCCAACTTCTGAAGACCATAAGTCAACACCAGTTGATCCGATCGGCTATTATAACCCCATTTCGGAAATGCCACGAAGCGCGCTACAGGCTTGACCCATGTAAGCGCCCATCACCCAAATTTTTGACCTCATCCGGGGCCTCTAAAGCCTTCAAAACTGAGTTCAAAGTTTCTGTACCCTACTGCCAATACCGAAAATCTTCAATATCTTCCAATATACACTTGTTCTGGCAATGAAACTTTACTGGCAGACTTATATGACCAAAATGAACCTCCAAGAAAGAAATCAGATCATTCTGAGCACATACGAAAATTATCAAAAATAGTAACTTTCCACAAATAGCAGCTCTGCATAAAATAGCCCTTATTGAAAATAAAAAATAGAAATATTTTTGAGTGATACAAGATTGCTCTTACACCTAGGACGCTCCTGCATCAGACACCCGGGGTAATTTGAGAAGTGACCCTATCACGACTCAGGTGTGCAGAGGAAAACCAAGACGGTTAACCTCCTCCTTTGTTATCCATGATGAATCTTCAATAGGTCATCCTTTCCATTTGACCAAATACTCTTCATATGTCCTGTTCCTTGTGCTTCTGTCAACACGACTGTCCAATATGTCTTCGATCTCCTTGATATCTGAACTGGTTGCTAGAATACTCCACTATGCTGCTACAACCTCATCTTCAACACCTCCTTCATGATACTCCCTCAGATCTGAAATGTTAAACACTGGTGAAATATTCAGCTCAGTAGGCAATTCTACCTCATATGCATTTCCTGAATCATGTTTCTTCAGTATCTTACATGGCCCAAACTTCTTCATTTTCAACTTGTTATATGTACCAACTGGAAATCGCTCCTTCCGCAAATGAACCATGACTTCATCTCCAACCTGGAATTCCTGATGCCTCCTTTTCTCATCTGCCTTAGTCTTATATTGCACATTCATCTTGGTAATATGCTTCCTCACCTCCTCATGGATGTTCTTCAAATGTTCTGCAAAATTTTCAGCTTCAGCACTACTTATTTCTCCTTTATCTATCTTTCTCAACTCAGATGCATTTCTTGGACTACTTCCATATACAATCTGGAATGATGATTTACCAGTGCTCCTGTTGACAGAATTATTGTATGCAAATTCCGCCTGTGGTAAAATCAAATCCCATCCTGTTGGTTTATCTCCAACCAAACATCTCAGCAAATTTCTCAAACTTCTATTCACCACCTCTGTCTATCCATCAGTCTGTGGATGATGTGATGAACTGAACTTCAAATCTGTCTTCAACTTCTTCCATAATGTATGCCAGAAATATCCAACAAACTTAGTGTCCCGATCTGAAACTATGGTCTTTGGAAAACTATGAAGTCTTACTACTTCTCTGAAAAACAATTCTGCTACATGAACAACATCATTAGTCTTCTTGCAGGGAATGAAATGTGCCATCTTTGAAAATCTGTCAACTACCACAAAAATTGAATCATGTCCCCGCTGTGTCCTCGGTAAACCAAGAACAAAGTCCATGCTGATATCCTCCCAAGGCTTCTCTGGTACAGGTAATGGCTGATGCAACCCTGTATTCTGCTTCACTCCCTTCACCATCTGACATACTCGGCAACTCTGTACAAACTTCTTCACATCTTGCTGCAACTGTGGCCAATAATAATTTTCACTAACCAAAGCAAGGGTTTTATCACGACCAAAATGTCCAGCCAATCTCCCACTATGCTTCTCCTTGATGAGATTCTCCCTCATAGAACTTCGTGGAATGCACAACTGACTCCCTCTAAATAGCATATCATCCTGGATGATGAAATCCAACCATTTCGTCTTGTCTAGAGTAACAGGCTCTGTACAAGCTTTCCAAGCTTCACCAAAATCAGGATCCTCTACATACAAATTCTTGAGTTCCTTGAACCCAACCACTTCAATCTGCATTTCTGTCAGCAATAGTTTCCTTCTGCTAAGAGCATCTGCAACCCTATTAGACTTTCCACTCCTGTGTTTCAAAACAAATGTATAACTCTGCAAAAACTCAACCCATTTCAAATGCCTCTGATTCAACTTTCCTTGACTATTCAAATATTGCAAAGCTTGATGGTCAGTATACAAAACAAACTCCTTAGGAAGCAGATAATGCCTCCACTTCTTTAATGCCTGAACTATAGCATAAAATTTCTGATCATAAACAGAATACTTCCTCTTGGCATCATTTAACTTCTCACTGAAATACGCAACAGGTTTATCTTCTTGGCCCATAATAGCTCCTATTGCAGTACCACTAGCATCACAATCTACTTGAAACACCTTATTAAAATCTGGAAGTGCTAAAATAGATTGTTCTGTAACTTTTTGTTTGAACAATTGAAAACTCTTTTCTATCCCCTCTCATTGTTTCAGTCAAGGGTCCACAAATACTACTAAAATTTCTGATAAACTTTCTGTAAAAGCTAGCTAGACCATGAAAAGATCTTACCTCAATAGCACTCCTTGGAGTAGGCCATTCAAGGATAGTCTATACCTTCTCTGGGTCCATTTTTAGACCTTCTCCTGAAACTACAAACCCCAAATACACCAACTCTTTCTTCACAAAACTGCACTTCTTCAAATTAATCAACAATTTCTCTTCTCTCAACTTCTCAAATACCATACGAATATGCATCATATGCTCATCCAATGTCTTACTAAAGATCAAAATATCATCTAGGTAAACAATGACAAACTTACCCAGAAATTCTTTCAGAACCTCATTCATGAGCCGCATGAAAGTGCTCGGTGCATTGGTTAGCCCAAAA
Organism: Chamaecyparis obtusa; assembly: GCA_027943335.1. NCBI lineage: Eukaryota > Viridiplantae > Streptophyta > Pinopsida > Cupressales > Cupressaceae > Chamaecyparis > Chamaecyparis obtusa. The sequence goes on from BSBK01010380.1 coordinate 104,683, forward strand.
GGCATGACTAACCACTCATACAGTCCTTCCTTTGTCTTGAAGGTAGTCTTCCATTCATCTCCTTCTCTGATCTGAATCTGATGATATCCACTCTTCAGATCTATCTTTGAGAAATACACAGCTCCACTCAAACAGTCCATAATATCATCCATTCGTGGCAATGGAAACCTATACTTGATTATGATCTTGTTTATTGCTCTGGAATCAGTACACATCCTCCACTCTCCATTCTTCTTTGGTGCTAATACTGCAGGTACAGCACAGGGACTCAGACTCTCTCGAATCAATCTTTTCTGTAACAACTCATGTACTTGTCTGTTCAACTCCTCACTTTCTGCAGGTGTCATTCTGTGTGCTGCTTTATTCGGCAAACTTGCTCCTGGGATCAAGTCCATCTGATGACTAATCTTCCTGATTGGTGGTAATCCATCAGGCACGTTATCGGATACAATATATTGAAACTCATTCAACAAATCTACAACTTCTACAAGAACATCTTCTACTTCCTCTTTACCAGCTTTTGGAATTAAAGCAAAACATACATGCTCATGCCTCATACCATCTAGAAAATTTCTTCCATCAACAAAAATTATCCTTGCATTACCACATACCTTTTCTTCGGTCTCCTTCAATGGCTTTAGCTTATGTCGCACTCCATCCTTTGTCAGGGAATAGGAATTAGCATGACCATCATGTACAGCACATCTGTCAAACTGCCATGGTCTACCCAATAACATATGACATGCATCCATAGAGATGATATCACATAGTACCTCATCTTGGTACCCGCCAATCTTGAACTTCACTAGGCATTGTTCATTGACCATGACCTTGTGGTCATCCTGTACCCAGGCAATCTGATATGGATGTGGGTGTTTCTGTCTCTTGAGCTTCAACTTTGTCACCATCTCTTCTGACACCAAATTGTCAATGCTTCCACTATCAATAATCACATCACAACATTTACCTTCACACTTGCACCTGGTGTGAAACAGGCTCTTCCTTTGCTCAGGTTCATTCTCACCACTCAACAGGACTCTTCTGTTAATCAATGTTTCTCCTCTTTCAGCATCTTCAAAATTTGATGATCTAGCATCTTCATCTACATGTGCAACTCTGGCCTGGCCTTCATTTCTCTTGTCTGTTCTGCCTTGGCGCTGAGGACATTCAAATGCCCTATGACCTTCTTCTCCACAATGAAAACATGTTCCATGGAAGCCACCTCTTCCATATCCTTGTCCTCTTCCTCTTCCTCTCTGATCTCTATTATTCTGATCCTGGAAGCGATTGGAATTATTTCCTCACTGATTCTGACTCCTATTGGCCTTATCCTTCTTTTTCAGATCTTCATTTCGGCCACCATATGACCATCCACCAGATTGTCCACCGCGACCTCTTCCGTTTCATCTGCTCTCAAACTTCTTATTCAACTTTTCTTCTACTTTTAGGACAAATTGGTATGCCTCCTCAATACTGTTCATTCAAACTAGATTCAACTCCTCCTGAATGCTTGGCCTTAACCCATTAAGGTATTGGCAACTTTCTCCTTATCAGCTTCTGCATGGCCTGTTCTGATAAAAAGTCGATAGAACTCCTCTGTATACTCCTGAATAGATCTTCCTGCTTGCTTCAAACTCTGCATTTTCTTCAGTAGGTCAAGCTCATAATCAACAGGAATGAACTGTCACTTCAATTTATCCACCATCCGATCCTATCTTGTGATTTTATCTTTCCCTCTTCTATTTCGCTCCAATTTAATTTCTTGCCACTAGATCTTCGCATGACCTTTCAGTCTGGCCTTCGCAAATTTGACCCTATCAAGATCCTCAACATCTTCATACTCAAAATATTCCTCACATTCATTGATCCATTCGATCAATTCCACTGGGTTAAAATTTTCAAAAAATGTAGGAACCTCAATCTTAGGTCTTTTCCCAATCTTGGAAATCGCCTGGAAAAGTCTTTCTTCCTCCTGGTTCACAACTTCAGCTTCTCCTTCTTGATATTCTTCTTCGGCTTCATCCTCACTTTCATCTCTGACATTAAGATTCATTCCTCTGCAAATCTCTTCTTGCAATGCTTACACTTGTCTCTGCAGCTTTCTAACCTCAGGTGTTACAACACCAGTTCTTCCGCCACGTTCCCTTCGTGGAGGCATTTTCATGATGTGCGCTGAAACCCTAGCCACGGTCCTAGTGCAAACTGCCTCACAGTCGGCGATCTGTTTACACACTCAAGAATTCCTACTCTGATACCACTTGATGAAGGGTGCTCCCCTTAATACCACAAACACATAACAGAAATAGAGAAACAACAACAATATGCAAGAACAAAAAATTGGCTTCTTATTATCTCCAGATATGTGGAATTACAAACTTTCAAAATTACAATATACAAATCCCCATGGGCATTCCCTTACAATATTCTGTAGGACAAAGCATCGAATTATTGCCTAGATCTACTACCTGGAACTATTCTGAACTGCCTAAGACAATAATACAGCCTTCCTTATATAGGCAATTTTCCACCGCCTGGGAAGGTTCCAGAATTTTAGCCAATAAGGCCGACCAAATTTAGAATTATTTTATTTTACATTTTATTACATCATAGTCGGCTCAAGATAACCTTTGAAACCTGAACAAAAATTTTCAAGAAAATTATTTTTCGCCATTTCAGGTTGCCCAACTTCCGAAGACCATAAGTCATCACCAGTTGACCCGATCGACTATTATAACCCCATTTCAGAAATGCCACGAAGCACTCTACAGGCTTGACCCGTACAAGCGCCTGTCACCCAAATTTTTGAGCTAATTCGGAGCCTCTAAAGCTTTCAAAACTGAGTTCAAAGTTTCTGTACCCTGCTGCTAATACTGAAAATCTTCAATATCTTCCAATATACACTTGATCTGGCAATGAAACTTTACTGGCAGACTTATATGACCAAAATGAACCTCCAAGAAAGAAATCAGATCATTCTGAGCACATACAAAAATTACCAAAAATAGTAACTTTCCACAAATAGCAGCTCTGCACAAAATAGCCATTATTGAAAATAAAAAATAGAAATATTTTTGGGTGATGCAAGATTGCTCTTACACCCAGGATGCTCCTACATCAGACACTCGGGGTAATTTGAGAAGTGACCCTATCATGACTCAGGTGTGCAGAGAAAAACCAAGATGGTTAACCTCCTCCTTTGTTATCCATGATGAATCTTCAATAGGTCATCCTTTCCATTTGACCAAATACTCTTCATATGTCCTGTTCCTTGTGCTTCTGCCAACACGACTGTCCAATATGTCTTCAATCTCCTTGATATCTGAACTGGTTGCTGGAATACTCCACTGTGTTGCTACAACCTCATCTTCAACACCTCCTTCATGATACTCCGTTAGATCTGAAATGTTAAACACTGGTGAAATATTCAGCTCAGTAGGCAATTCTACCTCATATGCATTTCCTGAATCATGTTTCTTCAGTATCTTACATGGCCCAAACTTCTGCATTTTCAACTTTTTATATGTACCAACTGGAAATCGCTCCTTCCGCAAATGAACCATGACTTCATCTCCAACCTGAAATTTCTGATGCCTCCTTTTCTCATCTGCCTTAGTCTTATATTGCACATTCATCTTGGTAATATGCTTCCTCACCTCCTCATGGATGTTCTTCAAATGTTCTACAAAATCCTCAGCTTCGGCACTACTTATTTCTCCTTTATCTATCTTTCTCAACTCAGATGCATTTCTTGGACTACTTCCATATACAATTTGGAATGGTGATTTATCAGTGCTCCTGTTGATAGAATTATTATATGCAAATTCCGCCTGTGGTAAAATCAAATCTCATCCTATTGGTTTATCTCGAACTAAACATCTCAGTAAATTTCTCAAACTTCTATTCACCACCTCTGTCTGTCCATCAGTCTGTGGATGATGTGATGAACTGAACTTCAAATCTGTCTTCAACTTCTTCCATAATGTACGCTAGAAATATCCAACAAACTTAGTGTCCTGATCTGAAACTATGGTCTTTGGCAAACCATGAAGTCTTACAACTTCTCTGAAGAACAATTCTGCTACATGAACAGCATCATTAGTCTTCTTGCAGGGAATGAAATGTGTCATCTTTGAAAATCTGTCAACTACCACAAAAATTGAATCGTGTCCCTGCTGTGTCCTCAGTAAATCAAGAACAAAGTCCATGCTGATATCCTCCCAAGGCTTCTCTGATATAGGTAATGGCTGATACAACCCTGTATTCTGCTTCACTCCCTTCGCCATCTGACATACTCGGCAACTCTGTACAAACTTCTTCACATCTTGCTGCAACTGTGGCCAATAATAATTTTCACTAACCAAAGCAAGGGTTTTATCATGACCAAAATGTCCAACCAATCCCCCACTATGCTTCTCCTTGATGAGATTCTCCCTCATAGAACTTCGTAGAATGCACAACTGACTCCCTCTGAATAGCATATCATCCTAGATGATGAAATCCAACCATTTCATCCTGTCTAGAGTAACAGGCTCTGTACAAGCTTTCCAAGCTTCACCAAAATCAGGATCCTCTGGATACAAATTTTTGAGTTCCTTGAACCCAACCACTTCAATCTGCATTTCTGTCAGCAATAGTTGCCTTCTGCTAAGAGCATCTGCAACCATATTAGACTTTCCACTCGTGTGTTTCATAACAAATGTATAACTCTGCAAAAACTCAACCCATTTCAAATGCCTCTGATTCAACTTTCCTTGACTATTCAAATATTGCAAAGCTTGATGGTCAGTATACAAAACAAACTCCTTAGGAAGTAGATAATGCCTCCACTTCTTTAATGCCTGAACTATAGCATAAAATTCTTGATCATAAACAGAATACTTCCTCTTGGCATCATTTAACTTCTCACTGAAATACGCAATAGGTTTACCTTCTTGGCTCATAACAGCTCCTATTGCAGTACCACTAGCATCACAATCTACTTGAAACACCTGATTAAAATTTGGAAGTGCTAAAACAGGTTGTTCTGTAACTTTTTGTTTCAACAATTGAAAACTCTTTTCTGCCCCATTAGTCCACTTAAACTCTTTTCTATCCCCTCTCATTGTTTCAGTCAAGGGTCCACAAATACTACTAAAATTTCTGATAAACTTTTTGTAAAAGCTAGCTAGACCATGAAAATATCTTACCTCAGTAGCACTCCTTGGAGTAGGCCATTCAAGGATAGCCTATACCTTCTCTGGGTCCATTTCTAGACCTTCTCCTGAAACTACAAACCCCAAATACACCAACTCTTTCTTCACAAAACTGCACTTATTCAAATTAATCAACAATTTCTCTTCTCTCAACTTCTCAAATACCATACGAATATGCATCATATGCTCATCCAATGTCTTACTAATTATCAAAATATCATCTAGATAAACAATGACAAACTTACCCAGAAATTCTTTCAGAACCTCATTCATGAGCCGCATAAAAGTGCTTAGTGCATTGGTTAGCCCAAAAGGCATGACTAACCACTCATACAGTCCTTCCTTTGTCTTGAAGGCAGTCTTCCATTCATCTCCTTCTCTGATCTGAATCTGATGATATCCACTCTTCAGATCTATCTTTAAAAAATACACAGCTCCACTCAAACAGTCCATAATATCATCTATTCGTGGCAATGGAAACCTGTACTTGATTGTGATCTTGTTTATTGCTCTGGAATCTATACACATCCTCCACTCTCCATTCTTCTTTGGTGCTAATACCGCAGGTACAGCACATGGACTCAGACTCTCTCGAATCAATCCTTTCTGTAACAACTCATGTACTTGTCTGTTCAACTCCTCACTTTCTGCAAGTGTCATTCAATGTGCTGCCTTATTCGGAAAACTCGCTCTTGGGATCAAGTCCATCTGATGACTAATCTTCCTGATTGGTGGTAATCCATCAGGCACGTTATCGGATACAATATCTTGAAACTCATTTAACAAATCTGCAACTTCTACAGGAACATCTTCTACTTCCTCTTTACCAGCTTTTGAAATTAAAGCAAAACATACATGCTCATGCCTCATACCATCTAGAAAATTTCTTCCATCAACAAAATTTATCCTTGCATTACCACATACCTTTTCTTCGGTCTCCTTCAATGGCTTTAGCTTATGTCGCACTCCATCCTTTGTCAGGGAATAGGTATTCGCACGACCATCATGTAAAGCACATCTGTCAAACTGCCATGGTCTACCCAATAACATATGACATGCATCCATAGAGATGATATCACATAGTACCTCATCTTGGTACCCGCCAATCTTGAACTTCACTAGGCATTGTTCATTGACCATGACCTTGTGGTCATCCTATACCCAGGCAATCCGATATGGATGTGGGTGTTTCTGTCTCTTGAGCTTCAACTTTGTCACCATCTCTTCTGACACCAAATTATCAGTGCTTCTACTATCAATAATCACATCACAACATTTACCTTCACACTTGCACCTGGTGCGAAATAGGCTCCTCCTTTGCTCAGGTTCATTCTCACCACTCAACAGGACTCTTTTGTTAATCAACGTTTCTCCTCTTTCAGCCTCTTCAGAATTTGATGATCTGACATCTTCATCTACATGTGCAACTCTGGCCTGGCCTTCATTTCTCCTGTTTGTTCTACCTTGGTGCTGAGGACATTCAAATGCCCTATGACCTTCTTCTCCACAGTGAAAACATGTTCCACGGAAGCCACCTCTTCCAGATCCTTGTCCTCTTCCTCTTCCTCTCTGATCTCTATTATTCTGATCTTGGAAGCGATTGGAATTATTTTCTCGCTGATTCTGACTGCTACTGGCCTCATCCTTCTTTTTCAGATCTTCATTTCGGCCATCATATGACCATCCACCAGATCGTCCACCACGACCTCTTCCGTTTTGTCTGCTCTCAAACTTCTTGTTCAGCTTTTCCTTTTCTTTAAGGACAAATTGGTATGCCTCCTCAATACTATTCATTCGAACCAGATTCAACTCCTCTTGAATACTTGGCCTTAACCCATTAAGGTATCAGCAACTTTCTCCTTATCAGCTTCTGCATGGCCTGTTCTGATAAGAAGTCGATAGAACTCCTCTGTATACTCCTGAACAGATCTTCCTGCTTGCTTCAAACTCTGCATTTTCTTCAATAGGTCAAGCTCATAATCAACAGGAATGAACTATCACTTTAATTTATCCACCATCTGATCCCATCTTGTGATTTTATCTTTCCCTCTTCTATTTCACTCCAATTGAATTTCTCGCCACCAGATCTTCGCATGACCTTTCAGTCTGGCCTTCACAAATTTGACCCTATCAGGATCCTCAACATCTTCATACTCAAAATATTTCTCACATTCATTGATCCAGTCGATCAAATCCTCTGGGTTAAGATTTTTAAAAAATGTAGGAACCTCATTCTTAGGTCTTTTCCCAATCTTGGAAATCGCCCGGAAAAGTCTTTCTTCCTCCTGGTTCACAACTTTAGCTTCTCCTTCTTGATATTCTTCTTCGGCTTCATCCTCGCTTTCATCTCTGACATTAAGATTCATTCCTCTGTGAATCTTTTCTTGCAATGCTCGCACTTCTCTCTGCAGCTCTCTAACCTCAGGTGTTACAACACTAGTTCTTCCGCCACGTTCCTTTCGTGGAGGCATTTTCGCGATGTGCGCTGAAACCCTAGCCACGGTCCTGGTGCAAACTCCCTCACAGTCCACGATCTGTTTACACACTCAAGAACTCCTACTCTGATATCACTTGATGAAGGGTGCTCCCCTTAATACCACAAAAACATAACAGAAATAGAGAAACAACAACAATATGCAAGAACAGAAAATTGGCTTCTTATTATCTCCACAAATGTGGAATTACAAACTTTCAAAATTACAATATGCAAAGCCCCATGGGCATTCCCTTACAATATTCTGTAGGACAAAGCCTTGAATTATTGCCTAGATCTACTACCCAAAACTATTCTGAACTGCCTAAGACAATAATATAGCCTTCCTTATATAGGCAATTTTTCACCGCTTGGGAAGGTTCCAGAATTTTAGCCAACAAGGCCGACCAAACTTAGAATTATTTTATTTTACAGTTTATTACATCATAGTCAGCTCAAGATAACCTTTGAAACATGAACAGAAATTTTCAAAAAAATTATTTTTCACCATTTCAGGTTGCCCAACTTCCAAAGACCATAAGTCATCACCAGTTGACCCGATCGGCTATTATAACCCCATTTCAGAAATGCCACGAAGCGCTCTACAGGCTTGACCCACACAAGTACCCGTCACCCAAATTTTTGACCTCATCCGGGGCCTCTAAAGCTTTCAAAACTGAGTTCAAAATTTTTGTACCCTGCTGCCAATACCGAAAATCTTCAATATCTTCCAATATACACTTGATCTGGCAATGAAACTTTACTGGCAGACTTATATGACCAAAATGAACCTCCAAGAAAGAAATCAGATCATTCTGAGTACATATGAAAATTACCAAAAATAGTAACTTTCCACAAATAGCAGCTCTACACAAAATAGCCCTTATTGAAAATAAAAAATAGAAATATTTTTGGGTGATGCAAGATTGCTCTTACACCCAGGATGCTCCTGCATCAGACACCCGGGGTAATTTGAGAAGTGACCCTATCATGACTCAGGTGTGCAGAGGAAAACCAAGACGGTTAACCTCCTCATTTGTTATCCATGATGAATCTTCAATAGGTCGTCCTTTCCATTTGACCAAATACTCTTCATATGTCCTGTTCCTTGTGCTTCTGCCAACACGACTGTCCAATATGTCTTTGATCTCTTTGATATCTGAACTGGTTGCTGGAATACTCCACTGTGCTGCTACATCCTCATCTTCAACACCTCCTTCATGATACTCCATCAGATCTGAAATGTTAAAAACTGGTGAAATATTCAGCTCAGTAGGCAATTCTACCTCATATGCATTTCTTGAATCATGTTTCTTCAGTATCTTACATGGCCCAAACTTCTTCATTTTCAACTTGTTATATGTACCAACTGGAAATCGCTCCTTCCATAAAGGAACCATGACTTCATCTCCAACCTGAAATTCCTGATGCCTCCTTTTCTCATCTGCCTTAGTCTTATATTGCATATTCATCTTGGTAATATGCTTCCTCACCTCCTCATGGATGTTCTTCAAATGTTCTGCAAAATCCTCAGGTTCGGCACTACTTATTTCTCCTTTATCTATCTTTCTCAACTCAGATGCATTTCTTGGACTACTTCCATATACAATCTGGAATGGTGATTTACCAGTGCTCCTATTGACAGAATTATTGTAAGCAAATTTCGTCTGTGGTAAAATCAAATCTCATCTTGTTGGTTTATCTCCAACCAAACATCTCAGCAAATTTTCCAAACTTCTATTCACCACCTCTGTCTGTCCATCAATCTATGGATGATGTGATGAACTGAACTTCAAATCTATCTTCAACTTCTTCCATAATGTATGCCAGAAATATTCAACAAATTTAGTGTCCTAATCTGAAACTATGGTCTTTTGCAAACCATGAAGTCTTACTACTTCTCTGAAAAAAAATTCTGCTACATGAATAGCATCATTAGTCTTCTTGCAGGGAATGAAATGTGCCATCTTTAAAAATCTGTCAACTACCACAAAAATTGAATCGTGTCCCCACTGTGTCTTCGGTAAACCAAGAACAAAATCCATGCTGATATCCTCCCAAGGCTTCTCTGGTACAGGTAATGGCTGATACAACCCTGTATTCTACTTCACTCCCTTCACCATCTGACATACTCAGCAACTCTGTACAAACTTCTTCACATCTTGCTACAACTGTGGCCAATAATAATTTTCATTAACCAAAGCAAAGGTTTTATCACGACCAAAATTTCTAGCCAATCCCCCACTATGCTTCTCCTTGATGAGATTCTCCCTCATAGAACTTCGTGGAATGCACAACTGACTCCCTCTGAATAGCATATCATCCTGGATGATGAAATCCAACCATTTCGTCCTGTCTAGAGTAACAGGCTCTGTACAAGCTTTTCAAGCTTCACCAAAATCAGGATCCTCTAGATACAAATTCTTGAGTTCCTTGAACCCAACCACTTCAATCTGCATTTTTGTCAGCAATAGTTACCTTCTGCTAAGAGCATCTGCAACCCTATTAGACTTTCCACTCCTGTGTTTCAAAACAAATGTATAACTCTGCAAAAACTCAACCCATTTCAAATGCCTCTGATTCAACTTTCCTTGACTATTCAAATATTGCAAAGCTTGATGGTCAGTATACAAAACAAACTCCTTAGGAAGCAGATAATGCCTCCACTTCTTTAATGCCTGAACTCTAGCATAAAATTTCTGATCATAAACAGAATACTTCCTCTTGGCATCATTTAACTTCTCACTGAAATACGCAACAGTTTTACCTTCTTGGCTCATAACAGCTCTTATTGCAGTACCACTAGCATCACAATCTACTTGAAACACCTTATTAAAATCTGAAAGTGCTAAAATAGGTTGTTCTGTAAATTTTTGTTTCAACAATTGAAAACTCTTTTTTGCCCCATTAGTCCACTTAAACTCTTTTCTATCCCCTCTCATTGTTTCAGTCAAGGGTCCACAAATACTACTAAAATTTTTGATAAACTTTCTAAAAAAGCTAGCTAGACCATGAAAAGATCTTACCGCAGTAGCACTCCTTGGAGTAGGCCATTCAAAGATAGCATGTACCTTCTTTGGGTCTATTTTTAGACCTTCTCCTGAAACTACAAACCCCAAATACACCAACTCTTTCTTCACAAAACTGCACTTCTTCAAATTAATCAACAATTTCTCTTTTCTCAACTTCTCAAATACCATACGAATATGCATCATATGCTCATCTAATGTCTTACTAAAGATCAAAATATCATCTAGGTAAACAATGACAAACTTACCCAAAAATTCTTTCAGAACCTCATTCATGAGCCGCATGAAAGTGCTCGGTGCATTGGTTAGCCCAAAAGGCATGACTAACCACTCATACAGTCCTTCCTTTGTCTTGAAGGTAGTCTTTCATTCATCTCCTTCTCTGATCCAAATCTGATGATATCCACTCTTCAGATCTATCTTTAAAAAATACACAGCTCCACTCAAACAATCCATAATATCATCCATTCGTGGCAATGGAAACCTGTACTTGATTGTGATCTTGTTTATTGCTCTGAAATCTGTACACATCCTCCACTCTCCATTCTTCTTTGGTGCTAATACCATAGGTACAGCACAAGGACTCAGACTCTCTCGAATCAATCCTTTCTGTAACAACTCATGTACTTGTTTGTTCAACTCCTCACTTTCTACAGGTGTCATTCTGTGTGCTACCTTATTCAGCAAACTCGCTCCTGGGATCAAGTCCATCTGATGACTAATCTTCCTGATTGGTGGTAATCCATCAAGCACGTTATCGGATACAATATCTTGAAACTCATTCAACAAATCTACAACTTCTACAGGAACATCTTCTACTTCCTCTTTACCATCTTTTGGAATTAAAGAAAAACATACATGCTCATGCCTCATACCATCTAGAAAATTTCTTCCATCAACAAAAGTTATCCTTGCATTACCACATACCTTTTCTTCGATCTCCTTCAATGGCTTTAGCTTATGTCGCACTCCATCCTTTGTCAAGGAATAGGTATTCGCAGGACCATCATGTACAGCACATCTGTCAAACTGCCATGGTCTACCCAATTACATATGACATGCATCCATAGAGATGATATCACATAGTACCTCATCTTGGTACCCGCCAATCTTGAACTTCACTAGGCATTGTTCATTGACCATGACCTTGTGGTCATCCTGTACCCAGGCAATCCGATATGGATATGGGTGTTTCTGTCTCTTGAGCTTCAACTTTGTCACCATCTCTTCTGACACCAAATTGTCAGTTCTTCCACTATCAATAATCACATCACAACATTTACCTTCACACTTGCACCTGGTGCGAAATAGGCTCCTCCTTTTTTCAGGTTCATTCTCACCACTCAACAGGACTCTTCTGTTAATCAACGTTTCTCCTCTTTCAGCATCTTCAAAATTTGATGATCTGGCATCTTCATCTACATGTGCAACTCTGGTCTGGCCTTCATTTCTCTTGTCTGTTCTACCTTGGTGCTGAGGACATTCAAATGCCCTATGACCTTCTTCTCCACAGTGAAAAGATGTTCCACGGAAGCCACCTCTTCCAGATCCTTGTCCTCTTCCTCTTCCTCTCTGATCTCTATTATTCTGATCCCGGAAGTGATTGGAATTATTTCCTCACTGATTCTGACTGCTACTGGCCTCATCCTTCTTTCTCAGATCTTCATTTCGGCCACCATATGACCGTCCGCCAGATCGTCCATCGTGACCTCTTCCGTTTCGTCTGCTCTTGAATTTCTTGTTCAGCTTTTCCTCTACTTTTAGGGCAAATTGGTATGTCTCCTCAATACTGTTCATTTGAACCAGATTCAACTCCTCCTGAATGCTTGGCCTTAACCCATTAAGGTATCGGCAACTTTCTCCTTATCAGCTTCTACATGGCCTGTTCTGATAAGAAGTCGATAGAACTCCTGTGTATACTTCTGAACAGATCTTCCTGCTTGCTTCAAACTTTGCATTTTATTCAGTAGGTCAAGCTCATAATCAACAGGAATGAATTGTTGCTTCAATTTATCCACCATCCGATCCCATCTTGTAATTTTATCTTTCCCTCTTCTATTTCGCTCCAATTGAATTTCTTGCCACCAGATCTTCACATGACCTTTCAGTCTGGCCTTCGCAAAGATGACCCTATCAGGATCCTCAACATCTTCATACTCAAAATATTTCTCACATTCATTGATCCAGTCGATCAATTCCTTTGGGTTAAGATTTCCAGAAAATGTAGGAACCTCAATCTTAGGTCTTTTCCCAATCTTGGAAATCGTCCGGAAAAGTCTTTCTTCCTCCTGGTTCACAACTTCAGCTTCTCCTTCTTGATATTCTTCTTCGGCTTCATCCTCGCTTTCATCTCTGACATTAAGATTCATTCATCTGTGAATCTCTTCTTGCAATACTCGCACTTGTCTCTACAGCTCTCTAACCTCAGGTGTTACAACACTAGTTCTTCCGCCACATTCCTTTTGTGGAGGCATTTTCATGATGTGCGCTGAAACCCTAGCCACGGTCCTGGTACAAAGTGCCTCACAGTCGGTGATCTGTTTACACACTCAAGAACTCCTACTCTGATACCACTTGATGAAGGGTGCTCCCTTTAATACCACAAACACATAACAGAAATAGAGAAACAACAACAATATGCAAGAACAAAAAATTGGCTTCTTATTATCTCCACAAATGTGGAATTACAAACTTTCAGAATTACAATATGCAAAGCCCCATGGGAATTCCCTTACAATATTCTGTAGGACAAAGCCTCGAATTATTGCCTAGATCTACTACCCAGAACTATTCTGAACTGCCTAAGACAATAATACAACCTTCTTTATATAGGCAATTTTCCACCGCTTGGGAAAGTTCCAAAATTTTAGCCAATAAGGCCGACCAAACTTAGAATTATTTTATTTTACATTTTATTACATCATAGTCGGCTGAAGATAACCTTTGAAACCCGAACAGAAATTTTTAAGAAAATTATTTTTCGCCATTTCAAGTTGCCCAACTTCCGAAGACCATAAGTCATCACCAGTTGACCCGATCGGCTATTATAACCCCATTTCAGAAATGCCACAAAGTGCTCTACAGGCTTGACCCATGTAAGCGCTCGTCACCCAAATTTTTGACCTCATCCGGGGCCTCTAAAGCCTTCAAAACTGAGTTCAAAGTTTCTGTACCCTGCTGCCAATACCGAAAATCTTCAATATCTTCCAATATACACTTGATCTGGTAATGAAACTTTACTGGCAGACTTATATGACCAAAATGAACCTCCAAGAAAGAAATCAGATCATTCTGAGCACATACAAAAATTACCAAAAATAGTAACTTTCCACAAATAGCAGCTCTGCATAAAATAGCCCTTATTGAAAATAAAAAATAGAAATATTTTTGGGTGATGCAAGATTGCTCTTACACCCAGGATGCTCCTGCATCAGACACCCGAGGTAATTTGAGAAGTGACCCTGTCACGACTCAGGTGTGTAGAGGAAAACCAAGATGGTTAACCTCCTCCTTTATTATCCATGATGAATCTTCAATAGGTCGTCCTTTCCATTTGACCAAATACTCTTCATATGTCCTGTTCCTTGTGCTTCTACCAACACGACTGTCCAATATGTCTTCGATCTCCTTGATATCTGAAGTGGTTTCTGGAATACTCCACTGTGCTGCTACAACCTCATCTTCAACACCTCCTTCATGATACTCCGTCAGATCTGAAATGTTAAACACTGGTGAAATATTCAGCTCAGTAGGCAATTCTACCTCATATACATTTCCTGAATCATGTTTCTTCAGTATCTTACATGGCCCAAACTTCTTCATTTTCAACTTGTTATATGTACCAACTGGAAATCGCTCCTTCCGCAAATGAACCATGACTTCATCTCCAACCTGAAATTCCTGATGCCTCCTTTTCTCATCTGCCTTAGTCTTATATTGCACATTCATCTTGGTAATATGCTTCCTCACCTCCTCATGGATGTTCTTCAAATGTTCTACAAAATCCTCAGCTTCGGCACTACTTATTTCTCTTTTATCTATCTTTCTCAACTTAGATGCATTTCTTGGACTACTTCCATATACAATCTGGAATGGTGATTTACCAGTGCTCCTGTTGACAGAATTATTGTATGCAAATTCTGCCTGTGGTAAAATCAAATCCCATCCTGTTGGTTTATCTCCAACCAATCATCTCAGCAAATTTTTCAAACTTCTATTCACCACCTCTGTCTGTCCATCAGTCTGTGGATGATGTGATGAACTGAACTTCAAATCTGTCTTCAACTTCTTCCATAATGTATGCCAAAAATATCTAACAAACTTAGTGTCCCGATCTGAAACTATGGTTTTTAGCAAACCATGAAGTCTTACTACTTCTCTGAAAAACAATTCTGCTACATGAACAGCATCATTAGTCTTCTTGCAGGGAATGAAATGTGTCATCTTTGAAAATCTGTCAACTACCACAAAAATTGAATCGTGTCCCCGCTGTGTCCTCGGTAAACCAAGAATAAATTCCATGCTTATATCCTCCCAAGGCTTTTTTGGTACATGTAATGGCTGATACAACCCTGTATTCTGCTTCACTCCCTTTGCCATCTGACATACTCGGCAACTCTGTACAAACTTCTTCACATCTTGCTGCAACTGTGGCCAATAATAATTTTCACTAACCAAAGCAAGGGTTTTATCACGACCAAAATGTCGAGCCAATCCCCCACTATGCTTCTCCTTGATGAGATTCTCTCTCATAGAACTTCGTGGAATGCACAACTGACTCCCTCTGAATAGCATATCATCTTGGATGATGAAATCCAACCATTTCGTCCTGTCTAGAGTAACAGGCTCTGTACAAGCTTTCCAAGCTTCACCAAAATCAGGATCCTCCGGATAAAAATTCTTGAGTTCCTTGAACCCGACCACTTCAATCTGTATTTCTGTCAGCAATAGTTTCCTTCTGCTAAGAGCATCTGCAACCCTATTAGACTTTCCACTCCTGTGTTTCAAAACAAATGTATAACTCTGCAAAAACTCAACCCATTTCAAATGCCTCTGATTCAACTTTCCTTGACTATTCAAATATTGCAAAGCTTGATGGTTAGTATACAAAACAAACTCCTTAGGAAGTAGATAATGCCTCCACTTCTTTAATGCCTGAACTATAGCATAAAATTCCTGATCATAAACAGAATACTTCCTCTTGGCATCATTTAACTTCTCACTGAAATACGCAACAGGTTTACCTTCTTGGCTCATAACAGCTCCTATTGCAGTACCACTAGTATCACAATCTACTTGAAACACCTTATTAAAATCTGGAAGTGCTAAAATAGGTTGTTCTATAACTTTTTGTTTCAACAATTAAAAACTCTTTTCTGCCCCATTAGTCCACTTAAACTCTTTTCTATCCCCTCTCATTGTTTTAGTCAAGGGTCCACAAATACTACTAAAATTTTTGATAAACTTTCTGTAAAAGCTAGCTAGACCATGAAAAGATCTTACCTCAGTAGCACTCCTTGGAGTAGGCCATTCAAGGATAGCCTGTACCTTCTCTGGGTCTATTTTTATACCTTCTTTTGAAACTACAAACCCCAAATACACCAACTCTTTCTTCACAAAAATGCACTTATTCAAATTAATCAACAATTTCTCTTTTCTCAACTTCTCAAATACCATATGAATATGCATCATATTCTCATCCAATGTCTTACTGAAGATCAAAATATCATCTAGGTAAACAATGACAAACTTACCAAGAAATTCTTTCAGAACCTCATTCATGAGCCGCATGAAAGTGCTCGGTGCATTGGTTAGCCCAAAAGGCATGACTAACCAGTCATACAGTCCTTCCTTTGTCTTGAAGGTAGTCTTCTATTCATCTCCTTCTCTGATCCGAATCTGATGATATCCACTCTTCAGATCTATCTTTGAGAAATACACAGCTCCACTCAAATAGTCCATAATATCATCCATTCATGGCAATGGAAACCTGTACTTGATTGTGATCTTGTTTATTGCTCTGGAATCTATACACATCCTCCACTCTCCATTCTTCTTTGGTGCTAATACTATAGGTACAGCACAGGGACTCAGACTCTCTTGAATCAATCCTTTCTGTAACAACTCATGTACTTGTCTGTTCAACTCCTCACTTTCTGCAGGTGTCATTCTGTGTGCTACCTTATTCGGCAAACTCCCTCCTGGGATCAAGTCCATCTAATGACTAATCTTCCTGATTGGTGGTAATCCATCAGGCACATTATCAGATATAATATCTTGAAACTCATTCAACAAATCTGCAACTTCTACAGGAACATCTTCTACTTCCTCTTTACCAGCTTTTGGAATTAAAGCAAAACACACATGCTCATGCCTCATACCATCTAGAAAATTTCTTCCATCAACAAAAGTTATCCTTGCATTACCACATACCTTTTCTTCGGTCTCCTTCAATTGTTTTAGCTTATGTCGCACTCCATCCTTTGTCAGGGAATAGGTATTCGCATGACCATCATGTACAGCACATCTGTCAAACTGTCATGGTCTACCCAATAACATATGACATGAATCCATAGAGATGATATCACATAGTACCTCATCTTGGTACCCGCCAATCTTGAACTTCACTAGGCATTGTTCATTGACCATGACCTTGTGGTCATCCTGTACCCAAGCAATCCGATATGGATGTGGGTGTTTCTGTCTCTTGAGCTTCAACTTTGTCACCATCTCTTCTGACACCAAATTGTCAGTGCTTCCACTATCAATAATCACATCACAACATTTACCTTCACACTTGCACCTGGTGTGAAACAGGCTCCTCCTTTGCTCAGGTTCATTCTCACCACTCAACAGGACTCTTCTCTTAATCAACGTTTCTCCTCTTTCATCATCTTCAGAATTTGATGATCTGGCATCTTCATCTACATGTGCAACTCTAGCCTGGCCTTCATTTCTCCTGTCTGTTCTACCTTGGCACTGAGGACATTCAAATGCCCTATGACCTTCTTCTCCACAGTGAAAACATGTTCCAGGGAAGCCACCTCTTCCAGATCCTTGTCCTCTTCCTCTTCCTCTTTGATCTCTATTATTCTGATCCTGAAAGCGATTGGAATTATTTCCTCGCTGATTCTGACTGCTACTGGCCTCATCCTTCTTTTTCAGATCTTCATTTCGGCCACCATATGACCATCCACCAGATCGTCCACCGTGACCTCTTCCGTTTCATCTACTCTCGAACTTCTTGTTCAGCTTTTCCTCTACTTTTAGGGAAAATTGGTATGCCTCCTCAATACTGTTCATTCGAACCAGATTCAACTCCTCCTGAATGCTTGGCCTTAACCCATTAAGGTATCGGCAACTTTCGATAGAACTCCTGTGTATACTCCTGAACAGATCTTCCTGCTTACTTCAAACTCTACATTTTCTTCAGTAGGTCAAGCTCATAATCAACAGGAATGAACTGTCGCTTCAATTTATCCACCATCCGATCCCATCTTGTGATTTTATCTTTCCCTCTTCTATTTCGCACCAATTGAATTTCTTGCCACCAGATCTTTGCATGACCTTTCAGTCTGGCCTTCACAAATTTGACCCTATCAGGATCCTCAACATCTTCATACTCAAAATATTTCTCACATTCATTGATCTATTCGATCAATTCCTCTACGTTAAGATTTCCAGAAAATGTAGGAACCTCAATCTTAGGTCTTTTCCCAATCTTGGAAATCGTCCGGAAAAGTCTTTCTTCCTCCTGGTTCACAACTTCAGCTTCTCCTTCTTGATATTCTTCTTCGGCTTCATCCTCGCTTTCATCTCTGACATTAAGATTCATTCCTCTGTGAATCTCTTCTTGCAATACTCGCACTTGTCTCTGCAGCTCTCTAACCTCAGGTGTTACAACACTAGTTCTTCCGCCACGTTCCCTTTGTGGAGGCATTTTCGCGATGTGCACTGAAACCCTAGCCACGGTCTTGGTGCAAACTGCCTCACAGTCGGTGATCTGTTTACACACTCAAGAACTCCTACTCTGATACCACTTGATGAAGGGTGCTCCCCTTAATACCACAAACACATAACAGAAATAGAGAAACAACAACAATATGCAAGAACAAAAAATTGGCTTCTTATTATCTCCACAAATGTGGAATTACAAACTTTCAGAATTACAATATGCAAAGCCCCATGGGCATTCCCTTACAATATTCTGTAGGACAAAGCCTCGAATTATTGCCTAGATATACTACCCAGAACTATTCTGAACTGCCTAAGACAATAATACAGCCTTCCTTATATAGGCAATTTTCCACCGCTTGGGAAGGTTCCAGAATTTTAGCCAATAAGGCCGACCAAACTTAGAATTATTTTATTTTACATTTTATTACATCATAG
Organism: Chamaecyparis obtusa; assembly: GCA_027943335.1. NCBI lineage: Eukaryota > Viridiplantae > Streptophyta > Pinopsida > Cupressales > Cupressaceae > Chamaecyparis > Chamaecyparis obtusa. The sequence continues at coordinate 123,768 of BSBK01010380.1, forward strand.
TCGGCTCAAGATAACTTTTGAAACTCGAACAGAAATTTTCAAGAAAATTATTTTTTGCCATTTCAGGTTGCCCAACTTTCGAAGACCATAAGTCATCACCAGTTGACCCGATCGGCTATTATAACCTCATTTCAGAAACTCCACGAAGCGCTCTACAGGCTTGACCCGTGCAAGCACCCGTCACCTAAATTTTCAACCTCATCCGGGGCCTCTAAAGCCTTGAAAATTGAGTTCAAAGTTTCTATACCCTGCTGCCAATACCGAAAATCTTCAATATCTTCCAATATACACTTGATCTGGCAATGAAACTTTACTGGCAGACTTATATGACCAAAATGAACCTCCAAGAAAGAAATCAGATCATTCTGAGCACATACGAAAATTACCAAAAATAGTAACTTTCCACAAATAGCAGCTCTGCACAAAAGAGCCCTTATTGAAAATAAAAAATAGAAATATTTTTGGGTGATGCAAGATTTCTCTTACACCCAGGATGCTCGTACATCACTAATCCATCTAATTTAACACCTTTTAATTCTATTAGTTTAATGTGTTTGGTGTCATCATATGAATTGCATTAAATCATAAATGGGGCAATCAAAATGAATTCTTAGATTTAATTAGATGCTTATTCTTATATATTCAAAATAACACATAAGTATATTGTGACATAGCTATTGGGATACATTGTGTTTTGAGTAGAGTTTGCATAAATGAAGATTTCAATCTATTTATTAAAAATTCAGTTTCTAGACACCACCTTAGTCTTGCAAAACTAGATGTGAAAAAAGTCTTACCTATCTTAGTTATTGGTCCTCTATGTACATCCTAAAGATAAGTTGTGTCAATTTTTCTTTAGATTTGACACTTTAGTACCGGAGATATTACTGAGCACTACAAATTTGGAACACAAGTATCAATTTACCAATAGTCATGAAAATAAGCAATTGTACATTGCCAACACTCTTTAATCACTCCCCAAATTTTTCCCCTCTTTTAACATTTTCTTTTCACTTTTAATACTTGTTAATCAAAATGTTTATTTTTCCTAACAAATATTAAAATAAAAAAATATTATTGTTTTTTATCCTTTATAAAAAATTTAATTTTTATTTAATATTTTCATATCATGTTATTATAAATCATGTAATAGATATCAAACTAAAATGCAAATTGATAGATACTAAGGTCATGTTGGGAGTTCCCTTTGATCTTCACTTGTAGATTTATACTTTGATGGATAACTTAAATAACACTTTGACTCTATAACCACTCCAAAGTCTACAAGGAAGAGGGCCAATTAACAAGGATCATAAGAGATCCTCCTACACTTTGAGCCTTAGTGCTCAGGCAGGTGTACCCTTGATTCACTTCTTTAAAGGAATCACTAAATGATATACAACTATGTACTCTTTACTACCTACTTTAAGATTTTATTATTTGAATGTTTGTGTGTGGTTGATGACAATGAAATGCCTCCAGAGGATGGACCAGTGCCTTAACCTAGGGCAAAGAGTCACCCAATTACACACATCAGCTCAAGACCTTAACTCAAACATAATTGAATCTAGGATAAGTGCTTTGCCTATTACCCCTATCCCTCAAACACAAGGACATCAAATTATTACTTGGTTGTAAACCCACTGAACTCACCTAAAAGACTTTAATCCTAACTTTGTCAGGAACTCAGAGATGACTTCACAATACTTTTTGTTTACCGTATGTTAATACACTTTGTGAGATTAACATATATGAGCGTAGAACCAAAACAAGAAGACTTACACAAATGCAAGATTGGGACTTAATAACATTCTCATTAATATATTTAGAATCAACATACAATCAAAATAACACAAAGATAGGAAAAGACACAAAATCTAGCTCCTCTATCAGTAAAACACCATTAACAACTAGTTGGGACCAAAGAAAGTTTTTTGGAACCCTTACAAAATCAAAAATTTTGCCACTTATACTCCCTAGTCATCTTGGAATTCTCAAAGAGAATGCAACAAGCTATAGATGACTTAGGGTTAGGGTTTCAACCACCCAACCAACTAGAAATGGCTACAAATTTATTATAGGGAAGAAACCCAGGCAACCAAGAGAAGACAAGCCCCAGACTGATCCTCAATCATGACAAAATCTTACTGAGAAGGTACAGAGAATCATAAAAACATCCAAAATGTCAACCCTGCAACATGCCTTGAGCACAAAACCGCATGGTACAAACCCCTAAAAATGATCAAAGAACACCCTGGACCACACTACAATAGAAAGCACCACCAAACCAATCAAAATTAGCTATTAAAACCATAAATTCTAGTACTTCCTATCACTAGAAACCCTTCAAAAATTTGAAATTGAATGATAATGATTATTTCCAAGCACCAGCAGCAAATCAGTGATCCACATTTGAATCTGAGCTATCTTTAAGTTGTGGTCATTAGATCCTCCCAATTCACGGTCTTTTATGATTTAACATTACAAGGAATCCTGGTTTACATTTAGCGATTACGCGACAACACTTTATCCTGTTTGCAGGAAGAAAATCCTAACCCACCTCTAACCACGTGAACTGGCAACCAAAGGAAACACTAACCTCGGTCCCACATTTGGTGAACTGGTGACATGAAACTTTTGTTAGTTCATGAAGAACTTTATCTACCTGCCAAAAATTTTAGCAATTCTGCGAACGCTTGTTCGTTGAATTGCTAAAACATTTAGAGAACTGCCATTTCATCTCGTGGACAAGTGAAACCTCTTAAAACTTGTCAGCCGCTAAAACATTTGTCAAGACTACCAGACCCCACCTGGGCCCACCTGTAAACTTCCACATGTCACTGCATCATTCACTATCTCCACCCAGTCACCACTGACACAGGACCCACCGCAGAGCTTTCCCCTTTAGTGAAGATCAATGGCTATCACCATACTGCTGACATATTGATCATGCATCTCTGATCAATGGTATCATGACAACCGTCAGATCATGTAGTATATTAGCCTTCCTGAAACTGGTGGATCCACTGACAAGTCCACCTCAGAACACCTGAACCAATCACTATTTGCCAACTAAGAACATGTAGTAGTGGACCCGCCCAAAGAAAAGGCTATGTCATTCAATAGAATCTATAGCCATCTCAAAATCTCATACATCTAACACATCCCTTGCGAAGACACACCCACCGTCGATCCTCTGACAAGACCAAGACCCTCTAACACATCAAAAGCTCAGGTCCCACTGACAACAAGCCACTATGAAAATACATGGATGAATCAAATAGCACCAATTGTGCCTACGTGTAATCGGACCCACCTGTAGTTTTAAAGAGAATCAACGGTTGTCGCTATATCACTGGCAAGTGGACCCACTTGAAAAGAGAAGGTACATCATCATGAAGGATCAGCAATTGGTGTAAGATATCAAGCCTCTGACACATCCCTTAAGAACTTATGCCAACCGTCAGATGGAGATGTCATCAAAAGACTAGGCTCAAAAAATATTAAAGCCAAACCATAGGAAAAATTAAAGCGTAGAACTTAGGCTTTAAGGAAAATTAAGGTGCAAAGGACCATAGGAAAATATTTAATTCACTGAGGTATAAAACCTTTAGTCACAAGATCACGTAACATGGGAAAAGTTCACATGATCATGCGACAAAGGGGACTATGATTTAAGCACATGCAAATTAAGACCGTTAAGTGACTCACAAAAAGTAACATCAAAATAGAATAAGGCCAGGGTCTTTCAAAGGGTTTTTGATGTAATGACTAGTCTTTGAATTTTTTGCTAAGGGTATCAAGCCAGAGACCATGAAAAAAATTGTAGAGACTAGAAAAAACATGCTAAGAAATTTTGCAGGGAAACACCAGATAAAAGATAGAAGACCGTGGAAATTCTTTCAAGTGCTAACAGTGGCTCTATCTGGGGATGTATGCCTCTTGTAAGCATGACAAGAATCTAGAATCATTGGTTATAGCAGACCATCCCACATTTTTAAAAAAAATGTAGACAACAGAGAGCAACTGGACCAAAACCTAAGGAACAAGACAAAATAGGACAGGGGCAAGAAACTATTTATAGATTTTACAAAATATACAGACCTAACTACTATTCATGGAAAACAAAATACCTTAAATTGAAGTATTTCTTCAAGAATTGTCCATGAACTAGAAATTCTTGAATATCACCATTTAATTCTTTGATAATGTATGAATCTTGGCCCCATTTCTCATCAATTAGATATGGCCCTAGCTAGATTGGATCAAATTTACCATGTTTTTCCTTATCCTCCAGTCTGGCATTCCAAATTAGTACCAAATCACCAGGTTCAAACTTTCTGTCAACAATTTTCTTATCATACAAATTCTTAACCTGCAACTGCAATTTGGCATTCCTTGCAACTGATTCTCTTCTTGTTTCATCTAACCTAATGAGGTCCTCAATTCTCAATTTCTTCTCATCATCTATGTCATCATCATATAGTTGCACAAATTTATACATTTCCAATAAGTTATTCTGAGGCATTCTAGCATGAATTCCATATACTAGGTCAAATGGTGCACAACCAATTGCCCTCTTCACAGTTACCCTATCAGCCCATAGAGCTAATTGCAGCTTTGAATTCCATGCCCTCTTATTTTTTTCAAGAATCCTCTTTAGGATTTTAATCAAACTCTTATTAGTAGATTCTGCTTGACCATTTCCTTGTGGATGATAAGGTTAGGAATTAGAAATCTGAATTCCCAAACCTTTGCAAAAGTCCTTATATTTACTAGACCTAAAGCACATTGCATTATCACTTACTATTCTCTTAGGGAAACCAAACCTTGCAACAATATTATTCATTAGAAAATCAATTACCAACTTACTAGTTGCATTTCTTGTAGGTATAGCCTCTACCCACTTTGTAAAGTAATCAATGGCAACTAAAATCCATGAGTGTCCTCCACTTGACTTGTTTGGTATCTCCCCTATGAAATCAATTCCCCATTCTTGGAAAGGAGCCTGAACTTCTACTGGTTTTAATGGAATGTTACCTAAAAATTTAAGCTTACCAGAGAACCTTTGACAAGCATCACATCTCCTCACCAACTATTCTGCATCCTTGAAGATTGTGGGCCACCAAAAACCTGCTCTTAGGATTTTATGAGAAGTTATTTTTCCCATATAATGCCCACCACAAACTCCCTCATGCATTTCTTTCAACAATACTTTAGCCTAATTTTCATCTACACATTTCAAAAGTATGCAATCCAAATTCTTTCTATACAACTTACATTTCACAATTACATACTTGATGGCCTGTAATTTCAATGTCCTCTTCTGATTATCATTCATGTTATCTGGACATCTCATATTTCTTAGATAACAGAGGATATCTTGATACCAGATACAATCATCCATATCCCATGTATAATCAACTTCAGAATGATTCACCTGATTAGCATCAAGATTGGATTGGGTCATCAGTTTTGCCAATCCTTGTCCTCTAACCAATTTAGTAATCTAGACCTCAACATTGAATTCTTGGATCCTATTGATCCATCTGCATCTTCTTCCAAACACCTCTTACAATGAGAAAATATCCATCACAGCTACACTTGGCACAAAAGCAATCACAACTGCTCCCATCAAGTAACACCTAAAAGCCTTGACTACCTTCACAAGTGCATAAGCCTATTTTTCATTTATGTCATACTTCAATTCTATAGCCTGCAAAGATTTACTAAAAAATGCAATAGGCTTCTCAAAACCATCCTTATTCTTTTGTAACAAAACTGCAGCAATAGTGTGAAAAGATGCAAAAGAAAAGATGTGCATTGGGACACTATAATCAGGTGCCTTAAGCACTGGTGCATCTTTGATAGCCTACTTGATATTTTTGAAAGCCTCATCAGGCTCACCCTCCCAATTGATTGTAGACCCCCTCTTCAACATATTAGAAATAGGTCTAGTAACCTCTACAAAATTTTTCACAAACCTCCTTAACAAATTGACCTGACCAAAGAAGGACTGAATCCCTTTAACATTATTTGGTCTTTGAATTTTATCAATAGCTGCTACCCTTTCAGGGTCAATTCTCACTCCTTGCTTCCCAACTAAGTGGCCAAGAAACTTACCTTCAATGACACCAAAAGCACATTTCCTTGGGTTTAATGAAATGCCAAATTCCAAGGCCCTCACAAATATTTTTTTCTAAATGAATACAATGGTCTTCTTCCTTCTTGGAATAGGCAGTTAAATCATCTTGATATACAACAAGGAAATCATTTATGAAATCTGAAAAGGCAACATCCATTGCCTTCTGAAAAGTAGCACCAGCATTTGTGAGGCCAAAAGGCATTCTCACATAAACATATGTCCCTCGAGGTGTTGTGAAAGTTGTCTTGAATTGCTCTGATTCCTTGACAATTACCTGATTTTAACCAAAGAAACCATCCATCATTGACATCAATTCTGATTTAGTTACTCTCTGCAGCATACCTTCCATATTGGGTAGACAATAGTTATCCTTTAATGAGCTGATGTTCAAATTCTTGAAGTCTACACAAAGCCTGATGTCACCATTCTTTTTTCTCATAGGAACAAGGTTTGACACCCAAGAAGAATTCCTTATAGGCTTGATAATGCCAACATCTCTCAATTTCATCAACTCTTCTTGCATCTTGGGTCGCAAAGTGGGATTAATAGGCCTTTGTTTTTGCCGGAAAGGTTTAGCATCTTCTTTCAATGGGATAATATGCTAAAACAAATCTTCTCTATAAACCTTAAGGTCATCATATGACCATGCAAAAACATGTCTAAATTTTCTCAATAATTCAATCAAAGATTTCTTTACCTTTTGAGATATATCTCTACCCATGTATACCTTCTTGGGTGCCTCATGTGTTCCAAGATTTATCTCCTCTAGATCAGCATGATCTTCTCTTTTGATATTCTTTTGAACTCTATCCCGGTTATCAAAGATAGTCTCCAAAACAACAAGCCCCTTGGGCACCTTGTTAGTTATAAGCGTAATGACCTCATTGCCAAAGACAACCTCTCCTCCTTCTACTGATTCAACCAAGGCTGAGCAATCAAATTCCTAACCATGATAGTGATCTTCACAATTCATAAACTTCAAGATATTATCATCATCAAAAACTTGCCAATTTTCAATATTGTCTGGTATGCTAGGCCTAGCCTAAATTTAAACTTTTGAGATACCAGAAAATGTAATATCATTGGGATTGATTGCAATATTGGCTAACAAGTCAGCCATCTTATTGTTACTCCTATCCTTCCACTCAATATTAAAGGCATCAAAATGCTCAATCAAATCCAAAATTGCATTCCTATATTGTTTTAGCCTTTTGTTCTTGGAAGCATATATTGATCTGAATTGGGACACCACCAACTCAGAATCACCAACAACACTTATGCATTTAATACCATACTTTTGTGCCAACCTCAGTCCTAACAACAAAGCCTCATATTCTACTATATTTTTGGTACAAAAGAAATTCAATGTGAAAGAAAATTTGTAGGTGTTTCCATCAGGAGAAATAAGTAAAATACCTGCTCCTGCACCATCTTTGCAATTTGCACCATCAAAGTACATTACCCACAAATCACCCTTCACAGAAATAACACTTACCTCAACAGAGATAGGTGACAAAATAGGTTTATTTTCAAATACAGAGATCTCTACCCTAAAAGCATTAATATTAGTATCCAAAACATGTAGTTTCATTATCAATATTTCTCTCAATCATGTGGCATACTCTTGGCTCTCACTCAATCTTGACAAACTGATCATCAATCTTGAAAGTGGCATAGGACAGATCACACTATAAAATTCCACCCATGGCAGCACTCCATCTTCTAGATAGTAGCATCCCATAATGAGGAGGGATGTCAACTACCAAAACACTCATTGTTAACTCTTTCTCTGGATATGCTGTCAGCCTATATGGCATTGCATTGATAGTCCCAATAATTGGTACCTCCCTCTGATCCATTGCACAACATCTACCTTGGATTGTATCAACTTTAAGGCCCAACCTCTCCATGATTTTGAAAGGCATGACAGTATTAGAGGCACCACTATCAATCATACAATTCCTCAACTTCATTCCATTCACAAGAACACTTAAAAAGAATGGATCAATATTTTCAAGGCTAGCATTGACAGAACTATCCAAATACATTGGAAGAATTTGAGACACAATTCCCTGAGTGGCAACACCTTTCAAAGCTTTATCCTGAGATCCATTGCACGCAACATCATTTTTATGAACATTATCTACCCATGCAATAGCTTTGTCTTTGTGTTGAGGGATCCTCAACAATTCTGAAAATGGAACCTTAACTGTAATTTGGGACAATACAAATAACATATCAATAGGAGCAGAACAAGGAATATCAATCTGCACCGCCTTACTATCCTTTTGTTTATCTGATACATTAGGTGTATTGGCCACCCTCATTTTTTCAATCTTAGCCATTGTGTTAACTAGCTTCTCAATATCACTAGAAATCTTTTCAATTCCAACTCCCTTAGGCTCACAATTCTTACTTTTTACATTCTTGAATTTCACCATGTGATCGCCTTTTGATTTGTTCTCATTAATCTCTCCAGAGTTGGTACTCTTTATAAACATTCCTGTAGCTTTCTCATTTGTATTCCTTGCCACCATGCCTCTAGTTTGCACATGGGCAATCATTTCTATAGTAATCCTATCCACCTCTTCTCTAGAAGGACATCTCAAATTTACTAGCTCAGAAGAAGATTTCATGTTACATGTCTTCTTATCAATGTCTTCACTATTAGAAAAAACTTCTTGATGAAAAAGGGTCTGATTGTGTCTCCTCACATTTACATCTGCTTCTTCATCAAAATCAGAATCTTCTTCATATCCTAGATATGAAGAAGCCATGTTGCATCCAACATCATCTTGATCTTCTTCTTGATCTATCTCCTCATTTCCACAATCTTGATTTGCAGCCATAGAATGTGCAACCACACAATGCAATGCAGAATGAGGGGACTGGCATGCAACACACCAACCTATGTCCTCCATGACATTTATTGAAGCCTTTTGTAGAGGGTCAGGGACACCTATGTCCTTGTTTCCTCTTGAAGTAGGGACAATAGGCTTGCCATCCTTCCATTGGGTGTTGTAGGGGTAGTTCTGCAATCTATTTTGCTTATTGAAATTGTTGTTGAGCTGATGCCTTTCATTGGTAGGAGCACTAATGTTCCTATTTGCAAGTGCCTTCAAATCCTTCAATGCATTGAGCACCTTATCCAATTTATCTTCTTCTTGCCTCCTAGCTCCAACATTCTTATCATTTTCTTTTTTATATTTCTTATCCCCAAACAACTTAGGGTCATCTCGCTTTCCACGCAACTTTCCTGATATTTTCGTATTATTCTCAATGTTGACAGCAATCCTAAAAGCATCCCTAAGAGTTCTTGGCTCTTTGTCCCTCAACAAATGTCCCATCTTTCCATCAAATGCATTGAAGTATGTGGTTAAACAAACATTGTCATCTAACCGCATAACTTGGAACAACTTATGCATGCCCTTCTGAAATCTCATGTTGAATTCAGCTGCAGTCTCATTCTAATTTTTCTTTATGGTATTGAATTCATTCAACATGAAACTAGCATTAGGTCTATCACCATACTGCTCTTTAAAACATCTCTCAAAGGAATCCCAAGTATCAATACATTTATTAGGAAGTCTCTTAAACCAATCTCTAGCATCCTCCATTAGAGATTGAACAAACAATTTCATGACTACATCCTCATGCTCTACCTCATAATCATTAAGCATATAAACAAATAACCTAAGATGCTCCTCACAACTAATAGCATTATTACCAGCAAACTTAGGTACCTTATCTCTTATATCATTTGGAAAAGCATTTAGGTAGCCAGGAATTCCATCAAAACAAATTTTCCTATAGCCTTCTAGTTGCATAAGTCTTCTTTGAAAACTTGAACTAGTGTTAACCCTAGGATCAACATTAGCATTTACATTTCTATCTACTTGTGCATTTGACTACTACCTAGGATCAGCACCTTTCATAGCAGATGAAGAAGGAAAAGAACTAGTAGCATTACTAAGTGGAATAGTAGTAGTCATAGATGGCATACCTAGTTCAGTAGCAGATGGAGCAAGAGCATTAGTTGATGAAGACTTCAAGAACTGGATCTTTCTTCTCTTTTCTACAATGGAACCTTCAATTTCAGCCTTCTCAAGTTCTCTTGCAAGGTCCTCATCTTCTTTTCTTCTTCTTCTTTCTATTTCTATGTCCTTATTTGAATTGGGTGGTGGGACCCCTGGTATTGTCAATGATCTGCTTGTTTGATGTCCCACCATCTTTTGCTTTCCTTTCTCACCAGCCGCAATAGGAGGCCTAGTGATCTGATTTCCATCTTTGTCTTTAGGCAAAGGAACATAACTTTGCACTTGTCTAACCATAGGGCCCTCTTTATCAAATTCTTGATCTTGCAGTAAGCGCTCTTGCTCACTCCTCAAAGCCTTAAGATCACCAAAAACATCATGTTGTGAAGTTCTAGGAGCAAAACCAAGCATCTTGTTTCTCTCCTTCATTTCATTAATTTTTCTAAGGAGAGACTATCTTTCTATTAAAGCATTTACCTTCTTAGCCTCTCTCTCCTCTTGTAATCTCTTATGTATGGCATCCTTCTCTGCCAATTGTAATCTTAGTGCATTTAAATCATTAGGATCTACCATAATGTCATCAGAACCTGATGACACATCCATATCAGAAAGATTTTGATATGGGAAGTGGACTTGCCTTGGTCTCATGGGTTCTCTTCTGAAATTATCCTCATCAAGATCTAAATCAATCTCCAAACCCATCTCTCTAGCTTGTTCATCTTCACCTATAGGCAATGGACCTTTGTCCTGAAATACAGCCTCTGGGGTATCATAAAATCTATCTTCAGAGCAACCACCATCTGATCTAGAAACTCTATCCTATGAATGTTCCTCACTTGAGGAAACATGTGGTGCTCTAACTCTAGTATTTATTTGTTCTCTGATGGCAGCACTAGTAGACTCACCATTCCTTCTAATCCAACTCTTCTTCTTCTGCCTAGGCAATTGCTCCAGAGTTACCTCTGAATTCTTTTTGAAAAAGGACCTAGTATTCCTCCTCTTGTCCATGATTTACAACTTATAGCACTGGTTGAAACCTTTTGAGTCACCACCCACCTAGATGGGAAAACTTTAACTAAGTTCAATAGGAAAACAAGAGTGCACTTACAACCTTTTATCTCTAGACTCTCCCCATCAGAGTCACCATTTTGTTGGGAGTTCCCTTTGTTCTTCACTTGTAGATTTATACTTTGATGGATAACTTAAATAACACTTTGACTCTATAACCACTCCAAAGTCTACAAGGAAGAGGGCCAATTAACAATGATTAGAAGAGATCCTCCTACACTTTGAGCCTTAGTGCTTAGGCGGGTGTACCCTTGATTCACTTCTTTAAAGGAATCACTAAATGATAAACAACTATGGACTCTTTACTAACTTCTTTAAGACTTTATCATTTGAATGTTTGTGTGTGGTTGATGATAATGAAATGCCTCCAGAGGATGGACCAGTTCCTTAACCTAGGGAAAAGAGTCACCCAATTACATACATTAGCTAAAGACCTTAACTCAAACACAATTGAATCTAGGATAAGTACTTTACCTAGAACCCCTCTCCCTCAAACACAAGGACATCAAATTCTTACTTGGTTGTAAACCCACTGAACTCACCTAAAATACTTTAATCCTAACTTTGTTAGGAACTCAGAGATGACTTCACAATACTCTTTGTTTACCATATGTTAATACATTTTGTGACATTAACATATATGAGCTTAGAACCGAAACAAGAAGACATACACAAATGCAAGATTAGGACTGAATAACATTCTCATTAATATATTTAGAATCAACATACAATCAGAATAACACAAAGATAGGAAAAGACACAAAATACAGCTCCTCTATCAGTAAAACACCATTAACAACCACTTGGGACCAAAGAAAGTTTTTTGGAACCCTTACAAAATCAAAAATTCTGCCACTTATACTCCCTAGTCATCTTGGAATTCTCAAAGAGAATGCAATAAGCTACAGATGACTTAGGGTTAGGGTTTCAACCACCCAACCAACTGGAAATGGTTACAAATTTATTACAAGGAAGAAACCCAGGCAATTAGGAGAAGACAAGCCATAGACTAATCCTCAATCATGATGAAATCTCACTGAGAAGGTACTGAGAATCATAGAAACATCCAAAATGTCAACCCTATAACATGCCTCGAGAACAAAACCACATAGTACAAACCCCTGCAGATGATCAAAGAACACCCTAGACCACACTACAATAGGAAGAACCACCCAACCAATCAAAATTAGGTGTTAAAACCATAAATTCTGGTACTTCCTATTGTTGGAAAACCTTCAAAAATTTGAAATTGAATGATAACAGTTATTTCCAAGCGCCAACAGCAAATCAGCAGTCCACATTTGAATTGAGCTATCTTTAAGTCATGGCCATTAGATCCTCCCAATTCATGGTCTTTTATGATTTAACCTTACAAGGAATCCTGGTTTACACTTAGCGATTACGCGACAACACTTTATCCTATTTGCGGGAAGAAAATCCTAACCCACCTCTAACCACGCAAACTGGCGACCAAAGGAAACACTAACCTTGGTCCCACATTTGGCGAACTAGTGACAAGAAACTTTCATTAGTTCGCGAAGAACTTTATCTATCTGCCAAAAAGTTTAGCGATTCTGTGAACGCTTGTTTGCTGAATCGCTAAAACATTTACAGAACCACCATTTCATCTCGTGAACAAGAAAAACCTCTTAAAACTTGTCGGCCACTAAAACATTTGTCGAGACCACCAGACCCCACCTAGGCCCACCTGCAAACTTCCACATGTCACTGTATCATTCGCTATCTCTACCCAGTCACCACTGACACAGGACCCACCGCAGAGTTTTCCCCTTTAATGAAGATCGACAGCTATCGCCATACCGTTGACATATTCATTGTGCATCTCCGATCAATGGTATCATGACAACCGTTAGATCATGTAGTATATTAACCTTCCTGAGACTGGTGGACCCACTGACAAGTCCACCTCAGCACACCTAGACCAATCATCGTTCACCAACTAAGAACATGTAGCAGTGGACCTGCCCAAAGAAAAAGCTACGTCATTCAATAGAATCTATGACCATCTCAAAATATCATATATCTTACATAGCCCTTGCGAAGACACACCCATCGTCGATCCTCTGACAAGACCAGGACCCTCTGACACACTGAAAGCTCAGGTCCCACTAACAACAAGCCACTGTGCAAATACATGGATGAATCAAATAGCACCAACTGTGCCTACGTGTAATCGAACCCACCTACAGTCTTAAAAAGAATCAATGGATGTCGCTATACCACTGGCAAGTGGACCCGCTTGAAAAGAGAATCTACGTCATCAGGAAAGATCAACGATCAACGTAAGATCTCAAGCCTCTAACACATCCCTTAAGAACTTACACCCACCGTTGGATGGAGATGTCATCAGAAGACTGGGCCCAGAAAATATTAAAGCCAAACCATAGGAAAAATTAAAGTGTAGGACTTAGGCTTTAAGGAAAATTAAGGTGCAGAGGACTATAGCAAAATATTTAATTCATCGGGGTATAAAACATTTAGTCGCAAGATCGCATAACATGGGAAAAGTTCACGCGATCATGCGACAAAAGGGACAATGATTTAAGCACATGCGAATTAAGACCGTTAAGTGACCCACAAAAAGTAACATCAAAATAGAATAAGGCCAGGGTCTTTCAAAGGGTTTTTGATGTAATGGCTAGTCTTTGAATTTTTTGCTAAGGGTATCAAGCCAGAGACCATGAAACACATTGCAGAGACCAGAAAAAACATGCTAAGGCGATGAAATTTTGCAAGGAAACAATAGATAAAAGACAGAAGACCACATAAATTCTTTCAAGTGCTAACAGGTCAATGTGGAGTTTAATGAGAGATTATTAGAAAAATGTGGTGCTTTATTTTGTGTGTGTTTTGATTTAATTTGAACATCTAATATTATATTGTGTCAAATTTGTTTTAGGTGTGAGATGAGAAACCACTTTAAAACAATAAACTATGGCTGAAATTTTTTTTTGATGGTAACATCTATTCCTTGTGATTCTATATATCTCTCAATGTTGTTTATCAATCAATTTTGAAATTACCAGAAAACCATATTTTGGCATGAGACAGGTGTAAATGGATTTCTCATGCAACAATCCTATTGGAAAACAAACATTGCTAGTGAAATGGAACTTAAGTATATAAGTCTATGATATTATCAAATATTATTATAAAGGAGAAATAATAATTCATTTAGTCATTTTTGTTTGGGTGACTCATTAGTAGTGAATAATTATTTAGTCATTTTTTATTTGTCTGACCTTGTGATTTTACTCGATGTCCAAATTAGTCATTTTTACTTTTGAATTGCAAAAATAGTAGAATTTGGTTATTTTTAGTTACATGACTAAAACTTTTAGCCACGTGAATAAAATTTTTAGTCACATAATCACATATTTTCCAAATTCTACTAGTGATGCATTCATCTATATATTAATAGTAGAATAAAGTTGCACATGCTTGATGTAAAAGATCTACAAATATTTGATGTGTTTCAAAAATGTGAATGACTTGTGAACCTTAAAGAAAAATAACTAAAAATATTTGATCGGTGAGAAAAGTTTTCAATGGATACACAACCTCAAATTAAAATTGTTAATGGTAAATTTATAATATTATTTAAGCATTAGAAGAAATCAACTTACTCTAAATAGATAGATTATAATTTTTGTTGTGAATTAAAATAAATATTTCTATTATATTTTCCATCTTTCCAAGAAAATCAATTCAAGTCTAAAATCAAACTAATTTTGTTTCTAAATTTCTTAAATGAATTAACAAATAGTTTTGCAATAAATCTAAAAATAAAATATAGATTTGAATAAAAGATTTCTATTTTTCTTCTAGACATTTACTCAACATTTCTATTCTATTGAAAATCATTCTATATTCTAAAAATAAAATATTTTTTAAAAAGAAGTATTAATTAGTTTGGTATCGCGTCCATACCATCATGTTGAATGATCCTCATTGATTAATCTCGATGCATATAATGCATACAACTTTTTACATTTAAAATCTAAAGAAACTAAAATAAGTTATAGTTCTTTTCATATTAAAATAAGTTGTTAACTAGTTTTAAAATAATTTTGAAACTAAAATCTATGTAAAGTAGAAAGTTTCTATATTTTTTTATATATAAAAGAAATTTCATTTTCTTTTCTTATTCTAAATCATATTAGATTCTAAAATTAAAATTAATATTATTTTTATAATTGTTAAATTAATAAATAATTAATTTAAATATCAACATTTTTATTAGATTATACCTTTGAAGTATGATAAACATTAATTTCCATTTGTAACTATTGAAATACCAACCATTTGATTTTCATTTCTTTTGTCTCACATGGATCTCTTGTTCCTGGCATTCTAAGGTTGTTTCTTGTGTTACATCATCACCATTAAAATAATTTATAACAATATACAAAATCTATAGAATGGAGATACATCGTAGAATAATAGTGTACAGGGTTTTCGTCAGATATATGTAGTAATACTCTAGTATACATGAATGCAAGATAAATGTAGGTTTCATTCATAAATGAAATTTGAGAAGATATTTCATATTTATCATTTTGTCTTTGAGGGTATGAAATGATGCTGATAATGTAACATATGTTTTTTCGTTGCGGATTGTTAAGACCATCAATCAACCTCTGGCAAAAGGATTTTCCTAGATTTTGAGACTTCCACTTCCAATGGTCATTCACAAATTTGTTTATGTATAGACCAAACTCAAGCTATGGATTTCCTAAGTGGGGAGAAGGGAGATACAAAATCTGAAATGAAAGATATTTGGAGAGCCCTCCAAACTCATCATTGAAATCCCATTTGCATTCTTATACAGTAAGTACTGGGTGGGCTACTTCCTAAAACAAAAACAAATAAAAATATAGTGGGTCTCGTATAAGGATAGATCAATAGTGGTTTCTTCATCTTTCTTTATTACAACAATGAAACACATAGACTGAATCAAATTTTATTTCCATTCATAAAAAGGAGTAATTTAATGAAGTAAAATAAAAATAGAAATGAAACCTTAAGTGCATGAATACCGGGAAGCTGAACATTGAATAAATGAGCATTCCTTATTAGCATTCTTGGGGATTCATAATTATCAAATATTCTGTAACAATCTAGCAAATAAATAGAAAATTCTTGTTTTGCATCGTATGTAAAAGACACGAGAAGCGAAAATTCTCATCGCCCATATTTGTGTGGGGGAGCCGATGGAATTTCACGTTCTATTGGATATGGTGGCAATCATTGAATTCCATGAATTTTTTATTAGACAAGTGGTGGTGGTCATTGAATTTAATTAATTGTTTTATTAGACAGGGCCAATCCATCACATGGAATATGAAGGATTTATTTTTTCTTACTTTGTTATTTTAGATGATCTCTTATAGAGGGATTGATGCCACTATAGATTTACGCCTATCAGTATAACTAGGCTTGGTAATGCCATTTTTCTTATTAGCTTAAAATTTGAGAAGTTTTGAATAGATATTCTGATATATTTAAGAGGTTTAAAGGTTTTCCTAAATAGGTAAAATACATAGATATATATGATGCTATATAATATATCTTTATCTATTCAATATATATTAATGATATAATACATTTATATTTCTAATATATTTTTATAAATTTTATTTTTATGACATGAAATTGATGCAAGGTAGGATGGGGAGAGGGGCCAAAGGCACACCCTAACCAGATCCACCTTCCAGAGATCACACGCAGAAGCAACAAACACACAAGTGAGAGAGAGAATGCAAATAACTTCATATATCTATTCCACTTGATTCATACATGTCGGGCTATAAGGCCTTCCCAGTTTAGGCCAGATAGGACCTACCCTAATAGGAAAAGTGATAACACCAAAGGATTGTTTAGAAATATTTTTAAAGCCATGGATAAGAATAGAATAAGGTTTTATTGATGAATTACTTTCCTCTATCTCATGTAATAAGTCACTTCTACAAATATTCTATCCTAAGCCATTATTAATTAAAGTTTTTCGAATAATATTTTCATTGATAAGGAAAAAATCATGAGAGAAACATGTTGATCTTGGATTTTTTTAGAGGTAAATTCATATTTAGAAAACATAATTTGAGATTTTTTATTATTCTTATTCATGCATTCTAAGATGGAAGTGAAATTGACCTTCCTAGGAGGTGGGAGAGTCACATTTCATAATTATTTTTGTAATACTTCATGATAAGTCGGTATGGTTTGAAGAATCTCCCAAAGAGATATCTTGGAATGAGTAGCATAATGTTGTTCAACTAAATCATATTCCTTTCGAAGGTTTTGAGGAAGATGGGGTGTAGAAGGAAGCACCAGTTGAGAACAAGGAACAAGAGAAAAAATTGAACTTGTAGGTTGTCTATTATTTCTTATGTTATAAGTTAAGAAATCACATGATAGTGAGGTTTCTGAGTACCTTTTACCACATAGATTGGTTTGTTTTCAAGTTGAGGGTTATGTTGATGAAGATGGACAACAATTCTAGGTTTTTAATTACTCAAAATATTGAAAATATTGACTTGATCAAGATCTTGACTTTTCATGCATTTATAACTAGAAGGGATAACATTAAGGGAAGTAGCACTAATATTATCCTCTTCTTCCAAGATATCATTATAATAGGGATTATGTACTTTCTTTAATGCTTCATCTCTATAAGGAGTTTCAAATGAAGGTAAGGTGATATAAATAAAATTATTTATTCAATGTCCTCCTCTTTCAAAAAAATATCCTCATAAAGGGGGTCTATCATAGGAGAAGGATCATCACTCATTGAATACACATTGGTAGAGAGGAAATAATTGAGATAAATAGAAACCATAGTTTCCCTAAGGGGATGAACATTATTGTGCTGCACCAAGGTATCTGTTACCCAAAATTTCCTATCCATACAAATTTGGTTAGGCTAGATTCTATCCAAGGTCTGCTTTTTAACCCTCTTGCACCTCTAAAAAATTTCATGGTCTTTTACCTTTTCTTCTGGTCTCTGCAACTATCCAAACTCTCTGGTCTGCAAGTTTAAATTTGAAAAAATGTGACTGTTGGAGGCAAAAAACCCTCAAAAACCCTAAGGCTTGTTCTAATTCCCAGTTACTTTTTTGGCCACTTAAGTCTCCTTTTTCCATGTGCGCTTTTCCATGCTATTTAGTCGCGAGATCTTTGAGACCCCACAAAATATTCCTTTATATTTCTCGATCCTGCGACTACCTTGTATTTCTTAATCTCCCAATTGGATGCAATATTCTTCATTCATTCAGCGACTTAACATTGCCCTTCTAGTCATCAGGGCTCAATAAGTTTTCTCGAGATCTGGTGACTTCTGCGACAAATTTGGTAAGAATACCTTGTAGTCACATGGTCTCTAAATGGATTTCCTTTGCTCTATGATTATGAGACTTCCTTTGGTTAGTGAATCTCTAGATACATCTATCGGGTAATGAAACAAGCTTAAGTCACTGGGTCGCTAGATGAAAGAAAGGAATAAAGAAGCGGTTAAGTTTATTCAGCGACTAAGCGATTGTGTATTCATGAAATCTCTCATTCCTGGTGGTTAAGTCCTAAGCATCCAGTGATCTGGTGGGTGGTTATCTTTCCTTCAGTCGCATAGTCTCTAGATGTTTGGCAGTTTCAGCTCTACGGTTAAAGTTTGAAGCAAGATCTACGGCTAGCGCATGATCTGATGGAATATTCTTGTGCCTTGTGATCATGCAACAACTGTCAATCTTCATTCCAATGTAGCATCTATTTTGTCAGTGGGTCCACTACCATGTGGCCCCAGGTGTTTGCTTCTTATTGGTCGAGGGCTTACGATGTGGAGATTTGTCAGAGCGGGCCCAATGAGTTGTCTTTCCTTTTGACCTAATGGCTCTCACATGATCACATGGAATATTCTTAGCCCTTGCGATCATATGCCAGCTATTGATTCTACTTTATTGCTAGGACTCTGTCAAGTGGGTCCTCATGTTTTGACATGCTTGTGTTTTATTGGCTGACCGAGTGATGACTAGGATTTTTCAGTGGGGCCATTGTCAGAGGATCTCTAGGGGTGTTAGTAAATTAAAGATCTATGGTTGTCTTATGATCTGAAGGAATCATCTGAGCCTTTGCGATTATAAGATAGTCGTTCGATCTTCTAGGTGTTCAAGCTAATTTCTTGGGGGTCCGTCTGACATGTTGAGATCTTATTGGTTGCTGGGTAATATAGTTCATGTCTGTTAGTGGGTCTGAGTAGTTTAAGTGAGGTGGTAGTGAATAGAAAGATCTATGGATGGCTCATGATCTGAAGGAATCTTTTGACGCCATGAGATCATGCGACAGCTGTCAGATGGGTCCAAGCTTGTAAGTGTAGTCATGTAATCTCCAGAAAATCTTCACATGACTTGGTGACTGTTAAGGTGGAAATAAAAGGCAGTTGCGTAATCGCTAGAATAAGCCAGGGTTAAATAAAACATCAGGCGATTCAGTGACTAAAGGAAAAGGAGGTGCCTAAGGTTAAATGTAGGGTTAAGGTTAAGAAATATAAGCAGTTTCTGGTAAAATAAAGGATCTGACGACTATGTTTTAAAAGACCGATCAACTTCAAATGTCAGTTGTTGATAGATAAATTTTTGTGCCACCAATGACCATTTAATCATTTTTTAAATTCAAATATCTAGAGTACTGGATTTGAATAGTTATGGTGAGCCTGAGTTGTAGAGAGGTAGATAGATCAAGGCGGCTTGTCTGCAAGCAGATACGGTACATAGATGGACATGCAAACATGATATCTAATTAGTTAAGATATTTTCATGGTATTTATGATCAGAATTGACAGTATTAGGGTTTGATTATTTTATGAAAATTTGTAACCCTAATTAGGTTTTGCTCCTGCCTGCATGCAAGAGGATATGTATATATTTTTTTGGAGCTTTTTGAAGCTCAGAGTTTACATTTTATAAAAGGAGAGAATTTTCTTTCTCGAGAGTTATTAGAGGCATTCTTTCTACCCTCTAGCTTCTACATCCTGTAACCTTTCATTGATATTTAGATATTGTAAAGGTACTTTGTGACATTCTTTCTGTCCCTATACCTTCTTGTCTGAATTTTCTCTGATTGAGTTAAGTATATGTATGTTTTCAGTGATATATTAGGGTTCTTGATCCCTCTTTCTTTCTGAAATTCATGTGTATTCTTGTGGATGATTTGATTTGAATGATCTTGTGGGTATACTTTAACCCCCTAACAATATGTCTCATTACTATACCTATTTGCAGAAGTGGATGTTTGTTTGTAGGTTATAGATTGTGTCTACTCCTTAGGGATGCTATTGTTTGTGCAATTCTCTCTTTCCCTAAATAGCCTCTTTCTATTGCAGACCCTTCTATGAAATATTGATGCAAGCCTATTTAGTGAGTTGTGATCTCCTAGACCTAAGTTTGTGTACTGATTTCATTCTTTATATTGTAATTCATACCATCATTTCGGTGTATCACCTAGTAGGATAGTTTTCTTTCAGTTATTTCCCTTTCATGCATTCCTTCTATCCCTTTTCAGTCAAGAATTTACTTTCCTATCAAGAAGAAAATTAAGGTGATTATCCAAGAGGAACCAGCCTAGAACCTGGAGGTCTCATCTCAGTTAGCATAGGTCCCACAACCTGCTGATGATTCCCATGTTATACTAGGTTATCAAGACCGAGAGAGCTTGAAACAAGGGTGTAAACTTAGTGTATAACAATTATGGCATGCCCAATCAGACTTCAAACAAAAGAAGTTTATCTTTGAAAAGATTATATTATCTCTAATATACTGATTGCATAATACAGACTTTTTAGAAGTTTTTTGTCAAGTATATTTGGTGACTCCATTGATTTTGCAGATCCGGGCTAAATTTGTTCAAAGTTTATGAGAAAGATTGAGACTAGAAGCTCAAAGCCTACTAAATTTTTAGAGTTGCCCCTAAAAAGAGGTTACAAAGGTAGACCAACCCAAAGAACATCTCCCACAAGGAGAGTACAGTCTACACCTCTTGATACTTCAGAAAGGGGACCTTTTCCCTTTCATCTCAGAAGAAGAGGAAGATTTCTAACCAAAGATCTAGAAGAAGATTCAAATTCAGCACCTAATACAACTCTCACAGTTGCTACTCAACATATTTTAGCTCCTACAATGGCTAGATAGTTTTCTTTTTCACCTTTCAACCAAGGGAGCCCATTAGCCTTTTCTCAACATCATGATGTGCCCTTGGTGGCACTAAAGAGTCTACCTAATTTCGTAGGTGAAGGAAAAACTATAGCTTTTGAGCATATAAGAGATGTGACCACTATCTGCAGCATACATAATATAACTCAAGAAGATGTGGCCACCAAGTTATTAGCAGTCTCTCTCAAAGGTAAGGCTCTTGAATGGTTTAGAACATTAACTATTGGCTCCATTACTTCATGCGATGAATTAGGGGATGCATTGAGTAAACATTTTGAGGATAAATCAAATAACTTGTCTTTGGTTGACCAGTTAACAACCATTAAAAGAGATCCTCAAGAACAAATGATAGATTATAACAATAGATTCCTCAAGACATGGAATAGAATTCCAATCTCAGTGAGGCCATCAGTTGACCATGCTTTTTTATATTTCCTGCAAAGTTTGAATGGTCAAATTTTTGTCATGATCCAATCTATGGGTGATACCTCTTTACCCCAAGCTTTTGACACAGCTGTTAGAGCTGAAAATTATTTAATTCAAGTAGGCATGATAGCTAGAAGGCCACCCATGCCCATCTTTCCTAGCCTTCAGCCCATTGCACCTGCACAAGTACCCCCATTTACCCTTATTCCCACCATATTAGCACCTCAGGCTAGTACTAGCGGTCAGGAGCTAAAAACAAGTTTCTCTCAAGAGTTGTAAGAAATCAAGAATAGTCAATAAACTAGTTAGCAAGAAATACCAAATCTGCTACAAACTTTGACTAGAGAGGTCACAAACCTAAAGAGGCAAGGGAAAGGAATCAGACCACCCTTTTAGCCACAAGGCCAAAGTTCTAATCAACAATATCAGAATCAGGGACAGCCTTATCAACAAAATAGGCCACCATATCAAGGGGGTTATCAAGGGCAAAGGCAAAATTTTAATCAAAAACCATTCCAACCATACAACCTTGCACCTCTCAATTCTACAAATCTAGTTTGGGACATGGTCCCTAGTCAAAATAATATGGCTATGGACAATGAATAATGTTTCCCTTGTAATCAACCTCATAATCAAGCTACATGTTCAAATGGATGGATGAATCAAGCACTAATGGTTCAAAATGCCTTGCAAGCTCAATCAGAAGCTTCTTCTAGTGGATCAATTCCTCAACAAGAACCACTAGATAATGAGACTACTTTTTTCAATTGGGAGCAGCAAGACTTCAATGGAGTCATTAGTGAACCTTCCATTGCTACCAACATAAGGTCAAAGAGAAGAGCTCAAGACATGGAGTGAGCAGATTCCAGGATTAAAGCTACTACATCTGCAGAACCAATACAACAAGCTACTCCCATCATATTCAAGAAAGCTCCTACCATTACAAGCAAACAGGGCCAGACTCTCAAAGAAGTGGATCCCATTATAGTAAAAGTAGAAAAAAGAGTACACATTGTGACACCTTTCAACATTGTAGACAACATGAAGATGGTGAACATTACTATGTCTATGTGGGACTCTTTGGCTATTCCAGGGGAACCTGAGATTTTGAAGAAGGCTATGACTGAAATGACTACTCCTTAGCCTACAAAAGAAGCTGCAAAGCCAATGTTGGTCAACACTAATCAAGAAAAGGAGGTTCCAAGTTGCAACTCCAAAGCCAATCCCATGCAAGGTAGGAACTCAAAACTACCTCCCTTTTATGTATCTTTAATTATTGGAAAATACTTAGTACATAATTGTATGGTAGATAGTGGAACTACTAGTACTGTAATGCCCAAAAAGGTGGCTAACCAATTAGGACTTAAATATGAACCCCTCCAAAAGAAGGTTACACAACTTGATGGATCCTTAGTTAACACTATAGGTGTGGCTAAGGATACCAGTCTAATCCTTCATGCTAGTCCTAATTTCTCTATCATACTTGATATTTATATCTATTATACACTAAGTTTGTGCCTCTGTCTAAAGCTCTCTTGGTCTTGATAACTCAGTATTGTGTGCTATAAATGTGTCACACTTCTATGGATCATTACATGCAAGGAAACTCAAGAATGAGCCCTCACAAATCGATCCATAGCTCCCTAGGCATGGAGTGCAAGGGTTTTAAGAATGCTCTCAGCTAGAGCTATTTAGCCAATAACCTTGCTAGTAAACCATGCAATGGGAGATTCAATGAAGACAAGGGCAAGATTGCCAATATCCTCAAGAATCAAGAATGAAATGCAATGCAAGCTAGATTAAGAATGGAAATGCAAGCTAAACTATGGAAATGAAAGATGCAAGTATTACAAAGCCTCCTAGTTAAACTAGATGAATTAATCTAAAGCATAAAGGAAATCTAAGCTAAGAATGCCATGAAAATGAAGCTACTATGCAAGAAATGAAATCTAACTATGAAGCAAGAAAGTCATGATGATGCAAGAATGAAGACAAGAAGATAGAGTGTTGATGAAGATCCAAGATGAATGCCAACAATGCTCCAAATCTTCAAACCCTAGATGCAAGAATGTCTCCAAAAGCTCCAAGATGACCTAGAAAACCTGTAGCATAACAATAGCATAAAAAGTTGGGGATCTAGAATGAAGAAGAGAGCTCTTCTTTTATAGGAAATGAGGAGAAATGGACCATGAAGATTAAGAGGCAAAAGATTTAATCAACGGTGGAGCTTGAAAGAGGAGCAATCCATGTGCACAAGTATCCTCCAATAGGAAAATAGGAGTTGACTTTTGTGTCCATATGAGACAAAAAGTGCTTTTTCCCTTTTTATAAAATAAGAATAATGCTTTATTTGTGCAACTTAGGATAAGAGGAAAAGTGGGCTTTTTATTTATTAAAAGGGGAGGAAATATTCCTTTTAAATAAATAAAAACTTAGGATAAGATGGTTAGCCCATAGAAAATAATCGAATAAATGATAGAACTAGGATTTGATCAAGAATAAGCAATTTATGATTTTAGCAAAAATGCTAGCAAGGGGCTAATAGTCTAGGTGACCATTTTTAGGTGTATACAAGTATAACATGGGAATCATCTCCAAGTTGTGGGACCTTTGCTAACTGAGATGAGAGCTCTAAGTTCTAGGCTGGTTCCTCTTGGATAATCACCTTAATTTGCTTCTAGACATGAAATGTAAAACTTTTGAGGGAAAGGGATAGAAGGAATGCTTGAAAGGGAAATGACTTGAAAGAAAACTACCTACTAGGTGATGCACCGAAACTAGAGTTTGGATCTCAGTATGTAGAGATGGAATCAATGAAAATCTCAGGTCTAGTAGATCACAACTTACTGAATAGGCTTGCATAAGTATTTCAAAGGAGGGCCTAAAAATAAGACACAACTTATGACCTGTAAGTAGACATTCACTTCTACAACTCGGTGTAGGATTGAGACAAGACTGTTAGGGGGTTGAAGTATACCCACAAAAACATCCAAATTAGATCAAACACAATAACACACAAAGTTACAGAAAGCAAGAGGGACCAGGAACCCTAAGTTGTCACTAAAAAGATCATATACTTTAATCCAATAAGAGATAATCTAAACAAGGAAGCATAGGGACATGAAGGATTGCCACAAAATACCTCTGCAATACTTGTATTATCAATGGGAATCTTACAACTATATAAGCCAAAGGGTAGAGATGATACCACAGATGACCCTTAAGAAGGATGAATTTCTTCTACAATTGTGAACCTCTCTTTTTTATAGAAAAGTCAATTCTGAGCTTAAAAGCTCCAAAAAAAAAAAACCATATATACATCCTCTTGCATGCAGGCAAGATTCAAAAACTAACTAGGGTTACAAAATTTTACATAAAATAATCAAACCCTAAATCTATCCTTTCTAATCATAAATGTATCTCCTGCAAATATCTCAACTGATTAGATATTATGTGCTCATCTCTGTACTAAAATCAATCCTATAGGCAAGCAATCTAGATCTATCAACCTTACTACACAAAGTCTCACCATGAATGCTCAAGTTGGTACCTTTTTGAGACAAGAATCAACCCATGATGGCTGCCTAGACTTCATCATCTTCCCTTAATTGCAGATGTCCTAGAGACATAAATTTCCTGAGCTACCTCACCACTGTGTCCTGTTGAATCAATCGCTAGCAAAAAACCCTCTTAGAACTATTTGAATTTGAACCTCAATGGCTAGCCAATCATTTTAAAACATGTCCATTGATGTCTAACATTTCTCAGTGGATGAATGGATCAGATGCGCTGAAAAAATTACTTAAAATCCCCCTCTTTTAAGTCAAAGCCACTATGGAAGTTAGCGACCAATGAGAAGTGAGCATGTTAGCATATCTGTTACTTTGGACCCACCTCAATCCTTCCCCCTTCAAGTTACTTGGTGACTACACAATCAAAGACCTATTCTTATTCATGAGATCCTTTAGCTAACCCCAGTCTGGTTACACGACTACACAAACACCATAGTCACTGAATATCTAAATCTTTTAGCTGACCCTAGTTAGATCCAGTGAACAAGAGAAAAGATCTTTTTTTGCTGATTCACAGAATACTCCCTTGACCACTTATGAGAATTTGGCCTACATTTGGTGAACTAGTGATAGAAGACAATCACTAGGTCACTAAGAACTTTAGGGCTTCACTAACTTATCCTACGATCTTGCAAATACACACATTCATGCACTCACCAGATCAATTGGAGCACTGCTATTTTATCACATGAATGAGCGACCAAAAGGAACTTATCAGAGCCACCAAAACTTTATTAACCCCTAGGCCCATTTATGACACCTAGCATTCTTTTATTCACTCTTGATCACTTACTTAGCAACACCTCAGCGAGCCTCTAACATCAGACCCACCTGAGACAAGATTCCAATCCAATAGTAGGTGCATGATCTCATAGCCTAAGAATATTCCTTGCTTTTTTACGCCAACCGTAGATCTCTTTTCAACTGGGACCCCACTGACACATCAGGTTCACCTAGAAATCTTTGTCAGCACACGGCAACCAATCATCTTCAAGCATATCAGCACATCTGGCAACGCGGTCCCATAGATTTTCCTTTTACTCTGACCAATCAAAAGACTGCATGTCACCTTGACCTATCACTGGACCCACTGACAAGTCTGAACACCTAGAAAATCAAATGGTCGGCACATGATAGGATGCTCTGACTCAAACCCTTCAGGTCATGCACCGGCCATTGATCTAGATCCCTCTGACATGCCTACAGACTCTTTGACATGGCCCCATTGACACATTCTAGTCATCGCTATGTGGACCAATCAGAATTAAGCACATCAGCGAATGAGGACCCACCTTAAAAAGCTCTGATAGCAAAGTGAGATCGACAGTTGGTGCATAATCTCATGGCTTTGACACATTGCATGAGATCATGTGCCAACCATCAGATCAAAGTTATGTAGTCCTCTGGGCCCGCTCTGACGAACTAAACAAGTCATCACCAATTGACTAATAGGAATCCTCCATGTAGGACAACATGGCAGTGGACCCACACAAGGTTTGAAATGCTATAGACATAAATTAGATTGATGGCTGTCACGATTTTGCAAGCCTTTGATACATCCTTTGTGAAATCATGACAACTGTCGAATCTCGATGTCTGGGACCCCACATAAACTTAACCTTGGAATTCCTAGAGAATGTGCAACCAAAGAAAACTCACTCAGTTGTTGAATAGAACTCTTAACCTCAGTTAAGTCTGAAGAATATGTGAACAAGGTATTTGCAGAATTGCTAAACCGAAAGTCCAACCCAGGGTTATACCAAGTGATTGGCCGACTGAAGAAAAGTGACCGTTCACTGAGTCATGGGAGGTTAAGACTTATCCACCAAACATTTCATGACTAAGAGGATTTTTGCAATCACCAAATCACCAAATGAAAAGGATGACCATCGGAGAAATGGGAGATCCTATGAACAAAGGTCTTTTCACTGAATCGCTTAAATAAAAGGGCACACCACCGAGAATTGGGAGAACTAGTGACTAAGGAAAATATAAAGTGCACATGGGTTTTGAAGACTTAAGTGGCTGATAAAGTAATAAGGAATTATAATAGGGCTTAGGGTTTTCTGAGGGTTTTTTCATATAACGGCTAGATTTTCAAATTTTTAAACTGCAGACCAGGGAATTAGGAAATTTGCAGAGACCAGAGGGCAAAACATGAGCCCATGAAATTTTTAGGGAAGCTTGACAAGGATAAAATAGAGACCCTGCGAAGGATAATAGACAAATTTGCATGCTCATGAAAATTAGGGTAACATTCTAGTGATTTCTACTAGATGTCAGCCTGCTAGACATGGAAAACTAATGGCCTTGACATATCCATTGGGCATGGGGTCATTTAGGAACACAAAACTTCAACAGAGACAAAAATTGAAGAGAGGAGAAAAACTTGTGCACAAGCACTTCTTGGAAACCAGGAAACTAACCTAGAAAATAGGGAAACAAACAAAAACACATATTTACAGAAATTTACAAAGAGGGCTTAACCTCAAAGAAGGGCTTCAAGTGGAATCCATTCACTAAGATTGCCAAGGCTTTTCCTTCCAAAGTTGAAAGCTAAAAAGCATTAGATCCTTTACACTCTATTATAACAAATGGTCCACCCCAAAATGAATCAAATTTGGTATGCCTTCCAGGTCTGGATCTGAATTCATCCCATTTGAGAACTACATCTCCAACCTTGAAATTTCTGACCCTAGCTCTTTTATCAAAGCTCTTCTTTGTTTGATTATGATGAAACTCCATATCCTTCATCGATTTATCTATGTGTTCTTCTAATTCCATCAATTGAGTGTACCTGATCTATAAGGGATCTCCTTCTTCAAACAAGGTATATTGAGTGGCCAAGTCCAGAGCTGGTAATTCAGTTGAAATGGAAAACTTAGCCTCTTTGCCATACACTAACACATAGAGAGAATTACCCATGATTTTCTTTGGGGTAATTCTATCTAACCACAAGGAAGATTTGAGCTTTGTATGCCAATCTCTTTGACTGTCTTGAAGAGTCTTCTTGATTATTATAATCAAGTTCTTATTGGTGGATTCTGCCAAGCCATTGCCTTGGAGGTAGTAATTGGAACTAGTTTTAGATAGATGCCATTCTTGACTGCCCATTCTGAGAATTTAAGGCCTGTGAATGCTAATGCATTATCTGATATTATGGAATCTAGGGTGCGAAACCTATGGATTATGTCATCATAAAAACTCAATACAACACTCTCATTTGCTTCTTTTAAAGAAATTGCTTCTATCGATGTAGTGAAATAATTAGTTGCAGTGATTATCCACTTATGTCCTAGATGGAGGATTAATCATTCCTATGAAATCTATACCCCACTTCATGAAAGGTTGCTCTATTCTAACTGGCTATAGGGGCAAGGCTGCAAGACTTTCTTTTCTTGCAAACATGGCACACTTGATGTATTTTTTGACATAATCATCACTATCCTTAAAGAGAGATGGCTAATAGTATCTATCCCTCATATTTTAAAAGCAGTAGTCCTAGGAGAGAAGTGACCTCTAAAAGGTCCATCATGAAACTCAAATAGGATGTCTACTACCTTTTTTGAATCTATGCATCTTAAAAGGACACCACTATGATCATTTCTGAAAAGAACATTATCTATCAGCAAAAAAGGAATAGATTGCAATCTATAATACCTTCTTTTTGCTAAATCCATACTTGCAGGACATTGTCCTGTCTTCAAGTAATGAACAATGTTAGGCAACCAACTTGATGCCTCAACATGTTCTTCTGTAAAATACACAACCAAAGATGCATCCATTATTTTTTATTTCTTTGAACTTTCATCCTCTACCAAATGCTCACAAAGACCTCTTCCTGTAACCAACCTGGTAGTCTGAATATCAATGTCATACTCCATCACCTTGGTGATACAACCAGCTCTTTTTTCATTTAGGTCCTTGGAAAGCAAAAATTCTTTGACACTTGGATGAGTAACCTTTAAATGTACCTTTCTATGAGTCAACAAATATCTAAAAATTTTAAGGCTCTTTACCACAACAAGTACATGTTTCTCTACAAAAAAGTATCTCTGTTCATAGTCTTCTAAACCTTTGCTAAAGAAAGCAATGGGCTGCTCCAATCCATCTGCATTTTCTTGGGTCAACATTGCAGATATAGCATCATGAACCCCATAAGCATAAAGAATAAAATCCTTTTTGAAATTTTGGTTTAGGAGAGCCGGAGCTTCTATTAAAGCTTCTTTGATAGCTTGGAAATTGACTCTCCCTTCTTTGGTCCAACTAAAAGATGAACTCTTCTTCAACATGGTTGTCAAGGGCTTGAGTAAATCTGCAATGTTAGGAAAAAATCTCCTAACAAAATTAATCTTTCCTATGAAAGATTAGAGACTTTTCTTGTGACGTGGTAGGGGTAGCTCTAGGATGGCTGCAATTCTCTCAGGATCTACTATGATTCCTTCTTTGGATACTACATATCCTAATAGTTTTCCTTCATGAACTGAAAAAACACATTTCTTGGGATTAAGAGATATCCCAAACTCTCTACACCTTTCAAAAATCTTCCTCAAATGTTTCATATGATCTGCTGCATGTTTAGAATAAACAGTTATATCATCTAAGTAGACCAAGACAAAATTGTACATGAGGCTTTTAAAGGCCATATACATTGCCTTTTGAAATGTAGCACCTGCATTCGACAAACCAAAAGGCATCTTTTGATAAGCCATGGTTCCCCACTTGGTTGTAAATGCAGTCTTATATTGATCCTCTTCATTTACTAGGCTCTGATTGTATCCTGAATAGCCATCCAATAATGAAAATCTCTCAGATCCAGAGACACATTGTAAGATTTGTTCCATAGAGGGTAATGGATGGTGGTCTTTTAATGAGGCCCTATTAAGATCCCCGAATTCAACAGATAACGTCAACTCCCCATTCTTCTTCCTGACAGGAACAAGGTTGGAAACCCAACTAGTATGCTTAATGGGGTAGATGATACCACTCTCTATCAATTTGAGCACTTCTTTATGCATAAGTGGCTCAAGCTTAGGATTAACAGGCCTTTGCTTTTGCCTCACTGGTTTGGCATTTGGTTCTAATTCAATAGTGTGCTGAGCAAGGGTAGGATCAAAACCTTTGAGGTCTTCATATTGCCATGCAAAAACATCACTAAATTCTTTGAATAATTGAGTGTAACCTTTCTTCTCCAATTCAGTGTTCACTTTTCCAAATTGCAAGCTCTTACCTGGTTCCAACTCTAATTCAACACAATGTTCTTGTTGAACTACCATGCCATCTTTTCTTTTCTTGACTTCATCATCCTTGTTGAAGATAGTCTCCAAAGTAACAAGACGTCTAGGCATCTTATTGGACATTAGTTGAATCACTTGATCACCATAGTTTTGTGATAGCCTATCTTGATTGTGTTCTAAAAAAACATCTTCTTCAAACAAGAACTACAAAATTTGTTCATCATTGTCAAACACCTACCAATTGACATCATTATTAGGAATAGAGGGTCTAACAATCAGTTTGATATGTTGTTGATCTATTTCTTTTGAAATGCTATTTGGAATGTCATATTGGGATCCAACAGCAGCTAATCTATCTACATTTTGATTTAGCTTTCTAGGGATGGCAACAATATTGAAAGCATGAAAATCTTCAATTGCATCCCAAACTCTATGTTTGTATGCTTTCAAGGTGTCATTTTTTGTTGCACTTATCCCTCTCACTTGGCTGACAACTGATTCATTGTCACCATAAACTTTTAGGGCCTTAAGCCCTCTTTTTCTAGCCCATTCTAGTCCATTGACTAGACTTTCATACTCTGTAATATTGCTAGTGCAGGAGAAACTGAATCTAAAGGTAGTATAATACCTTTCTCCTTTTGGGGACACTAACATAGCACCACCACCAGAACCATGTCTACTTCTAGCTCCATCAAAAAATAATTCCCAATCCTGATTGCTCTAATCCTCCAAATCATTATCCTCTTTGCAAAGGCTTGGCTCTATGACTCCACTTTCTTGTATTAAATAACTTCCCAAACCAAAATCCCAAACAAGATTTTCTTGGGCCTCTGAAGCTCTTTCATCTAGAAGAATATCAGGGATACTTTCTATCTTGGTGCCTGCTTCGCTAATGGTTTGGAAGTCACTGTTATCAAATATGGGTCAATTTACATTGATGGTATTGGATACATATGGCTCTATATGGTGTGCTACTAATGGTTCTAACTTAATGGTGACCTTTGTCCCATACCTTGGATGAAATAACATGTGAGACTAGTCAGAAGATAGGTAGCCTCCTATCTTGGCTTTAAACTCCCTTGAAAGACAAATAGAAAATAATGTAGGGAGATCTATGATATATATATCTAGGAGGATTGAAGAATTAGGACTAGCATTAAGAATTAGACTAGTATCCTTGGCCACACCTATAGTATTGACTAAGGATCCATCAAGTTTGGTGAACTTCTTTTGGAAGGTTTCATATTTTAGTCCTAATTGGTCACCTACTTTCTTGGGCATCATAGTGCTAGTATCTCCACTATCTACCATACAATTATGCACTAAAGATTTTCCAATGATTAAAGATACATAAAAGGGAGGTGGCTTTGAATTCCTACCTTGAATGGCATTGGATTTGGAGTTGCTACTTGGAGCCTCCTTTTCTTGATTAGTGTTAACCAACACTGGCTTTGTAGCTTCTTTTGTAGGTTGAGGAGTTGCTACTTTTGTCATGGCCTCCTCCAAAATTTTAGGCTATCTTCAAAAAGCCAAAGAGTCCCACATGGACATGGTGAGATTCACCTTCTTCATGTTGTCTACAATGTTATAAGGTGTCACAGCGTGTACTCTTTGTTGTGCTTTCACTATGATGGGCTCCACTTCTATGAAATGCTAGCCTTCTTTACTTGTAATGACAGGAGTCTCCTTAGGTGTGATGGAAGTAGCTTGTTGCAATGGCTCTATAGATGTAGTGGCTTTGGCATTGGAATCTGCTCTCTCCATGTCTTGAGCTCTTCTTTTTTCTCTTGTATAGGCAACAAAAGTAGCTTCATCATTGACTCCATTGAAGTCTGGTTGCTCCCAATTGAAAAGAGAAGTCTCATCTTCTTGTCATTTTTTTTGAGGGACTGACCCATTGGCTGAAGCCTCTGATTGATCTTGTGAGGCATTTTGAACCATTAAAGCCTGGTTCATCCATCCATTTGAACATGTGGCCTTATTATGAGGTTGATTACAAGGAAAACACCATTCATTCTCCATAGCCATATTATTTTGACCAGGAACCATATCCCTCATTGGATTTGCAGAATTTAGAGGTGCAGGGTTATATGGTTGGAATGGTCTTTGATTAAAACTCTATCTTTGTCCTTGATAGCCTCCTTGATATGGTGGCCTACTTTGCTGATAAGGTTGTCCTTGATTTTGATATTTGTGATTAGGGCCTTGGCCTTGTGACTAAAATGGTGGTTTGATTCCTTGACCTTATTTCTTTAGATTTGTGACCTCTTTAGTCAAGGTCTGCAACAAGTTGGTCATTTCTTTCTTACTACTTTCTTGACTATTCTTTATCTCTTGTAACTCTTGAGAGAAACTAGCTATTAGCTCTTGACCACTAGTACTAGCTTGGGGTGCCACTATGGTGGGAATAGGGGTAAATGGGGGTACTTGTGTAGGTGCAATGTGTTGAAGGCTAGGAAAGATGGGCATTGGAGGCCTTCTAGCAATCATGCCTACTTGGATCAAACAATTTTTAGCCCTGACAGCTATGTTAAAAGCCTAGGGTAAAGAAGTACCACCCATAGATTGGATCATGACAAAAATTTGACCATTTAGAATTTGTAAATAGTAAAGGAAAGCATGGTCAGCTATTGGTCTTACTGAGACTGGAATTCTATTCCATGTTTTAAGGAATCTGCTATTATAATCTGTCATTTGCTCTTGAGGGTCTCTCTTAATAGTTGTTAGCTACTCTTCTAGAGACAAATTATCTGATTTATCCTCAAAATGTTTACTTAATGCATCCCCTAATTCATCCCATGAAGTAATAGAACCAACAGTTAGAGTTCTAAACCATTCTAGAGCCTTATCTTTTAGAGAAGCCGCTAACAATTTTGTGGCCACATCTTCTTGAGTAATATTGTGTATGTTGCAGATGGTGGTCACATCTCTTATGTGTTCAAAAGAAGTTGTCTACACTTCACCTTTAAAATTAGGTATACTCTTAAGGGCTACTAGAGGCACATCATGATGTTGAGCAAAATTTAGTGGACTAGCCTGATTGAATGGTGCAAAAGTAAATGGTCTAGCCATTGTAGGAGTCAGAATCTGGAGATTGACAACTATGTGAGTTGTATTTGCTACTTGGTTTGAATCCTCTTCTAGATCTTTGGTTAGAGATCTGCCTCTTCTTGTGGAAGGAAAGGGAAAAGGTCTCCTTTATGAAGTATCAGGAGGTGTAGACTGAACTCTCCTTGTAGGAGACACTCTTTGAGTTGACCTACCTTTGTGACTTCCTTTTGAGGGCAACTCTAAAAATTTAGCAGGCTTTGAGCTTCTAGTCTCAATCTTTCTCATAAACTTTGAACAAATTTAGCCTAGATCTTTGAAATCAGTCGAGTCACCAGATATACTTGATGAAACAACTTCTTCAAGTCTATATCATGTTATCAATATATTAGAGATAGCATATCTTTCAAACAATGAACTTCCTGTGTAGTCCCATCGGGCATGCTAGAATTGTTATAAACTAAGTTTGCACCTCTGTCTCAAGCTCTCTTGGTCTTGATAACTCAGTATAACATGGGAATCATCTCCAGGTTGTGGGACCTTTGCTAACTGAGATGAGACCTCCAGTTTCTAGGCTAGTTTGTCTTGGATAATCACCTTAATCTGCTTCTAGACATGAAATGTAAAACTTTTGAGGGAAAGGGATAGAAGGAATGCTTGAAAGGGAAATGACTTGAAAGCAAACTACCTACTAGGTGATGCACCAAAACTAGGGTTTGGATCTCAGTATGTAGGGATGGAATCAATGAAAAGCTCAGGTCTAGTAGATCACAACTTACTAAATAGGCTTGCATAAGTATTTCATAGGAGGGCCTAAAAATAAGACACAACTTATGACCTACAAGCAGACATTCACTTCTACAACTCGATGTAGGATTGAGACAAGACTGTTAGGGGGTTGAAGTATACCCACAAAGCATCCAAATCAAATCAAGCACAATAACACACAAAGTTACAGAAAGAAAGAGTGACTACGAACCCTAAGTTGTCACTGAAAAGATCATATACTTTAATCTAGTAAGAGATAATCCAAACAAGGAAGCATAGGGACATGAAGGATTGTCACAAAATACCTCTGCAATACTTGTATTATCAATGGGAATATTAAAAATGTATAAGCCAGAGGGTAGAGATGATACTATAGATGACCCTTAAGAAGGATGAATTTCTTCTACAATTGTGAACCTCTCTTTTTTATAGGAAAGTCAATTCTGAGCTTAAAAGCTCCAAAAAAAAAAAAAAACCATATATACATCCTCTTGCATGCAGGCAAGATTCAAAAACTAACTAGGGTTAAAATTTTTTACATAAAATAATCAAACCCTAAATCTATCATTTCTGATCATAAATGTATCTCCTACTAATATCTCAACCAAGAAGATATTATGTGCCCATCTCTATACCGAAATCAATCCTGCAAGCAAGCAATCTGGATCTATCAACCTTACTACACAAAGTCTCACCATGAATGCTAAAGCTGGTACCTTTCTGAGACAAGAATCAACCCATGAAGGCCACCCAGACTTCTTCATCATCGTCCCTTAATTCTAGATGTGCTAGAGACATAAATTTCCAGAGCTACCGCACCGTTATGTCCTGTTGAATCAATCGCTAGTAGAAAACCCTCTTAGAACTATTTGAATTTGAACCTCAAAGGCTAGCTGGTCATTTTAAAATGTGTCTGTTGATGTCTAACATCTCTCAGAAGATGAACGGCTCAAATGTGCTGAAAAAACTACTTAAAATCCCCCTCTTTTAAGTCAAAGCCACCATGGAAGTCAGTGACCAATGAGAAGCGAGCATGTTAGCATATCTGTTACTTTGGACCCACCTCGAGCCTTCCCCCTTTAAGTTACTTGGCAACTGTGTGACTGAAGACCCATTCTTATTCACGAGATCCTTTAGTTAAGCCCAGTCTAGTTATGTGACTACACGAACACTGTAGTCACTGAATATCTCAATCTTTTAGCTGACCCTGGTTAGATCAAGAAAACAAGAGAAAAAATCTTTATTCACTAATTTGTAGAATACTCCCTTGACTACTTATGATAATCTGGCCTACATTTGGTGAACTGGCAATTGAAGACATTCGCTAGGTCACTGAGAACTTTAGGGCTTCACTAACTTATCTTGCGATCCTATGAATACACACATTCATGCACTCGCCAGATCAATCAGAGCACTACTATTTTATCACATGAATGAGTGACCAAAAGGAACTTGTCAGAGCCACCAAAACTTTGTTAACCCCTAGGCCCATTTATGCCACTTGGCATTCTTTTATTCACTCTTGACTGCTTACTTAGCAACACCTCGACAATCCTCTAACATTAGACCCACCTGAGACAAGATTCCAATCCAATGGTGGGTGCATGATCTCATAGCCTAAGAATATTCCTTGCGCTTTTATGCCAACCGTAGATCTCTTTTCAATTGGGACCCCATTGACACATTAGGTCCACCTAGAAATTTTCATCAGCACAAGGCAACCAATCATCTTCAAGCACGTCATCATGTCTGGCAACGTGGTCCCACAAATTTTCCTTTTACTCTAACCAATCAAAAGACTGCATGTCACCTTGACTTGGCACTAGACCCACTGACAAGTTTAAACACCTAGCAAATCAAATGGTCAACTCATGATAGGATGCTCTGACACAAACCCTTCAGATCATGCACCAGCCATTGATCTTGATCCCTCTGAAATGCCTAATGACTCTCTAACATGGCCCCACTGACACATTCTAGTCATCGCTATGTGGACCCATCAGAATTGAGCACATCAGCAAATGAGGACCCACCTGAAAAAGCTCTGACAAAAAAGTGAGATCAACAGTTGGCAAATAATCTCATGGCTTTGACACAATGCATGAGATCATGTGCCAGCCATCGAATCAAAGTTATGTAGTCCTCTAGGCCCACTCTAACGAACTAAGCAAGTCATCACCAACTGAGTAATAGGAAGCTTCCATGTAGGACAACATGGCAGTGGACCCATACAAGGTTGGAAATGCTATAGACATAAATTAGATTGATAGTTGTCATGATTTCGCAAGCCTGTGACACATCCTTTACAAAATCATGATGACCATAGGATCTCGATGTCTAGGACCCCACATAAACTTAACCCTAGAAGTCCTAGCAAATGCACGACCAAGGAAAAATCACTTAGTCACTGAATGGAACTCTTAACCTTGGTTAAGTTTGAAGAATACAAAAACAAGGCATTCGCAAAATTGCTAAACCAAAAGTCCAACTCGGGGTTATACCAAGCAATTGCCCGACTGAAGAAAAGTGACTGTTCACTGAGTCAGGGGAGGTGAAGACTTAACCACAAAAACATTTTTCAACTGAGAGGATTGTTGCAGTCACCAAATCACCAAATGAAAAGGATGACCATTGAAGAAATGGGAGATCCTGCAAACAAAGGTCTTTTCGCTGAATCACTTAAATAAAAGGGCACACCACTGGGAACTGGGAGAACTAGCGACTGAGGAAAATATAAAGTGCACATGGGTTTTGAAGACTTAAATGGCTAATAAAGTAACAAGGAATTATAATAGGGCTTAGGGTTTTCTGAGGGTTTTTTCATATAACGGCTAGATTTTCAAATTTTTAAACTGTAGACCAGGGAAATAGGAAATTCGCAGAGACTAGAGGGCAGAACATGAGCTCATGAAATTTTCAGGGAAGCTTGACAAGGATAAAATAGAGACCCTGGGAAGGATAATAGCCAAATTTACATGCTCATGGAGATTAGGGTAACAATATCATAGATCTCCCTGCTTTATTTTCCATATGTCTATCAAGGGAGTTCACAGCCAAAATAGGAGGCTACCTTCTTTTGACTGGTCTCACATGCTTTTTAACACAAGATATGGTACCAAGGTTACCATTAAATCTAAATTATTAGCAGCACACCATATAGAGCCATATGTGTACAATACCATCAATGCAAGCTGCCCTATATTTGATGATAGTGATTTCCCAATTATCAGAGAAGCAAACACCAAGACAGAAAGTATCCCTGATATTTTACTAGATGAACTAGAATCAGAAAAGGTTTTTGAAACACAAGAAAATGTTATTGTTATACACTAAGTGTGCACCTTTGTCTCAAGCTCTTGTAGTCTTGACAACCTAGTATAACATGGGAATCATCTCCAAGTGTGGGACCTATGCTAACTAAGATGAGACCTCCAGGTTCTAGGCTGGTTCCTCTTAGATAATCACACTAATTTTCTTCTAGACATGAAAGTAAACCTTTTGAGGGAAAGGGATAGGAGTGCTTGAAAGGGGAAATGACTGAAAGAAAACTACCTACTAGGTGATACACTGAAATTAGGGTTTGGATCTCAGTATAGAGGAATGGAATCAATGAAAGGCTTAGGTCTAGTAGGTCACAACTTATTGAATAGGCTTGCATAATTATTTCATAGGAGGGCCTGAAAATAAGACACAACTTATGACCTACAAGCAAACATTCACTTTTGCAACTTGGTGTAGGATTGAGACAAGACTATTAGGGGGCTAAAGTATACCCCAAAAAACATCTAAATCAGATCAAACACAATAACACACATAGTTACAGAAAGTAAGAGGGATCAGGAAGCATAGGATACCACTAAAAACATCATATACTTCAATTCAATAAGAGATAAACTCAGAAAAGGAAGCATAGGGACATGAAGAATTGTCACAAATACCTCTGCAATGTTTTAATTCATCA
This sequence comes from Chamaecyparis obtusa, assembly GCA_027943335.1. Classification (NCBI taxonomy): domain Eukaryota; kingdom Viridiplantae; phylum Streptophyta; class Pinopsida; order Cupressales; family Cupressaceae; genus Chamaecyparis; species Chamaecyparis obtusa. The sequence goes on from BSBK01010380.1 coordinate 162,247, forward strand.
ATGGGAGAAATACAACTGTATAAGCCAAAGGGTAGAAATGATACCACAAATTACTCTCAAGAAAGGTGAATTTCTTTTACAATTGTCTAACTCTGAGCTCAAAAGCTCCAAAAATACAATATATACATACTCAACTGCATGCAGACAACATAAATATATCTCTACAACATCATAGCTGATCAAATTTTTTAGTTTACGTGTCCATCCATGTACCTCACAAATAACCTACAGAAAAGCAACCCGAACTCATTTGCTTTCCTGCACAAAGGTCTCACCATGAATGCTCAAGTTGGTACTTTTCTGAGACAAGAATCAACCCATGATAGCCACCCAGACCTCATCATCATCTTCCTTTAACTAGAAATGTCCTGGAGACATATTTTCTTTGAGCTACCTCGCTGCTTGCGGCCTGTAAATCAAATACTGGCAAAAAACCTTCTTAGACACATTTGAATTTTGAAAACTAATGGCTAGTCGGTCATTTAAAACATGCCCATCGATATTCTTTACTCCCTAGAAAATGGATAGCTCAGATTAGCTTTACAATAGTCATAAACCTTCTTGAAAAGTCAGAGTCCATATCAGCATGTCATGACCAATGAGAACCAAGCACGTCAGCATATCTATTATTTTGGACCCACCTTGAACTTTTCCTCCTTTAAGTCATTCAGTGACTATGTGACTGAAGACTTCCTTATAATGTGTGGAATCCTTTTTGTAACCCTAGTCTGGTTAAGCGATTCAGTGAACAAGGCTTTTCACTAAATCATTGGGTCTCTCTAATAACCCTAGTTACATTAAATGAATATGAGGCCTCTTTATTTTTTGATTCACAGAATACCCTTAACCACTTATGAGAATCCGGCCTACATTTGGTGAACTAGCGACTGAAGACAATTTCTAGGTCACTAACAACTTTAGGGCTTCACTAATTAATTTTGAGATTTTGTGAATAAACACATTTGCGCATTCGCTAGATTAATTGGAGCACTAGTGTTTTATCACACAAATACATGACCAAAAGGAACTTATTGGAGCTGCCAAAACTTTGTTAACCCTGGGACCATCTCCACATGTCAATCTTCTATTCACTCTGACTGCCTCATCAGGAACATCTCGGCACCTGTCTGACATTGGACCCACCTTAGACAAGATTCTAATCAAATGGTAGGTGCAAGATCTCATACCCTTCGAATATTCTTTGTGCCTTTATGGCAGTTGTAGATTTATATTAGACCGGGACCCCTTCTAACAAATGGACCCACCTAGAAATCTTCATCAGGACTTGGCAACCAATTACATTTGAGCAAGTTAGCACACCTAATAGACTCAGACCCATGACCTGCTGAAAGAGCATCAGACAGTTGTCACTAAACCACTGACTTAAATAGTGTGCAGCTTATCCCAATGGTGTAGCGACAACCACAAGATCTTACTGTACTTTAACCTCCTGAAAAGATTAGAACCCACTGACATATGCCTAATCACCATTATGTGGACCTATTAGAAGCTACCATTTGTACACATGTAGCAGTGGACCCACTTGAATGAAGAGTTAGGTCACCAGGAGAAATCAACGGTAGTCTTAAGTTCACAAACTTCTGACACTTTTTATGAGAAAACATGTCAGCCATTAGATCAAAAGAGGACTGACAACTGGGCCTGTTGACAAATTGCAAGTCATCTCCTTTCAACCAATGAAATATCTCCACATAGGACACCATGGCAATGGAACCACAAAGGCATGAAGCGCTGAGAAAAGGGAAGATCGATGGTTTTCATAAGATCGCAAGCCTCTGACACATGCTATGAGATCTTATGACAACCATTGATCTCATCAACTGGGACCCCGTGACCACTTAACCCCAGAGGTTTTAGTGAATGTGTGACCAAAAGGAACAAATGCTCATTCACTGAATAGAATTCCTAACCTTGGTTAAGTCTGCAGAATACTTGAACAAGGCATTCATAGAATCGCTAAGTGTTTAGTCTAACCTAGGGTTTTAGTTAGCAAATGCTTGAATGAAGGAAATCTATAGAGTCTTCGAATGTTTAGAAGCACCGCCATTTTATCTTGCAACTAAGAGAACAGTGCAGTTGCCAGTTCGCTAAGAGAAAAAGGTAACCACCAGAAAACTTAGAGAACTGGTGACCAAAGGGAAATTAAAAGAACATGGATATTGGGACCTTTAAGTTGCCAAAAAAGTAACGATAAAATGTAACAGAGCTCTAGGGTTTGCAGGGTTAATTTAGCACCAATGGCTACTTTTTCAAATATTTAAATTGTAGACTAGGGAATTAAAAAGATTACAGAGGCTAGGAAACAAGAGATAAATTCATGAAAATTTTAGGGATGCTTGGAAAGGTGAAAATAGAGACTTGGGAATAGGTTTTAGCCAAATTTGCATGGATATGAAAATTAGGGTAACATTTTGGTGATTTTTGCCTAATGTTAGCCTGCTAGACATGGATTAGTGGCCTTGACATATCCATTAGGCATGGGGCTATCAACACTCAAAAACTCTCACAGGGAGATAGAACTGGAATTGGAGAGATAGACTTGTGCACAGGCACTTCTTGAAAAGCAGGAAACTAGCCTAGAAAGCAGGGAAAGAAAGTAGGGAAACTTATTTACAAAAATGTATAGAGAGGGGTTAACCTCAAAACAAGGCTTTAAGTGGAAACCATTCACTAATATTGGCAAGGAAAATCCTTCAAGATTTGATAGCTGAAAAGCATTAGATCCCTTGCACTTTGTTATAACAAATGGTCCACCCCAAAATGAATCAAATTTTGTGTGCCTGCCAGGTCTTGACCTAAACTCATCCCACTTGAGGACTATGTCTCCAACCTTGAAGTTTCTAACTTTGGCTCTCCTATCAAAACTTTTCTTTGTCTGAATCTGATGGGATTCCATGTCCTGCATTGATTTGTCTCTGCTCTCTTCCAATTCCATCAACTGAGCATATCTGATCTACAAAGGATCTCCTTCATCAAATAGGGCATACTAAGTAGCTAGGTCTAGGGCTAGCAATTCAACTGAAATGGACAACTTGGCCTCCTTACCATACACTAGCACATAAGGAGAATTACCAATGATTTTATTTGGGGTAATTCTATCTAGCCATAAGGTAGACCTAAGTTTAGCATGCCAATCCCTCTGATTTTCTTGAAGAGTCTTCTTGATTATCCTAATCAAGTTCTTATTGCTGGATTCTACCAAGCCATTACCCTAGGGATAGTAGTTGGAGTTGGTATTCAGATAGATGCCATTCTTGACTGCCCACTCTAAGACTATGAGGCCTAAGGATGCCAATGCATTATTTGAGATGATGGAATCAGGAGTGCCAAACCTATGAACTATATCATCATAAAAGCTTAGGACAACACTCTCATTGGCCTCTTTTAATGAAATTGCTTCTGTCCATCTAGTGAAATAATCAGTTACAGTAATTATCCACTTATGGCCTGCACTAGATGGAGGATTGATCATGCCAATGAAATCTATACCCCACTTCATGAAGGGCTACTCTGTTCTGACTGGCTATAGGGGCAAGGTTACAAGTCTTTCTTTTCCTACAAACATGGCACACTTGATGCATTTTCTCACATACTCATGACTATCTTTAAAGATAGATGGTCAATAGTATCTAGCCCTCATGATTTTAAAAGTAGTATTCCTAGGAAAAAAGTGACCTCTAGAGGGTCCATCACGAAACTCAAATAGGACATCAGCTATCTTTTATGAAACTATGCATCTCAAAAGGACACCATTGTGATCCTTTCTAAAAAGAACTTCATCTATTAGCATAAAAGGAATAGATTGCAATCTATAATACCTTCTTTTTTATGAATCCAAACCTACAAGACATTGTCCTATCTTGAATTAATTGATCATATTAGGCAACCAACTTGTTGCCTTGGCTTGTTCTTCTATAGACTGCACCACCAGAGATGCATCTATTTGCTCTGATTTCTTTGAACTCTCATCTAATGCCAAATGTTCACAAAGACCTCTTCCTCTAACCAACTTGGTAGTTTGAATATTAATGACATATTCCATCACCTTGGTGATCCAACTAGCTCTTTTCTCATTTAGGTCCTTGGAAAGCAAAAACTCTTTGACACTTGGATGAGTAACTTTTAAATGTACCTTGCTATGGGTCAATAGCTATCTGAACTTTTTAAGGCTCTTTACCACAACAAGTACATATTTTTCTACAAAAGAGTATCTCTATTCATACTCCTCTAGACCTTTGCTAAAGAAAGCAATAGGCTACTCCAATCGATCTCAATTTTCTTGGGTCAACATTGCAGATATGGCATCATGAACTCCATAAGTATAAAGGATAAAATTATTATTAAAATTTGGGTTTAGGAGAGCAGGGGCTTCTGTTAAGGCCTCTTTGATAGCTTGGAAATTGACTCTCCCTTCTTTGGTCCAACTAAAATTTGAACCCTTCTTTAACATGGCTGTCAAAGGCTTGAGTAAATCTACAATGTTAGGCAAGAACCTCCTAACAAAATTAATCTTTCCTATGAAAGATTGGAGACTTTTCTTATGATGTCGTAGGGGTAGCTCTAAGATAACTGCAATTCTCTCAGGATCCACTATGATCCCTTCTTTGGATACTACATATCCCAACAACTTTCCTTCATGAACTGCAAACACATATTTCTTGGGATTAAGGGATATCCCAAACTCTCTACACCTTTCAAAAATCTTCCTCAAATGTTCGATATGATCTTCTGCATGTTTTGAATAGACAATTATATCATCTAAGTAGACTACCACAAACTTGTACATTAGGCTCTTAAAGGTCATATCCATTTTCTTTTCAAATGTAGCACCTACATTTGACAAACCAAAGGGCATCTTTTGATAAGCCATGGTTTCACACTTGGTTGTAAATGCAGTTTTGTATTGATCCTCTTCATTCACTAAGATCTAATTGTATCCTAAATAGCCATCCAATAAAGAAATCTCTCAGATCCAAAGACACATTTTAAGATTTGTTCCATGGAGGGTAGTGGATGGCGGTCTTTTAGTGAGGCCCTGTTAAGATCCCTGAAGTCAACACATAACTTTAGATCCCCATTCTTATTCTTGACAGGAATAAGGTTTGAAACTCAACTAGTATGCTTGATGGGGTAGATGATACCACTTTCTATTATTTTGAGCACCTCTTTATGCATAAGTGTCTCAAGCTTGGGATTAACAAGCCTTTGTTTTTGCCTCACTGATTTGGCATTTGATTCTAATTCAATAGTGTGCTGAGCAAGGTTAGGATCAAAACCTTTGAGGTCTTCATATTGTCATGCAAACAAATCACTGAATTATTTGAATAATTGAGTGTAAGCTTTCTTTTCCAATTCAGTGTTTATCTTTCCAAATTGTAAACTCTTACCTGGTTCCAACTCTAAGTCAACACAATGTTCTTGTTGGACTACTAGGCCAGCTTTTCTCTTCTTAATTTCATCATCCTTATTGAAGACAATCTCTAAGGTTAAAAGACCTCTAGGCATCTTATTGGACTTGAGTTGTATCACCTGATCACCATAGTTTTGTGATAACCTATCTTGATTATGCCTTGAACAAAAATCCTCTTCAAACAAGAACTACAGAATTTGTTCATCATTGTCAAACACCTACCAATTGACATTATTATCAGGGATAGAAGGTCTAACAATCACATTGATATGTTGTTGATCCATTTCTTTTGAAACACTATTTGGAATATCATACTGAGATCCAACAGCAGCTAACCTATCTGCATTTTGATTTAGTTTCCTAGGGATAGTAACAATGTTGAAAGCACAAAAATCTTCAATTGCATCCCAAACTCTAATTTTCTATGCTCTCAAGGTGTCATTTTTGGTTACACTTATCCCTCTTACTTGGCTGACAAATAACTCACTGTCACCATAAACTTTTAAGGCCTTAAGCCCTCTTTTTCTAGCCCACTCTAGTCCATTCACTAGGCTTTCATACTCTATAGTATTGCTAGTGTAGGAGAAAATGAATCTAAAGGTAGTTTAATACCTTTCTCCTTTTGGGGACACTAGCATAGCACCACCACCAAAACCATGTCTACTTCTAGCTCCATCAAAAAATAGTTCCCAAACCTTATTGCTCTGATCCTCTAAATCAGTATCCTTTTTGAGAAGGCTTGGCTCTATGACTCCATTCTCTTGTATTAAATAACTTCCCAAACCAAAATCCCAAATAAGATTTTCTTGGGCCTCTGAATCTCTTTCATCTAGAAGAATATTAGGGATACTCTCTATTTTGGTGCTTGCTTCACTAATGGTTTGAAGTCACTGTTATCAAATATAGGGCAGTTTACATTGATGGCATTGGATACATATGGGTCTATATGGTGTGTTGCTAATGGTTCTAACTTAATGGTAACCTTGGTCCCATACCTTGTATGAAATAACATGTGAGACCAATCAGAGGATAGATAGCCTACTATCTTGGTTGTAAACTCCCTTGACAAACATATAGCAAATAATGCAGGGAGATCTATGATATATATATCAAGGAGGTGGAGAAATTAGGACTAGCATGAAGGATTAGACTAGTATCTTTGGCCACACCTATAGTATTGACTGAGGATCCATCAAGTTGGGTAACCTTCTTTTGGAAGGGCTCATATTTTAGTCCTAATTGGTCAGCTACTTTCTTGGGCATTATAGTGCTAGTAGCCCCACTATCTACCATGCAATTATGCACTAAAGATTTTCCAATAATTAAAGATACATAAAAGGGAGGTGGCTTTGAATTCCTACCTTGAATGACATTGGCCTTGGAGTTGCTACTTGGAGCCTCCTTTTCTTGATAAGTGTTAACCAACACTGGCTTTCCAGCTTCTCTTGTAGGTTGAGGAGTTTCCACCTCTGTCATAGCCTTCTTCAAAATTTTAGGTTGTCCTGGAAGAGCCAAAGAGTCCCACATGGACATGGTGACATTCACCTTCTTCATGTTGTCTACAATATTATAAGGTGTCATAGTGTGTACTCTCTGATGTTCTTTCACTATGATGGGCTCCACTTCTTTTGGAATGTGGCCTTCTTTGCTTGTAATGATAGGAGCCTCCTTAGGTGTGATGGTAGTAGCTTGTTGTAGTGGTTCTGTAGATGTAGTAGCTTTGGCATTGGAATCTTCTCTCTCCATGTCTTGAGCTCTTCTCTTTTCTCTTATATAGGCAACAAAAGCAACTTCATCATTGACTCCATTGAAGTCTAGTTGCTCCCAAATAAAAAGAGTAGTCTCATTCTCTTGTGACTCTTGTTGAGGAACTGAGCCACTCGATGAATCCTCCAATTGAGCTTGTGAGGCATTTTGAACCATAAGAGCTTGGTTCAACCATCCATTTGAACATGTAGCCCTATTGTGAGGCTAATTACAAGGGAAACACCATTCATTATCCATAACCACATTATTTTGACTGGGAACCACATCCCTCATTGGATTTGTAGAATTTAGAGGTGCAGGGTTATATGGTTGGAATGGTCTCTAATTAAAACTTTGTCTTGGTAGCCTCCTTTGTATGATGGCCTATTTTTCTGATAAGGCTGTCCTTGACTCTGGTATTGTTGGTTAGGACCCTGGCCTTATATTTTAAATGGTGGTCTGATTCCTTAACCTTTCTTCTTTAGATTTGTGACCTCCTTAGTCAAGGTCTGCAACAAATTGGTCATTTCTTGCTTACTACTTTCTTGGCTATTCTTTATCTCTTATAACTCTTGAGAGAGACTAGTTGTTAGCTTTTGACCACAGGTACTAGCTTGAGGTGCCAATATGGTGGGAATAGGGGTAAATGGGGGTACTTGTATAGGTGCAATGGGTTGAAGGATAGGAAAAATGGGCATCAGAGGACTTCTAGCAATCATGCCTGCTTGGATTAAACAATTTTCAGCCCTAACAGCTACGTCAAAAGCTTGAGGTAGAGAAGTACCACCCATAAACTAGATCATGATAGAGATTTGACCATTTAGACTTTGTAAGTAATAAAGGAAAGCATGGTCAGCTGATGGTCTCACTGAGACTGGGATCCTATTTGATGTTTTGAGGAATCTACTATTATAATCTGTCATTTGCTCTTGAGGGTCTCTCTTAATAGTTGTTAATTGCTCAACTAGAGACAAGTTATCTGATTTATCCTCAAAATTCTTACTTAATGCATCCCCTAATTCATCTCAAGAAGTAATAGAACCAACAGTCAGAGTTCTAAACTATTCAAGAGCCTTACCTTTTAAAGAGGCTGCTAATAATTTTGTGGCCACATCCTCTTGAGTAATGTTGTGTATGCTGCAGATGGTTGTCACATCTCTTATGTGTTCAAAAGCAATAGTCTACCCTTCACCTATGAAATTATTAATACTCTTAAGTACCACCAAATTTACATCATGATGTTGAGAAAAATTCAATGGGCTACCCTGATTGAAAGGTGCAAAGGAGAATGACCTAGCCATTGTAGTAGCTGGAATTTGAAGATTAACAACAATATGAGCTGTATTTGCTACTGGATTTGAATCCTCCTCTAGATCTTTGGTTAGAGATCTGCCTCTTCTTCTAGAATGAAAGGGAAAAGGTCTCCTTTTTAAAGTATCAGGAGATGTAGATTGAGCTCTCCTCGCAGGGGATGTTCTTTGAGTTGACCTACCTTTGTGACTTTTTCTTGAGGGCAACTCTGAAAATTGGGTAGGCTTTGGGCTTCTAGTCTCAATCTTTCTCATAAAACTTTGAACAAGGTAGCCTAGATCTTTGAAATCAGTGGAGTCACTAGATATACTTGATAGAATGACTTCTAAAAGCTTGTACTATGCAATCTGTATACCAAAGATAGCATATCTTCAAACAATGAACTTCTTAGGTAGTCCCACCAGGCGTGCCAGGAATTGTTATACACTGGCACCAGGGTGGGGTGTACTTGAGCTTGAGCATCTACTAATAGTCCTTGGGTATTGAACTTCCTTTTGTAGATGAACCAATAGGAGCACCTTTGAACATTAATCTGATCTTTTACTATCCCATTGGGTGTGCCAGAATTGTTATACACTAAGTTTTCACCTTTGTCTCAAGCTCTCATAGTCTTGACAACCTAGTATAACATGGGATGCATATCCAGGTGTGGGACCTATGCTAACTAAGATGAGACCTCCAGGTTCTAGGCTGGTTCCTCTTGGATAATCACCCTAATTTGCTTCTAGACATGAAAGTAAACCTTTTGAGGGAAAGGGATAGAAGGAGTGCTTGAAAGGGGAAATGATTGAAAGCAAACCACCTACTAGGTCATATACCAAAATTAGGGTTTGGATCTCAGTATAGAGGATTGGAATCAATGAAAGGCTTAGGTTTAGTAGGTCACAAATTACTAAATAGGCTTGCATAAGTATTTCATATGAGGGCCTAAAAATAAGACACAACTTATGACCTGCAAGTAGACATTCACTTTTGTAACTCGGTATAGGATTGAGACAAGACTGTTAGGGAGCTGAAGTATACCCACAAAAATATCTAAATTAGATCAAACACAATAACACACATAGTTATAGAAAGTAAGAGGGATCAAGAACCCTAAGATACCATTGAAAACATCATATACTTCAATTCAATAAGAGATAAACTTAGACAAGGTAGCATAGGGACATGAAGAATTGTCACAAATACCTCTGCAATGTTTTAATTCATCAATGGGAGAAATACAACTGTATAAGCTAGAGGGTAGAAATGATACCACAAATGACTCTCAAGAAAGGTGAATTTATTTTACAATTGTCCAACTCTGAGCTCAAAAGCTCCAAAAATATAATATATACATACTCAACTACACACGGGGAGGAGTCAAAACCTAACTAGGGTTTCAAAGATTTTACATTAGAATAATATTCAACCCTAATTCAATCAAATCTGATCATAAATACATCTCTACAACATCATAGATGATCAAATTTTTGAGTTCATGTGTCCATCCCTATACCTCACAAACAGCCTGTAGAGAAACAACCCAGACACATCTTCTTTCTTGCACAAAGGTCTTGGCATGAATGCTCAAGCTGGTAATTTTTTGAGACAAGAATCAACCCATCACGACTGCCCAGACCTCCTCATCATCTTCCTTTAATTGCAAATGTCCTAGAGACATAAATTCTTTGAGCTACCTCACCACTTGTGGCTTGCAAATCAAATACTGGCAAAAAACCTTCTTAGACACATTTGAATTTTGAAAATTAATGGCTAGCTGGTCATTTAAAATGTGCCCTTCGATATTCTTTACTCCACAGCAAATGGATGGCTCAGATCAACTTTACAATAGTCATAAACCTTCTTGAAAAGTCAGAGTCCATATCAGCATGTCATGACCAATGAGAACTAAGCATATCAGCATATCTATTATTTTGGACCCACCTTGAACTTTTCCTCCTTTAAGTCATTCAGCAACTACGTGACTAAAGACTTCCTTCTAATTCATGGAATCCTTTTCATAACCTTGGTCTGGTTAAGCAATTCAGAAAACAAGGCTTTTCACTAAATTGTTGGGTCTCTCTAATAACCCTAGTTACATTAAGAAAATATGGGGAGGCCTCTTTGCTCACTGATTTGCAAAATACCCTTAACCACTTATGAGAATATGGCCTACATTTGGTGAACTGGTGACCAAAGACAAATGTTAGGTCACTAAGAACTTTAGGGCTTCACTAATTAATTCTAAGATTCTATGAATACACACATTCATGCATTCACCAGATTGATTGGATTACTATTGTTTTATCATAGGAATACATGACCAAAAGGAACTTATCAGAGCCACCAAAACTTTGTTAACCTTGGGCCCATCTCCACATGTCAATCTTCTATTTTCTCTGACCACCTCATTAGCAACACCTCAGCACCTCTCTAACATCGGACCCACCTAAGACAAGATTCTAATCAAATGGTGGGCACAAGATCTCATACCCTTCAAATATTCTTTGCACCTTTATGCTAGCCATAGATTTATATTAGACTGGGACCCCTTCTGACAAATGTACCCACCTGAAAATCTTCGTCAGCACTTGGCAACCAATTACATTTGAGAAAGTCAACACATCTGACAGACTCGGACCCATGACCTATAGAAAGAGCATCAGACGGTTGTCGCTAAACTACTAAATTAAATAGCATGCATCTAATCCTAGTAGCGTAGCGACAACCACAAGATCTTGCTATACTTTAACCTCCTAACAAAATTAGGACCCATGTACATATGCCTAATCACCATTATGTGGACCAATCTGAAGCCACCATTTGTATAGATGTAGCAGTGGACCTGCCTAAATGAAGAGTTACATCACTAGGAGAAATTAATGGTAGTCTTAAGTTTGCAAACTTCTGACACTTTTCATGAGAAAACACGCTAGTGTTGGAAATATTCAGGAATTAACCGAGTTACTGAGAGGGGAGGGGTGAATCAGTAACTCCAAATTTTCTTACAATTTTAACATGTATTTTACTTTTTAACCTTTGCATACAGAAAGCATGAAACTTACAAACATTCACAATAATGACACATAGATTTGGTTACCCAGAAACCTTCCAAAAGAAAGTAAAACTGGGGTGGGGATGAAACCCACAAAGCTTTAATACTGCAGAATAAAGTTGGCCGGTTAAGGCTTACAATTTGATCACTTCTGATGATCTGCCCTGTTAGGAGCAATAAGGATTGCTAAATCCACCCCGTTAAAGGATTTACAAACATACAATGAAGTATGCACTCGGTAAAGAGATTTTTACAAAGACTGTTAAGTCTACCCGGTTAAAGGATTTAGTACTGATTCACCTGTTAGAATGAAACAGTAGATCTCTGCTTTGCAACTGGATTGCTGATTGAGATTCGCTAATTTACTGATCACCTTCTGTGATGAATTTGTCTTTGCTGTACCTTAAACTTCTGAAGCCTTCTATAATTCGCTTATTTCTGCCTTTCTTTTTTCTTTCACATATATTCTACTTCATACATTTCATTTCATCTTTTTTATTTTTACAACATTGTTTATATACAAGTCTTAAACAATTAATTACAATTACAATTACACAGTCGGCTTGACAAATAAACATAAGTGCTACTAAGTCGGCCCAAGTATGGTTACTCAGTTCCTTCAAACTGACTCGGTGACTTTCTGATACTCGGCGTCCACTGCATTACTCGGCATCGTCATGCACTCGGTAGAAGTGAAGGCACGGTTCATACTGATCACTCGGTAGGTATTGAACTCGGTAAGTACTGGTGACTCGGTAGACAAGATGTTACTTGGTTTACATTGTCCTGATCGGTTTGTACTAACTTGCTCGGTTTCCACTGTCTACTCAGTTTACACTGTCTGCTCGGTTTGCACTGTCTGCTCGGTTTGCACTGTCCTCTCGGTTTGCACTGAGTGCTCGGTTTGCACTGTCTGCTCGGTTTGCACTGTCTGCTCAGTTTGTACTGTCTGCTCGGTTTGCACTGTCCGCTCAGTTTGCACTGTCTGCTCGGTTTGCACTGTCTGCTCGGTTTGCACTGTCTTCTCGGTTTGCACTATCTGCTCAGTTTGCACTGTCTGCTCGGTTTATATCCAGAATGCAAATAAGTGTTGTCACTAGTGGCAATTTTGCTTAATGCCAACAATCTCCCCCTTTGGCATTAGTGACAAAAACACTTATTGGCCAAAATTTATATACACGAATCATGCTGAGTTTTATTTTGATTTTTCAAAATTTGTCTTTGTTAAAGGGCTTTATACATTGTCTCCCCCTTTCAATGTGCTAACTGTTTCTGATACAAATCTATATAGTATACATATCTCTCCTTCTATACATATCTCCCCCTTTTTGATGATAATGCCAAAGGTGCATATACAAGTTATTTACAGAGAGAATCCAAAATTTGATAAGAAATCAGAATGTACCTTCATTATTAGTGCCAGGGTTCTGTCCCAACTTTCTTGCAGAATCTTACATGTTTGTATAGCAATTTGGACTTCTGTAGAGAGTTCAATCATGTGATCTGCTATGGAGAACTGATTGTCATGAATCAATGTTCTGGAATGTTCAATGTGCTTATACATTATATTCATGATGGGAAGGATCATGTGTTGGATGTCTAGCAGTGTGGACCGGATCCTTGAGTCTTCTTTCAGTAGATCAGATTGCATATTAGATAGGTGTGAAATTTTCATGTGATGAGCAGAGCTTGAACTTGGTTCAAGTTGCAGCTTCTGTATGCTAATCTTCATATCCTCATCCATTTTATTCATTTTATCTTTGACATCCTTTGTGAACTCGGCAATATTGCATAGTCTGGCCAAAAGAGAGGTAGCATTCGAATAGATAGATTCTATGTTAGACAAAACTGAAGATAATTCCACTTGGTTAATAGCTATGTGCTGAGCAATGTGCTCAAGCACTTTATTGTTGAATCTCTTCTCAGCTCTTTCAACTAACTTTTCTGTCCCGGATGAGTCCTCATTGTATTTCTCAACTGCTTCTGCTAATTGTAACAAAACATGCAGGGAGGAGTCTACTTTAATGCCTAATGCATCAGACAAAATGTCCTTAGCATCCTTGATGATTTGATACTCCTTGTCTCTCTCCTCTTTAAGCTTCTTTTGTTTTGCTTTCCTTTGGAGGATCTCACCTATATTTTGCATCTGGTCCGCTGAGAGATTTGCAAAATCTAATGTAGGAATCTCTATCTCTTCATCTAGGTCTATATCCTCAACTACATTTTTACCCAAAAATTTTATACTCGGTAGAGCCTTAGGCTTATCTGTACTTAATGCTTTTGTAGTAGTGACAGTAGATAAAGTAGGGCTGGCTATTGATACTGGTATACTTTCTACTGGAGAACTTAAAATATTTACACTTGAGGATTCAAAAGCTGGAAAACTTACTGCTGGAAAACTTGATGGTGCAGTAGACTGCAACTCGGTAGAAGAAATGGTAGCTGCCTCTGATGTTGCTAGGGATGATTGGACAAATGTAGAAGTTGTCACAACCATGCTTGAAGGTGTCTCTGGGCTGGATGTAGAAACTTTCACTGGAGATGTAGGAAGGGATGCAATGACTTCTGCTGCTATCCTTACAGTATCATCTACCTCAGTGTCTTCTTCTTGTTCATCGCTGTCATCTTCAATATCTTTTATTATTACAATTTCAATGCTCGGTTGGTGAAGGTGGTATATGTTCTTCCATGTGGCTTTTGCAGCCTTCACAACCGATTCAATATTGTTGATCAAAATCAAACAAGTATTGAACTTCAATGTCATCTTATTTTCATTTTCTTTTAATGCCTTCTTTACTTCATCATTATTCAGGCTCGGCATCAACTGTCTCAGGTTTTGATCAAATATGTCTATCACAGTTTGCCTTGCATTGCTCCATCTCATTTTTATTGGATTCAATAGAACTGCTGGAACCTGTGGGGTAATTTCTTCAGGAGAGTATTTCCACTGTCCCATCTTCTCAACAACAGCATCTTCTATTTCCTTCTATTCTACTTCCGATCTGGTTTCATATCTCAAGGATTTTATGTTACTTACTCCAGATCTTGATCCATCTCTAAAGAGTTTGAGCTTTTCTTGAAGGCTTAGAGGAGGCCTTTTGAATACTATGTCTTTATCTGCCTTTTCTGCCTTGTCTTCCTTGCCTCTTGTATTTCTCCTTGTAAACACAGCAGTGGGAGGCATAGGTGCCTTAGTGATGAAAACTTTTCCTTTCTTCTTTGCAGGTTCTGGTTCCTCTGTTTTCTCATCCTTTTCCTCTTCTTTTTCATCTATTTCTTCTTTGTCCTCGGTTATCATTTGCATTTTGGCTATCCTCTTCTTTCCTTTGTTTACTGCCTGTGGAAGCTTTATGCTTAGTTCAATTCTCACCTTAGCTTCATCATATGTTCCAAAATATGGAGCTTTGGGATTGACAGGCTGATTTAGAAGAGCTTCAATGATGTTCTTGGTTTCATCAATATTTACCTCATAAGGAAGAGGTTTTACATATACAGTTCTCAGTTTAACTGCTTGAATATACACATTATCACAATCTACCATAAAATAGATGTCATCTTTGTAATCTTCCACCAACTTCTGTGGAATCCGGAATCTATCATTCATTTTATCTTTGAAAGACTCAAAATAATTATCCATGACGCTTTCAAAGTTTTCACCCATTTCTGTGATGTATTCATTTATTTCATAGAGGACTGGCACATCTTTTCTCCATACAACTTTTCCTTTTGAAGGGAAGAATTTCTGAACATAGAAGAATAAACAGACCAACAAGGATCCAAACTTACATGGATTATTTTTGGAAGTTTTGATGCTTTCCATGTTCTTGTTAAACTGTTTCAACAATAGGTCTGCTAGGTCAAATGTCAAGTTGTTTTTGACCACTTTGTATGCTAGGTCAATAGCTTCACAGGAGACACTGTTCTGTCGACTAGAACTGTAAATCTTGTGGGCAATGATGTGTGTACCAAACTTTAGTTCAGCGTCGGTAATGCTGCTAACTTTCATGCCTCTACCGTCCCACTCGGCTAGGGTTTTCTTCTCTAGTTCCGTTCGACCTAGGGTTTTGGTAGTTTTAGCTTTGTTCAACATGGGAAGACCGGTGACTTGTTGAATCATCTTCTTTGTGATCTCAATAGGTTTCTCAAGCCAAATCTTGCCATCATGTACTCGGCTGAGAATGTACCTAACCCATTTATCTCGAAAGTTTCGAGGAAGATGTGCAATGTGAACTAAACCCTTATCTTCCAGATGTTTGTGCTCAGGTTTCAAAATACCATCCACACATAGTTCCTCACGCACAATGTCTAGTTCTAGGTTTCCCATCTCATGAATTGAACAATTAAAATGATTGTGGATATCGTTAATAAGCAGTACCTTAGGAGGAATCTGAGATTGAGCTTCGTTCAGATCTAGGGCTGCTGCAATTGCGGGCACGATCTTAAAATCTGGTGCTTTCCACTCCCCTTGAACTAACATATCAGATCCTTTCTTCGCTGAAGTGCTGGATGATGCCATGGTAGCTCACAGAAAATTCCTTTCGCAAAAGTATTAAATCGCCGGGTTGCTCTTGAAATTTTCTACTCTCAAAGTGCTAAAGATTCGCGGTGAAGAATGAGTTCGATTACTTGCTTTTTGTTTACAATACTGTCATTAATGCTCATTTCAAATTAGGGTAGGAATTCTGACAGACTGTCACCCACTAAGAATTAATTGCTCGGAAAAGACTTCGCAGCTCGGTGAACTCAAGAATTCATAATGCTCCGACCTCGCTCGGTAAAGACAGGTACCGACCTTGCTCGGTGAAGACTATACCGACCTCCCTGTGATCTCACTGCATCTTGCATGCTGATTTAGACTTTTCTTTTAATTTTGGTTCTGGAACTGCTTGAGATTGATCTATGAGAATACAGTTCCAGTGCTTCCTTGGAAATTTAGTTTGAGTCGGTAGAGCCATCCATTCCATTACTTGGACTGGATTGCTCGGTAGCTTTAGGAATCCATTTTTGTCTCATCTGTTTCCTGACCTTAGTTGCTTCATTCTTCTTTCCTTCTTCAATTTCACTAGCATTCATGCAGTTTCTGGCTATGTGACCGAGTTTAGTGCATTTGAAACATCTTACGGTAGTATCTCTTTTCCTTAGATGATGTTTTATGCAATTCATGCCAATGTGTCCATATTCTCCACAGTAATGACATCTACACCAGGTGTTGTAGTCCCATCCAAACATTGCTTTCATAATTTGTTCTGCTGGATTAAATGTCTTGGATCTGCACTCGGATGCCTTATGACCTTGTTTGTTGCACTTGTGACAATTACCTCTAAATCTAGGTTTTTCCCTGCATTCATTTGCTTTGTGACCAGGTTGATTGCAACTATAACATTTTCTATTGAATTCTGCTTTTTCATTGTTCCAACATTTATTTGAAGTATGTCCTATTTTACCACAATGATTACAAGTAGGTTTTTGATTTCTTTGAGTACCTTGCTTAGAGGATTCGCCTTCTTCTTTGTATCCAAGTCCTGCTTTTCCTTTTTGCCTATGAAGATTTCATTCATACAACTGATTCAAGTCTTCTTGACTTTTCAGCATTCCTTCATTGATTTGTTTTTCAGCGTTTAGGTCATCCATCAATCTTAGATTGGTTTCCTTTTCAGATCTTAGTTCTTCTCTTGTGTTTTCTATTTCTGATCTTAGATTTAGAATTTCTTCAGTTGTATGAGAGATCTGATCAATTAGATTTTCTAGCTGAAGGGTTTTGTTTTGGACTTCAATGTTTCTTCCATCTAATTCATCTTTCAACTTGTTTCTCTGTTCCAAGATCTCACAGAATCTTGTAGAGTGTAGTTCTTGTTCTCTTTTCAATTTTCTCACTTCTTCCTGCAGAGACCCATTCCTTTCTAGGAGTTCTTTGATAGCATTGTTTGCTTCATCTGAGTTATTTGAGGGAAGAAGATCTTCAATCTTTTCTTCAATGTAATTCTGATCATTCATCTGATTTGCAAGTTCCTTCCTTCTTCTTAGGGATTGGGAAAGATGTTCTTTTGCTTCTTTGAGTTTAGCTATGGCCATTTCCAGATCTAGCTTTTCATTTTCAATCACCTTGTTCAGTTTGAATACCTCCATTATCCTGGATCTTTGCTCAATTTAGTTAAGCTTTGTCTTGAGAACCAGTGCCGCTCTGATACCAATTGTTGGAAATATTCAGGAATTAACCGAGTTACTGAGAGGGGAGGGGTGAATCAGTAACTCCAAATTTTCTTACAATTTTAACATGTATTTTACTTTTTAACCTTTGCATACAGAAAGCATGAAACTTACAAACATTCACAATAATGACACATAGATTTGGTTACCCAGAAACCTTCCAAAAGAAAGTAAAACTGGGGTGGGGATGAAACCCACAAAGCTTTAATACTGCAGAATAAAGTTGGCTGGTTAAGGCTTACAATTTGATCACTTCTGATGATCTGCCCTGTTAGGAGCAATAAGGATTGCTAAATCCACCCTGTTAAAGGATTTACAAACATACAATGAAGTATGCACTCGGTAAAGAGATTTTTACAAAGACTGTTAAGTCTACCCGGTTAAAGGATTTAGTACTGATTCACCTGTTAGAATGAAACAGTAGATCTCTGCTTTGCAACTGGATTGCTGATTGAGATTCGCTGATGTACTGATCACCTTCTGTGATGAATTTGTCTTTGCTGTACCTTAAACTTCTGAAGCCTTCTGTAATTCACTTATTTCTGCCTTTCTTTTTTCTTTCACATATATTCTACTTCATACATTTGATTTCATCTTTTTTATTTTTACAACATTGTTTATATACAAGTCTTAAACAATTAATTACAATTACAATTACACAGTCGGCTTGACAAATAAACATAAGTGCTACTAAGTCGGCCCAAGTATGGTTACTCGGTTCCTTCAAACTGACTCGGTGACTTTCTGATACTCGGCGTCCACTGCATTACTCGGCATCGTCATGCACTCGGTAGAAGTGAAGGCACGGTTCATACTGATCACTCGGTAGGTATTGAACTCGGTAAGTACTGGTGACTCGGTAGACAAGATGTTACTCGGTTTACATTGTCCTGATCGGTTTGTACTAACTTGCTCGGTTTCCACTGTCTGCTCGGTTTGCACTGTCTGCTCGGTTTGCACTGTCTGCTCGGTTTGCACTATCCGCTCGGTTTGCACTGACTGCTCGGTTTGCACTGTCTACTCGGTTTGCACTGTCTGCTCGGTTTGCACTGTCTGCTCGGTTTGCACTGTCCGCTCGGTTTGCACTGTCTGCTCAGTTTGCACTGTCTGCTCGGTTTGCACTGTCTGCTTGGTTTGCACTGTCTGCTCGGTTTGCACTGTCTGCTCGGTTTGCACTGTCAGCTCGGTTTATATCCAGAATGCAAATAAGTGTTGTCACTAGTGGCAATTCTGCTTAATGCCAACAGCTAGTCGTTAGATCAAAAGAGGACTGACAACCAGGCCTGCTGACAAATTACAAGTCATCTCCTTTTGAGCGATGAAATATCTCCACATAGGACACTATGGAAATAGACACAAAAAGGCATGAAGCACTGAGAAAAGGGAAGATCAATGGTTGTTGTAAGATCACAAGCCTCTGATACATGCTATGAGATCTTATGAAAATCGTTGATCTCATCAACTAGGACCCCATGACCACTTAACCCCAGAGGTTTTAGCGAATGCGTGAACAAAAGGAACAAATGCTCAGTCACCAAATAGAATTCCTAACCTTGGTTAAGTCTACAGAATACGCAAACAAGGCATTCATAGAATCGCTGAGTGTTTAGTCTAACCTAGGGTTTTAGTTAGCAAATGCCCAATTGAAGGCAATCTGTAGAGTCACTGAATGTTTAGAAGCACCACCATTTTATCTTGTGACTAAGAGAAACACTGCAGTCGCCAGTTAACTGAGAGAAAAAGGTAACCGCTAGAAAAATTAGAGAACTAGTGACCAAAGGGAAATTAAAAGCATGTGGATATTGGGACCTTTAAGTTGCTAAAAAATTAATTGTAAAATATAATAGAGCTCTAGGGTTTGCAGGGTTAATTTAGCACCAACGACTACTTTTTCAAATATTTAAACTCTAGACCAGGGAATTAAAAAGATTGCAAAGGCCAGGAAATAAGAGATAAATTCATGAAAATTTTAGGGATGCCTGACAAGGTGAAAATAGAGACTTGGGGATAGGTTTTAGCCAAATTTTCATGGATATGAAAATTAGGGTAACAGTTATTTGGGATGCTAGTTTGGGGAGCTATCTAATACAAGAAAGTGGATCCATAGAGCCAAATCTTCTCAAGGAAGACACTGATTCAGAGGATCAAAGTAATCAAATTTGGGAAATTTTTTTTGATGGTGCTAGAAGTAGACATGGTTCTGGTGGTGGTACTATGATAGTGTCCCCAAAGGGAGAAAGATACTATACAACTTTTAGATTCAGTTTCTCCTGCACTAGCAACAATGTAGAATATGAAAGTCTAGTGAATGGACTGGAATGAGCTAGAAAAAGAGGGCTTAAAGCCTTGAAAGTCTATGGTGATAGTGAGTTAGTAGTTAGCCAAGTAAGAGGGATAAGTGCAACCAAAAATGACACCTTGAAAGCATAGAAATATAGAGTTTGGGATGCAATTGAAGATTTTTGTGCTTTCAATATTGTTGCCATCCCTAGGAAGCTAAATCAAAATGCAGATAGATTAGCTTCTATTGGGTCTCAAAATGACATTCCTAATAGTATTTCAAAGGAGGAGACCCAACAACATATAAAAGTGATTGCCAGACCTTCTATCCCTGATAATGATACTAATTGGCAAGTGTTTGACAATGATGAGAAAATTTTGCAATTCTTGTTTGCAGAAGATGTCTTCTCAAATCATAACCAAGATAGGCTATTGCAAAAATATGGTGACCAAGTAATACAAATCAAATCTAATAAGATGCCTAGAGGTCTTGTCATCTTAGAGATTATCTTCAACAAGGATGATCAAGTTAAGAAGAATAAAGATGGATTGGTAGTTCAACAACAACATTGTGTTGAATTGGAGTTAGAACCAGGTAAAAGTTTACAATTTGGAAAGGTAGACATTGATTTAGAAAAGTAGGCTTATACCTAATTATTCAAAGAATTCAATGATGTTTCTACATGGCAATATGAAGACCTTAAAGGTTTTAATCTAGCCCTTTCTCAGCACACTATTGAATTAGAACCTAATGCTAAACAAGTGAGACAAAAGAAAACACCTGTTAATCCCAAGCTTGAGCCACTTATGTATAAAGAGGTGCTCATATTGATAGAAAGTGGTATCATCTACCCCATCGAGCACACTAGTTGGGTTTCCAACCTTGTCCCTATAAGGAAGAAGAATGTGGAGTTGAGGTTATGTGTTGACTTCAGGGATCTTAATAGGGCCTCTTTAAAAGACTGCCATCCATTACCCTCTATGGAACAAATCTTACAATGTGTCTCTGGATCCGAGAGATTTCCATTATTGGATGGCTATTCAGGATATAATTAGATCTTAGTTAATGAAGAGGATCAATACAAGACTACATTTACAACCAAGTGGGGAACCATGGCTTATCAAAAAATGCCCTTTGGTTTGTCAAATGCAGGTGTTAATTTTCAAAAGGCAATGGATATGACCTTTAAAAGCCTCATGTACAAGTTTGTACTAGTCTACTTAGATGACATAACTATCTATTCTAAACATGCAGCAGATCATATCAAACAATTGAGGAAAATCTTTGAAAGATGTAGAGAGTTTGGGATATCTCTTAATCCCAAGAAATGTGTGTTTGTAGTTCATGAATGAAAATTGTTAGGATATATAGTATCCAAGAAAGGAATTATAGTAGATCCTAAGAGGATTGTAGCAATCCTAGAGCTACCATTTCCACATCATAAGAAAAGTCTCCAATATTTCATAGGAAAGATTAATTTTGTTATGCATTTTGTTGGTTGTGGATTATTCCCTTTGATCTTCAACTTGCAGATTTACACTTTGATGGATAATTTAAATAAAACTCTAACTCTATCACCACTCCAAAGTCCACAAGGAAGAGGGCCAACTGACAAGGATCAAAAGATCCTTCTACACTTTGAGCTTCAGTGCTCAGGCGGGTGTACCCTTGACTCACCTCTTCAAAGGAGTCTCAAAATAATGTATACAATGCTCAACACAAGTCTATAAAAGGTTTGTCAAATGAATGTTTATATTTGTGTGGTTGTTAACCATGAAGCTTCAAGAGAAAAGACCAGTGCCTTATCCCAAGGCTAAGAGTCACCCAACTGTATACCTCTACTAAAAACCTTAAGTCAAACACAATGGAACCCAGGGTAAGTGCTTTGCCTACTACCCCTTTCCCTCAAGCACAAGGACATCAAATTTTGTACCTAGCTGCAAACTCACTGAATTCACCTAAAAGGCTTTAATCCTAACTTTGTTAGAAACTCAGAGATGAATTCAAAATACTCTTTGTTTACCATACATTAACACACTATGTGATATTAACATATATGAGCTCAGAGACAAGTAAGAAGACATACACAAGATATAAGATTGGGATTCAATGATGTTTTCATTAACAAATCCAAAATCAGCATACAATCAGAATGATACCAAGATAAGAAAAGTCACAAAACCAGACCTCTATCAGTATATTATAGTCAAAAACCAGGGACCAAAAGAAACAAGATTTTGGAACCCTTACAAAATCCAAAATTTTGTAACTTATACCACTAGCTACCTTCGGATCCTCAAGATCAGATGCAACAAGCTTCAGACAGCTAGGGTTAAGGTCTCAACCACCCAACCTACTGGAAACGGTCACAAAATTTATTTTAAATACACCTCGAGCCAAGAAATTCCTTCACCAGGTACCAAATCAACCTTTGCAATTAAGCCACATAGCCGTTGGACCACACCGCAACACCAAACAAATCCAATCAGGCTACCAAAACATTTAAAACCAGTCCTTCTTGTCATTGCAAACCCTTAGAAAATTTGAATTTGAAAACTAACTACCACTTCTATGGCACCTATAGAGAAACGACGGCCCACATTTAAACTTAGACCGGCTTTAAAACATAGCCATTAGATCAATTCTTCTTTGCGGCTTAAGGTTTCCTCTAAAAGTGGCCCCACCAGACTTAGCAAACTGGTGACAAAGGACCCTCACCAATTCACCAAATATTTTGTGCCTTCGCTAAACACTTAGAAACTTCTCAACTATCATTCACGCAATCACCAGACCAACTAGTGAATCCTCTTTTCTTCTTGCGAATGCGCGACCACATTAAACTTTGTCGGCACCGCTAGATTTTACAACTCTGCTAAACACTAGACTACACTTGGCCCTGCTAGATGCCACACGTCACCATTTCATTTGTAGTTCACGCCTGGTCATACTGACCCAGGACCCACTTTTCTTAACCTTTTGAAATGAATGGCTGACATAAGATCTCATGGCTCTGACAAATTGCATGAGAACTTACACCGACCGTTAGATCTATCCTTGTCACAAACCCCTTTGACAACAGCCCCACACCTGAGCACATCCACATCAACCAATAGAAACTTAGCACATCACCACTAAAGATGCCACAAAACTACCTCCTATTGGGCCCTAGGGACACGTGTTGACCAGTCGCATGATCGCATAACCAAAGAATGGACTATGCGATCATGTAATAACCAACCAAAACCACCACATGACCACCACTGACAATGGGCCCATAATGAACACACCCATTGGCACCCAATCAGATGGTGGGCACATGATCACATGAGGTGAGAATATTCCATATGATCACACGGTGACTATAGATCTTTTATCTTTGACACCGGGCCCCGCTGACAAGTCTAACAAATCACCACCACATGGACCAATCAGACATGAGCCTTACCATTCAAAGGATCAGACGGTTGTCACAAAAACATGAGAAATAAACCTTGTGCATCTTCACCCTACAAACTTGTGGCAACCATCGATCCTATCTGAACCTTAACCATGCTGGAAGCATGAGAAGAGACAAACCGCCAAGCACTTAGCAACTATGCGACTAACCATCAGCCAAGTTGCTAGATGTTAAGGGCTAACCACCAGGCATGAAATGATTATGCGACTACATAGTCATCAGGTTGCTAGATAAAAGATGTAACTGCTCAGAGACTTGGAGAATCAGTGACAAGAAACTTTGAAGGACTGGGCCCCACCATCCGTCGCAGCTGCACACTAAAGCAAAGAAAACTGTGAAGCAGCTGAACATAAACTAGGACCCGCACGACTAGGTGGAAAGCAGTCGCATGATCACATGTTAGAAAATTCTGACATGTGGCCATGCGATAGCCAATCAGGAAGAGCCTGGACCCACCACCCACATCAAACTTGTGCAATTAAGGGAATGCTAGTAAACAAGGAACTAATGCGAGGTCAAAAACACACAATGTTTTTGGCACAATGGAGGATCGAAAAACACACAGAGTTTACAATGCCAAAGAATAAGCGAACAAAGCAGGAAGCACAGGGTCAAAAACAATGAAGGCCAAAAATACACAGACCGAAAACATCATGGATTTTTGAAAACACTGTGGGTTTTTGACACTGTGGCATATTTTGACAATATTTCTAGAAAACTTTAGAATTTGAATAACTTTTTGGGTTTGGTGACTTAGGAGATGTGACATGAACTAGAGCAAGGTGACAACACTGAAGAGCATGGGGTAGGACACACACACCACTTGCAGGGGAGAGGCCAATCTCGTAAGATTTTTTTTATGATAGAAAATTGGCCTAACACATTTCTTGCCTAATATTGCAAATTTATTGAAGCCTTTGATAGCCATGTTAAAGAAGAGTTCAACTTTTAGCTAGACTAAAGAAGGAAGGGCTAATTTCCAAGCTATCAAAGAAGCCTTGACTGAAGCTCCTACTCTATTAAACCCAAATTTGAATAAGGATTTTATCCTTTATGCTTATAGAGGTCATGATGTTATATCTGCAATGTTGACTTAAGAAAATTTAGATGGGTTGGAGCAGCCTATTGCTTTCTTCAGCAAAGGTTTAGAAGAGTATGAATAAAGGTACTCTTTTGTAGAAAAACATGTACTTTTTGTGATGAGGAGCCTTTAAAAGTTTAGATATTTATTGACCCATAACAAGGTACACTTGAAAGTTACTCATCCAAGTGTCAAAGAATTTTTGCTTTCCAAGGACCTAAATGAAAAAAGAGTTGGTTGGATTACCAAAGTGATGGAGTATGACATTGATATCCAAACCACCAAGCTGGTTAGAGGAAGAGGTCTTTGTGAGCATTTGGTAGGGGATGAAAGTTCAAAGAAATCAGAGCAAATAGATGCATCTCTGGTTGTGCATTCTATAGAGGAACATGCTAAGGCATCAGGTTGGTTGCCTAACATGATTCATTACTTAAAAATAAGACAATGTCCTGCAGGCCTAGATTCAACAAAAAGAAGATATTATAGGTTACAATCTATTCCCTTTGTGCTGATAGATGATGTTATTTTTAGAAAGGATCACAATGGTGTCCTTTTAAGATGTATTGATTCAGAAAAGATAGCTGATGTCCTATTTGAATTTCATGATGGACCTTCTAGAGATCACTTTTCTCTTAGGACTACTACTTTTAAAATCATGAGGGTCAGATACTATTGGCCATCTATCTTTAAGGATAGTCATGATTATATGAGAAAATGCATCAAATGTGCTATGTTTTCAGGAAAAGAAAGGCTTGCAACTCTGCCCCTTTAGCCAATTAGAATAGAGTAACCATTCATGAGATGGGGCATATACTTTATTGGTATGACTAATCCTCCATCTAGTGTAGGACACAAGTCGATAATCACCGCAACAGATTATTTCACTAGATGGATAGAGGCACTCTAGACTCCATAATCAATAGATTTGGCACTCTAGACTCCATAATATCAGATAATGTGTTGGCATTCACAGGCCTTAAAGTCTCAGAATGGGGAATCAGAAATGGCATCTATCTGAATATAAGTCAAATTACTACCCTCAAGGCAATGGTTTGGCAAAATCAACTAACAAGAACTTGATTAGGATAATCAAGAAAAATCTACAGGATAACCAAAGGGATTAGCATACTAAATTGAAGTCTCCCTTATGGTTAGACAGGATTACCCCAAAGAAGATCATTGGGAATTCTCCTTATGTGTTAGTATATGGTAGAGAGGCTAAGTTGTCCATTTCAACTAAATTGCCATCTTTGGACTTGGCTACTCAATATGCCATGTTTGAAGAAGGAGATCCCTTGCAAATCAAGTATGCTCAACTAATGGAGTTAGAAGAACTCAGAGATAAGTCCATGAAGGATATGGAGTTCCATCAGATTCAATCAAAGAGAAGTTTTGACAGAAGATCCAGGGCCAAAGACTTCAAGATTGGGGATATAGTCCTCAACTGGGATGAATTCAGATCAAAGCTTGGTAGACATACAAAGTTTGATTCCTTCTGGGGTGGACCATTTGTTATTACAAAATGCAAGGGTCCTAATTCTTTTCAACTATCAACTCTTGAAGGAGATGCCTTTCCTATTTCAGTTAATGGATTCCACTTGAAGTCTTGCTTTGAGGTCAATCCTTCCTTGTAAATCTCTATGAATATGTTTCCTATTTTTTGTCCCTTCTTTCTACTTAGTTTTCTTGCTTTCCAAGAAGTGCTCATGCACATTCTTTTTGTCCCTTTGGTTCCAAGTCTTTTTCTCTCTCAAGGTTCTATGTTCAAAGTGATGACTCCATGCCTAATGGATTGCTCAATGCCACTGGTTTCCATGTCTAGCAGGCTGACATCAAGCAGAAATCACCAAAATGTTACCCAAAATTTCCTATCCATACAAATTTGGTTAGGCTAGATTCTATCTAGGGTCTGCATTTTAACCCTGTTGCACCTCTAAAAAATTTCATGGTCCTTTTCCTTTTCTTCTAGTCTCTGCAACTATCCAAACTCTCTAGTCTGCAAGTTTAAATTTGAAAAAAATGTGACCGTTGGAGGCAAAAAACCCTCAAAAACCCTAAGGCCTATTCTAATTCATAGTTACTTTTTCAGCCACTTAAGTCTCATTTTTCCATGTGTTCTTTTCTATGCTATCCAGTCATGAGATCTCTGAGACCCCACAGAATATTCCTTTATATTTTTTGATCCCATGACTACCTTGTATTTCTTAATCTCCTGATCGGATGGAATATTATTTGTTCATTCAACGACTTAACATTGCCCTTCTAGTCGCTAGGTCTCAGTAAGTTTTCTCGAGATCTAGTGACTTTTGCAACAAATTTGGTAAGAATACCCTGTTAGCATGTGCAAACACTTTTATGGCTTCATTGTCTTTTCCTTGGTCTCTGTATCAATTTTCATGTCCCTGGCTAAAGCCCTAAGCAGAATATTCAAAAAACTAGCCATTACATTCAAAAAACCCTTTGTTTTAACCCTGGCCTTGTTATAATTTCATGTTACTTTATCAGGTCACTTAAGGTTCTAATATGCATGTGTGCATTTCTTTCCTGGCTTGCCGCTGGTTCACTTGATTTCCTGGTAGTTTACCTTTCCTTTCAGTGATTCAGTGAACATGTCAGTCACGCATTCTCTTATTCTTGGCAGTTTACCTCTTAACTATTTGCGACTTGGTGTGGTAGTCTCTTTTCTTTAGTCATGTATTCGCGTGGTTTCCTAGGCCCAATCTTCTGACAACATCTAGATCTAATGATGGGCACTTATTCTCATGAGATGTGTCAGAGCTTTGCACTTTTACGCTGATTATTGATCTTTCCTGATGATGTAGCTCTTCTTTTGAAGTGGGTCCACATGCCAGGTGTGCTTAGTCAGCATTTTCTTATTGATCTCGGTGTGCTAAGATGGATGTTGTCAATGGGGCTAAATTTTTTGAGGTTCAGAGGTTCTGACAAAGACAGAGCATCAATGGACAGTGTATGATCTTATGGGTTTTGTCAGAGGCTTGAGATATTGTGACAGTTGTTGATCTTCCTGGTGCGGGCCCAATTAGATTTCTCTATCTTTTTGGTGGTTTTGACAAATGTTTGCTTGGTTCACTGATTCATGTGATGATTTGGTAGAGTCTCTTAAGACTTAGCGATTTGGCATATAGTGTTCACGAAATTGCTAACTTTTCTAGCAGTGCCCTCAAAGTTCTCACGAATGGGTGAAGGTTCCTTTGGTCATGTGTTTTCCAAATGGATAAAAAAGTTAAGAGACTTGTCGATGGAAGTGGGACCATTGTTGTGGTGTCACTAAGGTGTCAATTTTTGACTGGCCGAGCTATATGGTGACAAGGATCTTGTCAATGGGACCTACAAAGAAGGATTTTTTATCAACGGTCGGCACATGATCTTAAGGAATATTCCTACCCCATGAGATTATGCACCATCCACTAATCTCGGATCTTACTTGGATGTGTCAATGGGTCCTATGTCAGTGGTGATTAGGTGGAGATAGCGAATGATGCAGTGACAAATGGCAGTTTGTAGGTGGGCCTAGGTGGGGTCTGGCGGTCTTGATAAAGGTTTTAGTGGCCGACAAGTTTTAAAAGGTTTTGCTCATTCATGAAGTAAAATGATAGTTCCCTAAATGTCTTAGTGGTTCAGTGAACAAGCATTCATGTGATCACTAAAATATCTAGAGGTAGCATAAAGTTTTCCATGAATGGCTGATTCCCGTCAGTCACCAGTTCACTAAGAGGGATAGAGGTCAAATATTTTCTTGCAGTCGCTAATTCACTAGAGTTAGACATGAGTTGAGATTTCATTCTATGAATAAGGAAATGCTTTTTTGTGTAATCGCTAAATGTAAACCAAGATTCCTATAAAGTTAAATCTTAAAAGACTGTGAAAGGGAGAAATCAGATGGTCAAGACTTAAAGATAGCTTAGATTCAAATATAGACCGTTGATTCACTATTGGCACTTGAGGTGACCGTTGTCATTCAAATTTAAATTTTTGAAGGGTTTCCAATGACAGAAAGCACTGAAATTGAATGCTTTCATGGCCAGATTTGATTTGTTTGGTGGCACTTGTTGTTGCAGTGCGGTCCAGGGTATGTCGTGATCATCTGCAAGGGTTTGTACTATGTGGTATTGTGCTTGAGGCATGTTGTAGGGTTGACATTTTAGGAATTTTTATGGTTCTCAGTACCTTCTCAGAGAATTCATCATGATTGAGGATCATTCTAAGATTTTCTTTATCCCGGTTGCCTTATTTTCTTCCCCTGCAATAAATTTGTGACTGTTTCTAGTGGGTTTAGTGGTTGAAACCCTAACCCTAAGTCATTCATATCTTGTTGCATTCTCTTTGAGGATTCCAAGATGACTAGGGAGTATAAGTTGCAAAATTTTTGACTTAATGCGGGTTCCAAAAACTTTCTTTGGTCCCTAGTTGTTAATGTTGTTATTCTGAGTAAAGAGAGTCTGATTTTGGGTCTTTTCCTTTGGTATTTTGTTTCTTAGTAATGTATTGATTTCTAAAAATTAATGAGAATACACTTAAATTCATGTCTCAAATCTCTAATCATCTTCTTTTCTAATTGTGGATTCATATATGTTAAGGTCACAAAGTGGATTAGCATATGGTAAACAAAGAGTATTGTGAGATCAGCTTGGAGTTCCTGACAAAGTTAGGATTGAAGCCTTTAGGGTGATTTCAGTGAGTTCATGGTTAGATTGGAATTTGATGATCATGTTTGGGAGTGAGGGGAGTAATAGGAAAATCACTTACTCTAAGTTTATATGTATTTGAGTTAAGGTTTCAAGGTGATATATGTCATTTAGTGACTCTTTGCCCCAGGATAAGGCACTGGTCTCCTCTCTGGATGCAGTCCATCATCATCAATCACACTCACAAATTTAAATAATAAAATCTTAAATTAGTTAGTGAAGAGTATATTGGTATAACATTTAGAGACTCCTTTGGAGAAGTGAGTCAAGGGTACACCCGCCTGAGCATTAAGGCTCAAAGTGTAGGAGGATCTCTTTTGATCCTTGTTAATTAGCCCTCTTTCTTGTAGACTTTGGAGTGGTGATAGAGTCAAGGTATTATTTAAGTTATCCATCAAACTATAAATCTACAAGTGAAGATCAAAGGGAACTCCCAACAAAATGGTGACTCTACCGGGGAGAGTCTAGAGATAAAGCTATTAAGTGCACTCTTGTTTTCTTGTTATGTTCAGTTAAAAGGTTTTCCCATCTATGTGGGTGGTGACTCAAAAGGCTTGAACTAGTGCTATAAGCTATAAATCATGGACAAGAGGACGAATACTAGGTCCTTTGTCAAAAAGAATCTAGAGGTCACTCTAGAACAATTACCTGGATAGGAGAAGAAGAGTTGGATTAGATGGAATGATGAGTCTACTAGTGCTCCCATAAAAGAACAAAGAAATACTAGAGCTAGACTACCACATCTTTCCTCAGGTGAGGAAGGTTCATGAGAAAAAGTTTCTAGATCAAATGGTGGTTGCTCTAAAGATAGATTTTATGATACCCTAGAGGCTATATTTCAAGACAAGGGTTGATTGCCTATAGTTCAAGATGAACAAGCTAGAGAGATGGGTTTGGAGATTGATTTAGATCTTGATGAAGATAAGTGCACTTCTTGTATCAAAATCTTACTGATATGGATGTGTCATCAGGTTCTGATGACATTATGGTAGATCTAGATGATTTGAATGCACTAAGGTTACAGTTGGTAGAGCAGGATGCCATACATAAGAGATTACAAAAGGAGAGAGAGAAAGATAGTCTCTCCTTACAAAGATTAATGAAATGAAGGAGAGAAACAAGATGCTTGCTTCTACTCCTAATACTTTGCAACATGATGTCTTTGGTGATCTTGATGCCTTGAGGAGTGAGTAAGAGCGCTTACTACAAGATCAGGAATTTGATAAGGAGGGCCCTATGGTTAGACAGGTTAAAATTTATGCTTCCCTCCCTAAAGATAAAGATGGGTGTGAGATCACTAGGCCTGTTGTTGCTACTGGTGAGAAAGGAAAGCAAAAGATGGTGGGACATCAAACAAGCAAATCATTGACAATACTAGGGGTCCCACCACCCAATTCAAATAAGGACATAGAAATAGAAAGAAGAAGAAAAGAGGATGAGGACCTTGCAAGAGAACTTGAGAGGGCTAAAATTGAAGCTTCCATTCTAGAAAAAAGAAGAAAGATCCAGTTCTTGAAGGCTTCATCAGCTAATGCTCTTGGTCCATCTGCTACTAAACTAGGTATGCCATCTATGACTACTACTATTCCACTTAGTAATGCTACTAGTTCAATTCCTTCTTCATCTACTAGGATAGGTGCTAATCCTAGACAGCAGTCAAATGCACAAGTAGATAGAAATGTATATGCTAATGTTGATCCTAGGGTTAACACTATTTCAAGTTTTCAAAGAAGACCTATGCAATTAGAAGGCTATAGGCAAATTAGTTTTGATGGGATTCCTAGCTACCTCAATGCTTTTCCAAATGATATAAGAGATAAAGTACCTAAATTTGCTAGTAATAATTCTATTAGTTGTGAGGAGCATCTTAAGTTATTCGTTGATATGTTTAATGATTATGAGGTAGATCATGAGGATGTAGTCATGAAATTATTTGTTCAATCTCTAATGGAGGATGCTAGAGATTGGTTTAAGAGACTTCCTGATAAATGTATTGATACTTGGGATTATTTTGAGAGATGTTTCAAAGAGTAGTATGGTGATAGGCCTAATGCTAGTTTCATGTTAATTGAATTCAATACCATAAGGAAAAATCAGAATGAGTCTGTAGCTAAATTCAACATGAGATTTCAGAAGGGTATGCATAAGTTGTTCCAAGTTATGTAGTTAGATGACAATGTCTGTCTGACTACATATTTCAATACATTTGATGGAAAGATGGGATACTTGTTGAGGGACAAAGAACCAAGAACTCTGAGGGATGCTTTTAGGATTGCTATCAACATTGAGAACAATATGAAGATATTAGGGAGATTGGGTCGAAAGAGACATGACCCTAAGTTGTTTGGGGACAGGAAATACAAAAAAGAAAGTGATAAGAATGTTGAAACTAGGAGGCAAGAGGAAGAAAAATTGGATAAGGTGCTCAATGCATTGAAGGATTTGAAGGCACCTGCAAATAGGAACATCACTGCTCCTACCAATGAAAGGCCTCAATTCAACAACAATTTTAGTAAGTAGAATAGATTGCAGAATTACCCCTATAACACCCAATGGAAGGCTGGCAAGCCTATTATCCCATGCTGCAAGAGGAAATAATGACAGAGGTGTCCTTGAACCTCTACAAAAAGTTTCAATAAATGTCATGGAGGACATACCTTGGTGTGTTGCATGTCATTCCCCTCATTTTGTAAAGCATTGTCTGGTTGCACATTCCATGGCTACAAATCAAGATTGTGGAAATGAGGAGATAGATCAAGAAGAAGATCAAGATGATGTTGGATGCAACATGGCTACTTCATATCTAGGATATGAAGATGATTTTGATTTTGATGAAGAGACACAATCAGGCCCTTTTTCATCAAGAGGTATTTTATGATGATGAAGACATTGATAGGAAGACATGTAACATGAACTCTTCTTCTAAACTAGTAAATTTGAGAAGACCTTCTAGAGAAGAGATGGATAGGATTACTACAAAAATGATTTCCCAAGTGCAAAATAGAGGCATGGTGGCAAGGAATACAAATGAAAAAGTTGTAGGAATGTTTATAAAGAGTACCAACTTCGGAGAGCCTAATGAGAACAAATCAAAAGTTGATCACATGGTGAAATTAAAGAATGTAAAAGGAAAGAATTGTGAGCCTGAGGGAGTTGGAGTTGAAAAATTTTATAGAGAGATTGAGAAGCCAGTTAACACAATGGCTAAGATTGAAACAATAAGGGTGGCCAATACACCTAATGTATCAGATAGGCAAAAGGATACTAAGGCTATGCAGATTGAGATTCCTTCTTTTGCTCCTGTTGATATGTTATCTGTATTGTCCCAAATTACAGTTAAGGTTCCATTGTTAGAATTGTTGAGGATCCTTGAACACAAAGACAAAGCTATTGCATGGGTAGATAATGTCCATAACAATGTTATTGCATGCAATGGATCTCAAGATAAAGCTTTGAAAGGTATTGATGCTCAAGGAATTGTGTCTCAAATTCCTCCTATATATTTGGACAGTTTTGTCAATGCCAACCTTGAAAACATTGATCCATTCTTTTTAAGTGTTCTTGTGAATGGAATGAAACTAAGAAATTGTATGATTGATAGTGGTGCCTCTAACACTGTTATGCCTTTCAAAATCATGGAGAAGTTGGGCCTAAAAGTTGATACAGTTTAAGGAAGATGTTGTGCAATGGATCAGAGGGAGGTACCAGTTATTGGGACTATCAATGCAATGCCATATAGGTTGGTAGCATATCCAGAGAAAGAGTTAACAATGAGTGTTTTTGTGGTGGACATCCCTCCTCATTATGGGATGCTACTATCTAGAAGATGGAGTGCTGCCATGGGTGGAAGTTTATAGTGTGATTTGTCCTATGCCACTTTCAAGATTGATGACCAGTTTATCAAGATTGAGTGAGAACCAAGAGTGTGCCACATGATTGAGAGAAGTATTGATAATGAAACTACATGTTTTGTGGATACTTATATTAATGCTTTTAGGGAAAAGATCCCTATATTTGAGAAGGAACATATTTTGTCACCTATCTCTATTGAGGTAAGTGTTAATTTTGTGAAGGGTGATTTGTGGGTAATGTACTTTGATGGTGCAAATTGCAAAGATGGAGCAGGAGTAGGTATTTTACTTATTTTTCCTAATGGAAACACCTACAAATTTTCTTTCACATTGAATTTCTTTTGTACCAACAATATAGCAGAATATGAGGCTTTGTTGTTAGGATTGAGGTTGGCATAAAAACATGGTATTAAGGGTTTAAGTGTTGTTGGTGATTCTAAGTTGGTAGTGTCCCAAGTCAGGTCAATATATGCTTCCGAGAACAAAAGGATAAAACAATATAGGAATGTAGTTTGGGATTTGATTGAACATTTTGATGCCTTCAATATTGAGTGAAGGATAGGAGCAACAATAAGATGGCTGACTTGTTAGCCAATATTGCTATTAATCCCATTGATATTACATTTTCTATTATCTCTAAAGTTGAAATTCAGGCTAGGCCTAGTATACCAGATAATATTGAAAATTGGTAGGTTTTTGATGATGATAATGATATTTTGAAGTTTATGAATTGTGAAGACTAGTATCATGGTCAAGAATTTGATTTCTCAGCCTTGGTTGAGTCAGTAGAAGCAAGGGAAGTTGTCTTAGGCAATGAGGTCATTCAACTTAGAACTAACAAGGTGCCCAAGGGGCTTGTTGTTTTGGAGACTGTCTTTGATAACTAGGATAGAGTTTAAAAGAATATCAAAAGAGAAGATCACGCTGATCTAGAGGAGATAAATCTTGGAACACATGAAGCACCTAAGAAAGTATACATTGGTAGAGATATATCTCAAAAGGTAAAGAAATATTTGATTGAATTATTGAGAAAATTCAAGCATATTTTTGTGTGGTCATATGATGACCTAAAGGTTTATAGAGAAGATTTGTTTCAGCATATTATTCCATTGAAGGAAGATGCTAAACCTTTTCAGCAAAAAAAAAGGCCTATTAATCCCACTTTAGCACCCAAAATACAAGAAGAGTTAATGAAGTTGAGAGATGCTGGCATTATTAAGCCTATTAGGCACTATTGTTGGGTGTGAAATCTTGTTCCTATGAGAAAGAAGAATGGTGACATCAAGCTTTGTGTGGACTTCAAGAATTTGAACATCAGTTCATTAAAAGATAACTATTGTCTGCCCAATATGGAAGCTATGTTGCAAAGAGTAACCAGATCAGAATTGATGTTTATGATGGATGGTTTCTCTAGTTACAATCAGGTGATTGTCAAGGAATCAAAACAATTTAAGATAGCTTTCACAATGCCTTTTGGGACATATGTTTATGTGAGAATGCCTTTTGGTCTCACCAATGCTGTTGCTACTTTTCAAAGGGCAATGGATGTGCCTTTTTAGATTTCATAAATGATTTCCTTGTTGTATACCAAGATGATTTAGCTACCTATTCCAAGAAGGAAGAAGACCACTGTATTCATTTAGAGAAAATATTTGTGATGGCCTTGGAATATGGCATTTCATTAAACCCAAGGAAATGTACTTTTGGTGTCACGAAAGGTAAATTGCTTGGCCACTTAGTTGGGAAGCAAGGAGTGAGAATTGACCCCAAGAGGGTAGCAACCATTGATAAAATTTAGAGACTAAAGAATGTTAAAGGGATTCAGTCCTTCTTTGGTCAGGTCAATTTCTTAAGGAGGTTTGTGACAAATTTTGTAGAGGTTACTAGACCTATTTCTAAAATGTTGAAGAAAGGATTTGCAATCAATTGGGAGGGTGAGCCTAATGTGGCTTTCAAAAATATCAAGTAGGCTATCAAATATGCACTAGTGCTTAAGGCACCTGATTATAATGTCCCAATGCACATATTTTCCTTTGCATCTTTTCACACTATTATTGCAGTTTTGTTACAAAAGAATAAGGATGGTTTTGAGCAGCCTATTGCATTTTTCAATAAATCTTTGCAGGGTGCAGAATTGAAGTATGAAATAAATGAAAAATAGGCATATGCACTTGTGTAGGTAGTCAAGGCTTTTAGGTGTTACTTGATGGGGGTAGTTGTGATTGCTTTTGTGCCAAGTGTAGCTGTGAAGGATATTTTCTCACAGCAAGAGGTGTTTGGAAGAAGATGCAGATGGATCAATAGGATCCAAGAATTCAATGTTGAGGTCCAGATTACCAAGTTGGTTAGAGGATAGGGATTGGAAAAACTGATGGCCCAATCCAATCTTGATGCCAATTAGGTAAACCATTCTGAAATTGATTACACATGTGATATGGATGATTGTGTTTGGTATCAAGATATTATTTATTACTTGAGAAATATGAAATGTCCAGATGGAATGAATGATAATCAAAAGAGGACATTCAAATTACAGGCCATCAAGTATGTAATTGTAAAATTTAAATTGTATAGAAAGAATTTAGATTACATACTTTTGAAATGTGTAGATGAAGGTCAGGCTAATGTATTGTTGAAAGAAATGCATGAGGGAGTTTGTGGTGGGCACTATATGGGTAAAAAAATTGCTCATAAGATCTTGAGAGTAGGGTTTTGGTGGTCGACAATCTTCAGGGATGCAGAATAGTTGGTAAGGAGATGTGATGCTTGTCAAAGGTTCTCTGGTAAGCTTAAAATTTCAAGTAATGTGCCATTAAAACCAATAGACATTTAGGCTCCTTTCCAACAATGGGGAATTGATTTTATAGGGGAGATAAAAAATAAGTCAAGTGGAGGACACTCATGGATTTTATTTGCCACTGATTACTTTACAAAGTGGGTAGAGGCTATACCTACAAGGAATGCAACTAGCAAGGTGGTATTCATTTTCTATTGAATAATGTTGTTACAAGGTTTGGTTGCCCTGAGAGAATAGTAAGTGATAATTCCATGTGCTTCAAGTCTACTGAATATAAGGACTTTTGCAAAGGTTTAGGAATTCAAATTTCTAATTCCTCACCTTATCATCCACAAGGAAATGGATAGGCAAAATCTACTAATAAGAGTTTGATTAAAATCCTAAAGAGGATTCTTGAAAAGAATAAAAG
The DNA here is from genome assembly GCA_027943335.1 of Chamaecyparis obtusa. Classification (NCBI taxonomy): domain Eukaryota; kingdom Viridiplantae; phylum Streptophyta; class Pinopsida; order Cupressales; family Cupressaceae; genus Chamaecyparis; species Chamaecyparis obtusa. The sequence goes on from BSBK01010380.1 coordinate 198,561, forward strand.
GGCATGGAATTCAAAGTTTCCATTAGCTCTATGGGCTGATAGGGTAACTATGAAGAGGGCAATTGTTTGTGCTCCATTTGACCTAGTATATGGAATTCATGCAAGAATGCCTCAGAATAATTTATTGGAAATGTACAAATTTATTTAGTTATATGATGATGACATAGATGATGAGATGTAGTTGAGAACTAAGGACCTCATTAGGTTGGATGAGACTAGAAGAGAATCAGTTGCAAGAAATGTCAGATTACAGTTGTAGGTTAAGAATTTGTATGATAAAAAGACTGTTGACAGAAGGTTTGAGCCTGGTGATCTGGTGTTAATTTGGAATGCCAAATTGGAGGATAAAGGAAAGCATGGTAAATTTGATCCAATCTGGCTGGGGCCATATTTAATTCATGAGAAATGGGGCCAAGATTCATACATTGTGAAAGAGTTAAATGGTGATATTCAGGAATTGCCAGTTCATGGATAATTCTTGAAGAAATACTTCAGTTGAAGGTATTCTACTTTCCATGAACAGTAGTTAGGGTGTGTATATATGTACATTTTATCAATTTTGTAAATAGTTGCTTGCCCCTTGTCCTATTTTATCCTACTCCTAGAGTTTTTGGCCCTGTTCCTCCCTGTTGTCTGCAATTTTGTCCAGTAGGTGGTCTACTATAACCAGTGATTCTAGATTCTTGTTGTGCCTACAAGAGCCACACATCTCCAAACAGAGCTAGTGTTAGCATGTGCAAAAACATTTATGTTTTCATTATCTTTTCCCTGGTCTCTGTATCAATTTTCATGTCCCTAGCTAAAGCCCTAAGCAGAATATTCAAAAAACTAGCCGTTACATTCAAAAAACCCTTTGTTTTAACCCTGGCCTTGTTATAATTTCATGTTACTTTATTAGGTCACTTAAGGTTCTGATATGCATGTGCGCATTTCTTTCTCAGCTTGTTGCTAGTTCACTTCATTTCTTGACAGTTTACCTTTCCTTTCGGTGATTCAACAAACATGTCAGTCATGCATTCTCTTATTCTTGGTGGTTTATCTCTTAATTGTTTGCGACTTGGCATGGTGGTCTCTTTTCTTTAGTCATGTATTCATGTGGTTTCCTGGGCCTGATCTTTTGACAACATCTAGATCTAACGATGGGGACTTATTCTCATGAGATGTGTCAGAGCTTTGCACTTTTACGCTGATCATTGATCTTTCTTGATGACATAGCTCTTCTTTTCAAGTGGGTCCACATGCCAGGTGTGCTTAGTCAACATTTTCTTATTGGTCTAGGTGTTCTAAGATGGATGTTGTTAGTGGGGCTAGATTTTTTGAGGTTCAGAGGTTCTGACAAAGATAGAGCATCAATAGATGGTGTATGATCTTATGGGTTTTGTCAGAGGCTTGAGATCTTGCGACGACCGTTGATCTTCCTGATGTGGGCCCAGTTAGATTTCTCTATCTTTTTGGTGGTTCCAACAAATGTTTTCTTGGTTCACTGATACATGTGATGATTTGGTAGAGGCTCTTAAGACTTAGCAATTTGGCATATAGTGTTCATGGAATCGCTAACTTTTCTAGCGGTGCCCTCAAAGTTCTCATGAATGGGCAGAGGTTCCTTTGGTTGTGTGTTCGCCAAATGGATAAAAGGGTTAAGAGACTTGTCAAGGGAAGTAGAACCATTGCCATGGTGTTACTGAGGTGTCAATTTTTGACAAGTTGAGTTATATGGTGACAAGGATCTTGTCAGTAGGACCTGCAGAGAAGGATTTTCGATCAATGGTCGGTGCATGATCTTAAGGAATATTCTTACCCCATGAGATCATGCGCCATTAGTTGATCTCACATATTACTTGGATGTGTCAGTGGGCCCTATGTTAGTGGTGATTGGGCAGAGATAGCGAATGATGTGGTGACAAATGGAAGTTTGCAAATGGGCCTAGGTGGGGTTTGATGGTCTTGATAAATTTTTTAGCAGCCGACAAGTTTTAAAAGGTTTTTCTCATTCATAAAGTAAAATGACAATTCCCTAAATGTTTTAGTGGTTCAATAAACAAGCATTTGTGTGATCGCTAAAATATTTGGTGGTAGCATAAATTTTTCTATGAATGGCTGATTCCCTTTAGTCACCAGTTCACTAAGAGGGACTGAGGCCAAATATTTTCCTCCAGTCGCTAATTCACTAGAGTTAGACATGAGTTGAGATTTCATTCTACAAATAAGGACATGCTTTGTCACATAATCACTAAATGTAAACCAGGATTCCTATAAAGTTAAATCTTAAAAGACCGTGAAATGGAGAAATCAGATGGTTAGGACTTAAAGATAGCTCAGATTCCAATATAGACCACTGATTCACTATTGGCGCTTGAAGGTGACTATTGTCATTCAAATTCAAAAAACTGAAGGGTTTCTAGTGATAGAAAGGACTGAAATTGAATGCTTTCATGGCCAAATTTGATTTGTTTGGTGGCACTTGCTATTGCAGTGTGGTCTAGGGTGTGTCATCATCGTTTGCAAGGGTTTTTACTATGTGGTATTGTGCTCGAGGTATGTTGCAAGGTTGACATTTTGGGCTTTTTTATGGTTCTTAGTACCTCCTCAGAGAATTCATCATGATTGAGGATCATTCTGGGATTTTCTTTCTCTTGGTTGCTTGGTTTTCTTCCCCTGCAATAAATTTGTGACCGTTTCTAGTGGGTTTAGTGGTTGAAATGCTAACCCTAAGTCATTCGTAGCTTGTTGCATTCTCTTTGAGGATTCCAAGATGACTAGGGAGTATAAGTTGTAGAATTTTTGACTTAATGTAGGTTCCAAAAACTTTCTTTGGTCCCTAGTTGTTAATGGTATTATATTGAGTAAAGAGAGTCTGATTTTGGGTCTTTTCCTTTGGTATTTTGTTGCTTAGTAATGTATTGATTTCTAAAAATTAATGAGAATACACTTCAATTCCTATCTCAAATCTTTGATCATCTTCTTTTCTAATTGTGGATTCATATATGTTAAGGTCACAAAGTGGATTAGCATATGGTAAACAAAGAGTATTGTGAGATTAGCTTGGAGTTCTTGACAAAGTTAGGATTAAAGCCTTTAGGGTGATTTCAGTGAGTTCATTGTTAGATTGGAATTTGATGATCAGGTTTGGGAGTGAGGGGAATAATAGGAAAAGCACTTACTCTAAGTTTATATGTATTTGAGTTAAGGTTTCAGGGTGATATATGTCATTTAGTGACTCTTTGCCCCGGGATAAGGCACTAGCCTCCTCTCTGGATGTAGTCCATCATCATCAATCACACACACAAATTTAAATACAAAAACCTTAAATCAATTAGTGAAGAGTATATTGGTATAACATTTAGAGACTCCTTTGGAGAAGTGAGTCAAGGGGACACCCACCTGAGCATTAAGGCTCAAAGTGTAGGAGGATCTCTTTTGATCCTTGTTAATTGGCCCTCTTTCTTGTAGACTTTAGAGTGGTGATAGAGTCAAGGTATTATTTAAGTTATCCATCAAAGTATAAATCTACAAAAGAAGATCAAAGGGAACTCCCAACATATCCTATAGTCATGTGGTCTCTAAATGGATTTCCTTTGGTCGTGAGATCTCAAAAGAATTTTTGATAGGTCAAAAGGGCTCTGTGATTATGAGACTTCCTTTGGTCACTGAATCTCCAGATACATCTATTGGGTAATGAAACAAACTTTAGTCATTGGGTCACTAGATGAAAGAAAGGAATGAAGAAGGGGTTAAGTTTATTCAGTGACTAAGAAACTATGTATTCATGAGATCTCTCATTCTTAGGGTTATGTCCTAAGCATCCAGTGATCTAGTGGGCAGTTATCTTTCCTTCAGTCGCGTAGTCTCCAGATGTTTGGTAGTTTCAGCTCTGTGGTTAAAGTTTGAAGCAAGATGTACAGCTGGCACATGATCTGATGGAATATTCTTGTGCCTTGTGATCATGCAACAACCTTCAATCTTCATTCCAATGCAACATCTATTTAGTCAGTGGGTCCACTAGCATGTGGTCTAAGGTGTTTGCTTCTTATTGGTCAAGGGCTTACAATGTGGAGATTTGTTAGAGTGGGCCCAGTGAGTTGCCTTTCCTTTTGATCTAACGACTATCACATGATAGCATGGAATATTCTTAGCCCTTGCAATCATATGCTAGTCATTGATTCTACTTTATTGCCAGGGCTCTGTCAGGTGGGTCCTCATGTTCTGATGTGCTCATGTTTTATTGGCTGACTGAGTGATGACTGGGATTTGTCAGTGGGGCCATAGTCAAAGGATCTGTAGGGACATCAGTAAAATAAAGATCTACGATTATCTTATGATCTGAAGGAATCTTCTAAGCCTTTGTGATTATAAGATAGTTGTTCGATCTTCCAGGTGTTTAGGTCAATGTCTTGTGGGTCCGTCTGACATGTTGAGATCTTATTGGTTACTAGGTAATACAGTTGGCATCTGTTAGTGGGTCTGAATATTTTAGGTGAGGTGGTAGTGAATAGAAAGATCTATGGCTGGTGCATGATCTAAAGGAATATTCTAAGGCCATGAAATCATGTGATAGCCGTCGGATGGGTCCAAGCTTGTAAGTGTAGTTGCATAATCTCCAGAAAATCTTCACATGACTTGGCGACTATTAAGGTGGAAATTAAGGTTAGTCTTTCTAGAAAAGGCCAAGGTTAAATAAAACATCGGGTGATTCAGCAACTAAAGGTAAAGGAGGTGCCTAAGGTTAAATGCAAGGTTAAGGTTAAGAAATATAAGCGGTGTCCAGTAAAATAAAGGATCTAATGGCTATGTTTTAAAAGATTGATCAACTTCAAATGTCAGCCGTTGATAGATAAAGTTTGGTGCCACCTATGATTGTTTAATCATTTTTTAAATTCAAATATCTAGAGTACCAAATTTGAATAGTTATGGTGAGCCCAAGTTACAGAAAGGTAGATAGATCAAGGTGGCTTGTCTGCAAGTAGATACAGTACAGAGATGGACATGCAAACATGATATCTAATTGGTTGAGATATTTTCATGGTATTTATGATCAGAATTGACAGCATTAGGGTTTGATTATTTTATGAAAATCTATAATCCTAATTAGGTTTTGCTCCCGCCTGCGTGCAAGAGATGTATATATTGTTTTTGGAGCTTTTTGAAGCTTAGAGTTTACATTTTGTAAAAGGAGAGAATTTTCTTTCTCAGGAGTTATTAGAGGCATTCTTTCTACCCTCTAGCTTCTACATCCTGTAACCTTTCATTGATATTTAGATATTGCAAAGGTACTTTGTGACATTCTTTCTGTCCCTATACCTTCTTGTCTGAATTTTCTCTGATTGAGTTAAGTATATGTATGTTTTCAATGATATATTAGGGTTCTTGATCCCTCTTTCTTTCTGAAATTCATGTGTATTCTTGTGGATGATTTGATTTGAATGATCTTGTGGGTATACTTTAACCCCCTAACAATCTGTCTCATTACTATACCTATTTGCAGAAGTGGATGTTTGTTTGTAGGTTATAGATTGTGTCTACTCCTTAGGGATGCTATTGTTTGTGCAATTCTCTCTTTCCCTAAATAGCCTCTTTCTATTGTAGACCCTTCTATGAAATATTGATGCAAGCCTATTTAGTGAGTTGTGATCTCCTAGACCTAAGTTTGTGTACTGATTTCATTCTTTATATTGTAATTCATACCATCATTTCGGTGTATCACCTAGTAGGATAGTTTTCTTTTAGTTATTTCCCTTTCATGCATTCCTTCTATCCCTTTTCTGTCAAGAATTTACTTTCCTATCAAGAAGCAAATTAAGGTGATTATCTAAGAGGAACTAGCCTAGAACCTGGAGGTCTCATCTTAGTTAGCATAGCTCCCACAACTTGGAGATGATTCCCATGTTATACTAGGTTATCAAGACCAAGAGAGCTTGAAACAAGGGTGCAAACTTAGTGTATAATAGTATCCTTATAGGGGAGATGCATATTAAGAGAATAATCGACATTATCTTTTAATGTCTCATGCCAAATAGGAAGAGCATTAAGAAAATGATTATTTTCTTATCTTAATATGTCCTCATGAGAAGGAGGCTCCCTAGGAGAATAAAATGGAATTGACCTATGGAAAATATTAATGATGACATGTGCAAAATATATGAAATTATATATTTATTTTTCCATGGAAGTGCATAAACAAGAAATGAAATGATCTATCTAAATTGCAATGATTACCAATTGATGTATGAATAGAATATGAGAATGCAAATAAATGTAATTAGAGAAAAATGGTTAAAAAGGAAACAATGTAATGCATGAAAAGAATATTTAAATGGTGTAAATATTGATCAATGCATAAAAAGCAGATCTAGATACCAAATTAGAAATATGTAAGAAGAGTTAGGCTCACCAAAATGTATAATAAGAAGTGCTAAGAAATTCTAAGACATAGATTATTTACCAAGTCCTACAAAGTGAATCCAATTGTTAGATAATTGAGAGGGGGGTAAATCGATTAATTCCAGTTATCCTAGAGTCCCAAATCTCCCAAATGTATTAACTTAAATTTTTTACACAAATTATCAACTCAGTAAGATAATAACAATATCCTTCTCTTCATTTACTGATTAACTATAAATTCAATATCATGTTTACCGATTAGTCCTAATATTAAATGTGTAAGGTAAGATAACAATTCCAATCACATCAAATACATGCATAAAATGAAATATTTAAAGTGGAAACCTTGTTAGGGGAAAAACCACCTAAGATCGGTAACCCAAAATAACTCACTCTTGTGAAGTGAGTTTAGTTAGGAGCCAACCCTATCAAAATTTTTAAAAAAACACTATAAGGTGTGACCTAGTTAGAGGATTTATCACTAACATTTCTCTCTTGACACGTATTCACTATGGGGTCAGCAAGAAAATAATAAACATTCATTGAATGTCATATTGAAATACAAAAAGACTGTTAAGTCCACTCGGTTAAGAGATTCTGTTGTAACAATGCTTAAAATGATACAATAGTGATCTTATCCAAACACAACTAAGATTTGTAGATTTTCAGATCTAGGTAAGCTCAAAATACCTCTCCTGATCAATAAAAAATTCAATTCTTCATATCCTCCAACTTATTCAACTCGATGAATAATTCTCTGATGCTCGGTAATGTCTACAGTTCAGCTCAGTTTTGTTTGTAACTAGTTTCATTAGTAGCGCATGAAAAAAGTCCTTTCATGTGAATTCTCCTACTGCAACATTCATCCTAGACTCAAAAATGAATCTCATGTCTCTTTAAATAGACATTTCATAAACCATTTTCTTCTCATCCATTATATTTTTCCTCTTAATCTCCATCGTTCATTTTTTGGCTTCAAGCTTCCCCAAAACTTGTGTCTATAACAAATTTCAATCTCCTCCATTTGATCATTCCTAATTTTTTTCATCCGTTAGATCATCATAAAAAAATGTATCTCCTACCTCAGGTTCATAAGCATCTATCTAGCTCATCAATTCAGTCGCTTGTTATAATATTTATTTGTTTCTTTCACTCGGTCAATATAAAATGTGTTAATAATAACTAACTTGGTTATTACTATTACTTGGTATACACTGCACTGGCTCGGTGTATACAAAAATCTTCCATTACCGACCATGTAAACTTGTTCAGTTCTGATCTTCAATACCTAAGAAAAGCATGTAATGCAATCAAGTCAACAACATGATGCCATAGACTTATCAAGAAATTACTCAATGTATACCATAGCCATATCTTTCATATCCATCTCATCTTTTATGTAGATATCTCATTCCTTTACCATTTTATTCTTCAGATGTTTGTAACCATCATGATAAGTATAGTCAAAACTAGTTGACATAAATGACAACATATTGATTGACTTAATTGCCATACATATCACTTTAGTATCTTGGTGATCTTCAATCATTGTATCTTACTTGTCCATTCATTCCATCAAGATATTCAATTAGTTGTAGGTTATGAATCTTTGCCTTTGGCATTGATGGAAACACAATATGAAATATGCCACAGAATACAAAATATCTATTCTTCAACTCTATCAGTAAATGATGTATCTCAGTAAGCTCTCCCTAGCTTGTACATTAATATGTTTAATCACTACACAAAATTCCATGTAGACTCTCCCTATAGTTTTGATCTTCTTCTTCTGATTCTTCTCTCCCTCTGGATAGATATTTCTTTCATTCTTTCTCTCCCTTTGACAATAATCACAAAAATAATAAACTTCTCTTCACTAGCCAAAATATTATCTTAGGTGTTCGGTTTAGATCATGTACCTTCATGTACTGATATGTAGTGTTCTTGTTCTTTACTCTGACTTTCACAACCTTAGGAAACCTAAAGTGTGAACAATATGCCTCAACATCTTTGATATTCTGATAAATGTATAGGTTGATGCAACATCCTTATCACCTTAGTGACCGATATATAGGGGATGGACCCCTAGTCTAGTCCTCAAGTACTCAAATGTATCCTTCGGTAAGGGTTTAGTAAATATGTCTGCAAGTTGTTCTTTTGATATCACAAACTCTAGTTTAACTTTCTTTTCTTGTACTTGTTCCCTCAAATAGTGATATTTTATAGATATATACTTTGTCTTTGCATGTATCACTAGATTTTTGGAAATATTTATAGCATTTTTGTTGTCACAATATATTATCACTAGATCAGTGACCTCTTCATTCATCCCTTTCAAAATTTGTTTTATCCATGCAATATTAGAATAATTAGTAGTAGCAACAACATATTCTTCTTTGGTAGTAGACTAAGAAATACATGCTTGTTTCTTACTTATCCATGTAACTAGCCTTTGTCCTAAAAAGAATTCTCCACCAGTAGTTCTCTTCTGGTCATCAATGTTTCCAACCCAATCTGCATTGGTGTAAACTTGTAGTTCAAAATTTCCTCTTTCTTGTACCATAAATGATAGTGCACATTATTGTTCAAGTATCTCAGAATCCTCTTAACAACAATCAGATGTGATTCTTTAGGATTAGCATAAAATCTTGCTACAATCCCAACTACATGTGCAATGTCAGATCTACTATGTACAAAATACATAAATTTACTAATCATTGATCTATATAGTGTTTGATTTACCTTAGTTGAATGATCATCTTTTGTTAATTTTCATCTTGTGATCATAGGTGTACCGACTGGTTTTGAATCTTCCATTCCAAAGGTCTTCAATACTTCTTTGATGTACTTTGATTGTGTATTGAATATACCTTCCCTTTGTTGTAGAATTTACAAACCAAGAAATAATTTAATCTCTCCAAACATTGACATTTAAAATTCCTTTCTCATTTCATCAGCAAATGATTTGCAAAGATTATGATGTATTTCAAAGATAATGTCATCAACAAAAATTTCAGCAATAAGAATATTATCATCAATTTCACCTTTCAAGTACAAATTGCTATTGTCACTTGTTCTAACAAACCCAATACTAATAAGATATGAATGCAACCTCTCATACCATGCTCTTAGTGCTTGTTTCAATTAATACAATGCTTTGTGCAACTTAAAAGCCATGTTATTTTGATTTATATCAACAAAACCTTTAGGTTGTTCAATGTATACTTCCTCCTCCAGTATTCCATTCAAAAATGCAAATTTGACATCTATTTGATATACTTTAAATCCTTTGTAGGAAGAATATGTAAGTAATATTATAACTCCCTCAAGTCTAGCTATTGGTGCAAAAGTATTGCCATAGTTAATACCTTCTTCTTGTGCATACACTTTGCATACAAGTCTTGTTTTGTTCCTAGTGAATTCACCATTCTCATTCAAATTGTTTCTAAATATCCATTTAGTTCCATAATATTCTTATCATTTAGTCTCAATACCAATTTCCATGTTTTTTTTTTCTCTATCTACTCAATTTCTTCATTCATTTCTTTAATCCATTCATCATACTCAAGTGCATCTCTAACATTTTTAGGTTCAAATTTGGAAACTAAACATGTGTTTTTTCTCAACTTGCTTCGTGTCATCATGCCAAGTTGCTTGTCTCCAGTAATATGATTTTTTGGATGGTGTCTTCTCACAAATTTTTCTAACACTTGTTCTCTTCTTTGTTCATTAGTCGGTGTAGGATCAAGATCTTCCTTAGTAGCTATTTCCTAATTTTTAGTCTCTATAGGTTGATGCTAGGTATCTTTATCCTATCGCTCAGTGATTTCAGCCTATTGCTCAGGTTGAATATTAGGTTGTTTAATGTAAATAAATCTACCATAGTCTTCTAGTTTACTTTTTCTTTCTTTGTCATTTTTCTTAGCAAACTCATCAACTCTCACATTTGCACCTTCAATCATTTTCTTGGAAACTTTGTTCAAATATTTGTAAGCTTTTCTTTTAGTAGAATATCCTAATAATATTCCTTCCTCACCTTTCGAATCATATTTTCTATTTCTATCATCTTACAAAATGTAACAACTACTTCCAAATATTCTAAAATAACTTACATTTGGTGTGAACCCATACCATAGGTCATAGGGTGTCTTGTTTAAATCTTTCTTTAGGGTGTCTTTAGAGAGAGAGACAGACAGACAGACAGATAGAGAGTAGATGAGAGAAGTGGAGAGATTAGGGGAAAAGGGGGGGAGAGAGAGAGAGAGAGAGAGAGAGGGGGGGGGGAAGGGGAGAGAGGGGGGAAGGGGAGAGAGAGAGAGAGAGAGAGAGAGAGAGAGAGAGAGAGAGAGAGAGAGAGAGAGAGAGAGAGAGAGAGAGATTAAAACTTACTTGTATTGAACTTTCTTTAGGGATTGTTGGTTGAGTCATTAGTGAGACAAACCCTTGGTGTTCTACCTCCCTCAAACTAGGAATAACCTAAAAAAAGCAAATAGATACTTCATACTATCATAATTTGACCATATTATATATACGTGATAGTAAAATACACACAAATAACTTTAGAAATGTATATACTGTGGGGCTATCACTACAAATGGATATGCGTGTGACTCTATCATGACAATAGGGTCTCATGAGATCATCATATGCCACTCTCTATCAAATAAACCATGTAAATTAAAAATGAGTACGCACAATTGACAAGTATACATGTATGCATAAACAAACTAAATTACTTAATTACCTTTCCCTTGACAATTACTGACACCTGCATCTCGTCACATTGCCCCCTAGTGGAAACTAGTGACACCTGCATCAGTATGTAAAAGATGATCATAAATATTAGAAAACAATGTACATATACTATTATCATAATTTAAAAGGAAACTAATGACTACATTAAAACATATGTATCATGGAAGTGTCAAGACCAAATGATATGTCTGAAAGCGTGGACCCCTCCACCTATGCCATCTCCTCCTCTATCATCAACTGAACATAAATGTAACACATAAAAAGACATAAGTGGGAAATTATTATAAGGAAGTTCTATGAAAAATATGAACAATAAAATTTAAATACAATGTAAAAAGTGATATGTTTACCCTTATCATAATAGTGGGAGTCCATGGCTCTATAGGCCCCTGATGCATATCTCCATGAGCTTCTTTAGTGCTTGTAGTGTGCTGTGTAGAATCATCCACCTCAAAGGTAAAATTATATGCATCACTATCAGTCAGGGGACCTAAGCACATACTCTTGCATATAATGCAAGTGTGGGGCACACAAACATTTGAGCTCATGGAGGATGTGGAAGCACCAGAAGTATCAGGACAAGGAGGAAACAATTTCATGCCCTACATAAATAGTAGATCACTCAAGGTGTGAATGTCTTGAATAGTCTGTGAGGTGGCCTCAAAAATTAGGGTGTTGCACTATGTGAGGTGGTGAAATCTCAAGAGGGGGGACATATGTGTGGGATTTCACCCATTGTGCCCATGGTCTGTCCAGAGGAGCACCTAAACCTACACCCTGGTTTGGTCTCATACTCCAATAATTCACCTTGTGACTGAGCACAAATTCAGCATACAATTTTTTAATAAAATAAAATGGGACATCCAAATTGTTGTGAGGCGGTCTATCAAAAACCATCCACCAATGGTCCCAAAAGTTGTCATGTATTGCACTATTTGTGCACCATTTAATTGACAAATTAGTTTTTTTAGGGTCTACTTTTAGACCAATTTTAGGATCCACAAAAAGATTAGCTATGTCATGTTTTGTTATATTTAGGTTCATGACTTGATCATAATCAAGCCCATCGTCAAACTGGGCATGCATGGAATCACACCAAAGAAGTGCATGACTATGTTGTTGTGTAAGTTTCTCCATGTTTTCAATAATTGAGTTCAATGTCATAAACATGGGGTGCAATCTAGGGATATTGGCATAGGTGTTTTGAAATCCTCTAAGTTCATTTAGATTATCTCCTATTATATCCTCTAAATGGTGAGGGTTTGTGACATGTACCTCTTCTAGAGGTGGGGGATTGTTGGGAGGTGGTTCTGGATTGTTTGTAGGATCATTAGGAGGGTTTTTTGATTCCATGGCTGATTACAATGAAAAAATATATAGATAAATACAATTAATTTTAAAAAACAATACAAAAACTCATTTAAATAGATAATTTTTATATAAAAACTATAAATTTCTATTAAAAAACAATAAAAATAATAAACACAATAAAAATTTGAAGATTGGACTTACCTTAGATTTTAGAAGAATCAGATAGGCAATTGTAAAGTGGATATCCGAAACCCTCAGCCGCATTCACATTTTCAAAGTGAAAATGTTGAATGCCGCTGGGGTACAAAGTTATATTTACTGGCAAATATCAGATGTCCAATATGATCAAATATCTGATAATTTTGGATATCCAATTAATTCTTTTTATTTAGATTTTAGCTTGGCCAGGTGTACTAACACCTAGGCCTACTAAAAAGTCAACATATGCATTTGTGCGCTTTTGGATGAGTGAAAATAATCTTTTTTCACATCACCACTTTTGGCATACCATGATCCTACACATATCCATGGGGTCAACAAGAAAATAATCAAAATTCATTGAATGTCATATTAAAATACAAAAAGAATGTTAAGTTCACTCGATTAAGAGATTTTGCTATAACAATGGTTAAACTAATATAGTACTGATCTAATTCAAATACAACTAATATTTTTAGATTTTTAGATCTATGGTAAGCTTAGAATACCTCTCCTAATCAATAAACAATTCAATTCTTCATATCCTCCAACTTATTCAACTCAGTGAATAATTCTATGATGCTCGGTAATGTATGAAGTTCATCTCAGTTCTATCTGTAACCAGTTTGATCAGTAGTGCATGAAAATAGTCCTTTCACATGAATTCTCCTACATAAACATTTATCCTACACTCAAAAATAATCTCATCTCTCTTTAAATAGATACCATAAACCATTTTCTTCTCATCCATTATATTTTGCCTCTTAATCTCCATCATTCATTTTTCTCCTTCAAGCTTCCTCGACAGTTGTATCTATAACACATTTCAATCTCCTCCATTTGATCATTTCTAAAAATTTTCAGCCATTAGATCATCATAAAAAAATTTATCTCCTACCTCGAAATCATAAGCATCTGTCCAGCTCATCAATTCAATTAGTTGTTATAATTTTTATTTCTTTCTTTCACTTCATCAATACATGATGTGTTGGTGATAAATAACTCGGTTATTACTATTACTTTGTATACACTACACTGGCTTGGTGTATACATAATTCTTCAATTACCGACCACATAAAATTATTTAGTTCTAGTCTTCAATGCATAACAATGTTGGAAATATTAAGACTAGCCAAGTTATTGAGAGGGGAGGGGTGAATCAGTAACTCCAAAAATTTTACAAATTTCAGATCTTAACCATATTCCAAATAACATTTAGATCAATAAGCTAACTGCATGCATGAGTAATAGAAAGAATAAAACATTCATAACACTTTGAACACAATGATTTGGTGACCCAGAAACCTTCCAAATAGAAAGTAAAACTAGGGTGGGGATGATACCCACAAAACTTCAATACCGCAGTATAAAGTTTGCCAATTAAGGCTTACAATGATCACTTCTGATGATCTGCCCTGTTAGGAGCAATAAGGACTGCTAGGTCCACCTTGTTAGAGGATTTACAAACATACAATGAAGTATGCACTTGGTTAAGAGATTTTACAAAAGACTGTTAAGTCTACCCTATTAAAGGATTTGGGAACTGAATCACCTATTAGGATGAAATAGTAGATCTCTTACTTGCAACTCTACTTGTTGATTGAGATTCTTTGATGTACTAATCACCTTCTATGATAGATATGTCTCTGCTGCTCCTTATACTATTGTAGCCCTTTGTAATTCACCTATCTCTACCTTTCTTCTCTTTTTCACACTTCTCACTTATTCACGCCTTGGATATGATACAAAACATTGCTTATATATCAATCCAAAATAATTACAAAGTCAGCTGCTAAAATACAAGTCAACACAAGTATTACTGAGTCGGCCCAAATATAGTTACAAAGTTCCTGCAAACTAACTCAGTGACTTTTTGATACTCGGCATCCACTGCAATACTTGGCATCATCATGCTCTTAGTAGGAGTGGAGACTTAGTCCATACTAACCACTCGGTTGTAGTTTCAAACTCAGTATATACTGGAGACTCGGTAGATATAGTGTCACTCTATAGAAACTAAATTCCCTGTTTACCATGCTAGCACTCGGTAAACACTACTCCTCTCATCACTCGGTAATGATAACTCGATAAGCACTGCGAAGCTCTGTTTGCTCGGTAAACAGTGTTCTGCTCGGTAAACACATAGAGTCTAAATAAGTGTTGTCACTAATGAAAAACATACTTAATGCCAACAATCTCCCCCTTTGGCACTAGTGACAAAAACACTTATTGCCCAAAACTTATATAAAAAAATCATGCTGAATCTATTTTTGATTTTTCAAAATTTGTCTTTGTCAATCTATTGTATATACATTTCATGACTCCCCATATAGTATACAAATATACAAATATCTTATTTCACCTCATACTCATATTTCCTATTTCTCATATATTTTCTCCCCCTTTCATATCTCTCATATCTTTCCATATATCTCCCCCTATCTTATATACTTTCTCCCCATTTTTGACAATAATGCCAAAGGTGTATATACAAATATTTTACACGGAGATGCCAAAGTGTGAAAGAAAATCAGAATGTACCTTGCCAATCAGTGCTAGAGTTCTATCCCAATTCTCTTGCAGAATCTTGCATGTATGGAGTGCAACTTGGACTTGTCCAGAGAGTTCAATCATGTGATCTATAATTGAAAACTAATTGTCATGGATCAATTTTTTTGAGTGTGCAATATGCTTCTGCATTGTATCCATGATGGGAAGGATCATGTTCTAAAAATCTATTAATGTTGACCTGATCCTTTCATCTTCTTTCAATAACTCTGACTGCTTATCAGATAGGAATCTGACTGTCATATGATGTGTAGAGCTTGAACTAGGTTCAAGTTGCAACTTCTACTTAGCTTTCTTCTAGAGGAGTTCACCAACTGTTTGCATTTGGTTTGCTGAAAGATTTGCAAAATCTAATTGTGGAATTTCTATCTGCTCATCCAAATCTATATCTTCTTCTATGTCTTTACTCCAGCTCAAAAATCTTATACTCAGTTGAGCCTTAGGTTCAACTATTATTGTACTTAATGCCTTTGTAGTAGAAATTATTGTAGACACAGTAGGAATTGTAGTGAAAAATGATAAACTTCCAATTGATGGAATGCTAACTGGAATACTTGATAAACCCAAAATTAAAGTATTTACAACTGTAGAATTTGAAGTACTTACTGAGGTATCCAAAACTGAAGTACTTGTTGCTAAAAAACTAAAAATTGAAGAAGGTACTAAAGATGATGCTAGAGACTGCAACTCAGTGGAAGAAGGAGGTTGAAGCTCGATGGATGAAGTGGTAGCCACTTCTATCATTGATACATTGAGCTATGCTAGTGATGATTGGACATTTGATGCATCTGTAGGTGTTGTCACAATCACACTTGAAGTTATCTCCGGGCTAGATGTACCAACTTTTGCTGGAGAGTGAGGAAGTGAGGCAATTACTTCTGTAGCTATCTGAACTGGATCATCTTCCTCATCATTATTCTTTTCTTCCTCAGTAGCTTCTTCCTTAATATTATCTATCTAAACTACTTCTTCTTCTTCTTCTTCTTCATCATTTTCATCTTCAATATCTTTTATTATCACAATTTCAACACTCAGTTTGTGAAGATGATAGATGTTTTTCCAAGTAGAATTTTCCCTCTTCACAACTGACTCTATATCCTTGATCAAAATCAAGAAACTATTGAATTTTAGTGTCATCTTGCACTCATTTTCTATCAATGCCTTATTTATTTCAGCATTTTTTAAACTTGGCATCAACTGTCTTAAGGTTTGAACATATATGTCCTTGACAGTTTACTTTTCATTGGACCATCTCATCTTAACTTTATCCAATAGAACACCTAGAATTTGAGAAGCCATATCATCAGGTGAGTACTTCCATTTTCCCATTTTCTCAATAATAGCATCTTCAATTTCCTACTGCTTTGCCTCTGATCTAGTTTCATATTTGAGAGATTTGAAATTTGAAATTCCAGATCCTTCTCTCAAATCCTTAATCTTTTATTCTAATGAGGGAGGAGGCCTTTTGAGTACTATATCATCACTGACTTTACCTGCCTTGCCCCTTGTTTTTCTTGTGAAGACTGCATTAGATTGTTGAGGTGTCTTAGTGATTGTCACCTTTCCTTTCTTCTTCACAGGTACTTGTTCTTCTTCACTCTCATTCTTTTCTTCTTCTTCTTCAATGTCCTCTCATTTTCCCTTGTTTAACATTAGAGGTGTGCTAGATTGCACCTTGGCTATCCTCTTTCTGCCTTTGTTAACCACCTATGGAAGCTTTATGCTTAGCTCAATTCTTACCTTAGCTTCATCATATGTTCCAAAGTATGGGGCCTTTGGATCAATGGGTTGATTTACTAGGGCTTCAATTATATCCTTTGTCTCGTCAATGTTTACCTCATAAGGAAGAGGTTTCACCCATACAATCCAAGGCCTTACTACCTGAATGTATACTCTATCACAATCAACCATGAAACAAATATCATCTTTATAATCTTCCACCAACTTTTTTGGAATTCGGAATCTGTTATTCATCTTTTCTTTAAAAGATTCAAAATAGTTATCCATTATGTTTACAAAATTCTCACCCATTTCTACAATGTACTCATTTATCTGATAAAGAACAGACACATCTTTTCTCCATTTTACCATGCCTTTTGATGGGAAAAACTTTTGAGCATAGAAAAATAAACAAACCAACAGTGAGCCAAACTTACATGCATTGTTCTTTGAGGTTTGAATGCTCTCCATATTCTTGTTGAACTGCTTCAACAACAAATCTGCTAGGTCAAATGACAAGTTGTTCTTCACAATTTTGTAAGCTAGGTCAACTGCTTCACATGGAAAACTATTCTCACTAGTAAATTTGGCCTCAAATTTTGACCAAGAATTGGTCAAAATTTTGATCGAAATTAGTCGAATTTACGACCAACATTGTCGTCGGTCTTTTTTGTCAAATTTTCAACGTACTTATAATCAGTCAAAATTTTGACTATAACACAGGTTGAAAATTTGACTGAGTCCATGCTTCAAAATTGTTGTCATTTTTTTATAATGGTCAAAATTTTGACCAATTGTCGAACAAATTTCCACCTAGGATTGATCAAAATTTCGATTAGTGGCAGCAAAAAATTCCACCAAATGTTGGTCAAAATTTTGATGAAAACATCAAATGTTCAACCGAGATGCTATACGTTCGATGGATGAGATGGTTGAAATTTTGTTGTTTTGGTCAAAATTTTGTTGGTCAAAATTTTGTTGTTTTGGTCAAAATTTTGACCATCCTTTAGTGGAAATTTTTGGTGCCATTGGTCAAAATTTCAACCAATGCTTTTTTTTTTTTTTTTTAATGTTACATACGTAAGGTGCATTTAGAGTTCTTTTCATTAACCTCTGATTCATGAGTAGTGGTTTACATGAACCCATCTCTCATGAGAATGAATGGAACAGTTAGCACTCATTGGCTCTAGGTGATACTTATAGAGGTGAAGCATCAAGACTTCCCGAGAGGTCATCCATCCCAGTACCACTCCAGCTTGAGCACGCTTAACTATGGAGTTTCCTCCATGGTTAAACCCACTCTGCTTGCATCCTCATTTGTAAAACCTTCACCAAGTGTTATGCCTTATGAACCTTTCATTAGAAAGCCCCTTAAGCTCATCAATTAATAAGTAGGAGATATTTTCCACAGCAAGTCAAATTGTGATATTGCTATCAACATTCAACTGTGTAGTTTTTTGAGTCAAACTCATTGACCCATGATTCATGAGTAGTGGTTCACATGAACCCATCTCTCATGAGAATGAATGGAACACTTAGCACTCATTGGCTCTAGCTGATGCTCACAAAGGTGAAGCACCGGGACTTCCCGAGAGGTCACCCATCCCAGTGCTACTCCAACTCAAGCGCACTTAACTACGGAGTTTCCTCCATCGTTAAACACACTCTACTTGCATTCTCATTTGCAAAACCTTCACCAAGTGTTGTGCCTTAGGAACCATCGATTAGAAAGCCCCTTAAGCTCATCAACTGGTTCATAAGGCACAACACTTGGTGAAGGTTTTGCAAATGAGAATGCAAGTAGAGTGGGTTTAACCATGGAGGAAACTCCGTAGATAAGTGCGCTCGAGTTGGAGTAGTACTGGAATGGGTGACCTCTCAGGAAGTCCCGGTGCTTCACCTCTGTGAGCATCAGCTAGAGCCAATGAGTGCTAAGTGTTCCATTCATTCTCATGAGAGATGGTTTCGTGTGAACCACTACTCATGAATCACGGGTCAACGAGTTTGACTCAAAAAACTACACAGTTGAATCTTGATAGCAATATCACAATTTGACTTGTTGTGGAAAATATCTCCTACTTATTAATTGATGAGCTTAAGGGGATTTCTAATGAATGGTTCATAAGGCATAACACTTGGTGAAGGTTTTGCAAATGAGGATGCAAGTAGAGTGGGTTTAACCATGGAGGAAACTCAGTAGTTAAGCATGCTCAAGCTGGAGTGGTATTGGGATGGATGACCTCCCAGGAAGTCTCAGTGCTTCACCTTCGTAAGCATCACCTAGAGCCAATGAGTGCTAACTGTTCCATTCATTCTCATGAGAGATCCATTTGATAAAGCTTGGTGAAAAAACTTCAAACATTTTGAAGCATCTATTGGATTTTGTCACCCAAAAGGAAGATGGATTTCCCAATTCAGAAATTCCCAGCCACCATCTTTAATAAATTTATCTGGATCATCTGAAATGGTCTTCAAAATTGGCCGCCAGTTCAAGTTCATTATGCTTTCATAATACTTTATATCCATTGAGTTTAGCCATTCTTTGATGCCATCAAGAGAAGATTGAGGAATAACATCAATGTGGAGTACATCCTGCTTGAAGTCTTTGAAAACAATAGCCATATCAAATGCCTTTTGCCCAAGTCCTACTCTCTCAAGGTTAACTATCTCAATCTCACTAATGGTTATTACTAAGAAAGGAAATTCCACCAACTCTACCAAATAGTTTGCGGTAGGAACAATAAAAGCAGAGGCTTTGAAAGGAACTCCATGAAAACCTAGCTCTCTAAATGGTATATCAAACTCCAGTTCAAAATCTTTTAGATGAGGCTGCTCCGATAGCTCTGTTACTCATTTAACAAACCCTTCAAACTCTCCATTGATTTGATTTTTCCTATCCCTCTCTTGCTGCTCTTCGTCAATTTCATCAGGATCATACATGGACCTTCTTGCCCCTCCTAAAGTTTGGACCACGTCCATTACTTCCACATAAAACTGGACATCCTTAGTCTTCTTAGTTCCCACCATAATATGGTTATGCAAATGAAAATGAAGCAAAGTAATCATCTCCTTCTCTACTGGCTGGAAGAATGCGTGTTTAATATTTTGATACATGATATCAGCTCTCTCTTCTGCTCTCATGGTTGAATACCGAAATCCATTATAGTGGGCCTCCAGATTTCTAGTCATCTTTCTTCCTCTTCCACCAAATGTCAGCCCGATCCAGAAGTCTGCCAACCTAATTGGCTTTGTTTTTGAAAGCTGAAGTTTCTTCTGAGTCACCAGTGTAGGTCTCTCTACCTTTTTAGACTCTGTCATAGCTACAAACCATCTATGGGATTTGATCATTTGTACCACTTGGTTGATGATGCAGGGGCATCCAGCAAGGCACTTGAGCCCAGGAGTGGAATGGCATTCAGAAATGTTCAATTGCAATGTTAGACTCAATATTCAAAGCAAAATTCATAATCAAGTCTAAAGGTCATTGTAATGTAATAAGGAATAATTCAGTATGTAAGCAAGATATGGAAGTACACAAAAAACCAGTGAGGTGTTAAACAAATCCCCAAAAGAAATCTATATCAAGAATGTAGCGAAAAAGATGTGAGTAGAATGGAAAAAGATGTGAGATGCATGAACATCAAAGATTAATATGGCTAGAAGATAGAAGCAATGAACTGTTCATGGGTTCCAAGCACTTAAAAAATGTGGAGTTCAGTCAGCCTGTAGTAGCAAGCTAAAAAAATTCTTTCAAGTCATTGATTCAGTTTGCCATGTTTATTGACCTCAAATTTGGTCTTTTCGTTAACCTGTGATTCATGAGTAGTGGTTTAGATGAACCCATCTCTCATGAGAATGAATGGAACAGTTAGCACTCATTGGCTCTAGGTGATGCTTACAGAGGTGAAGCACTGAGACTTCCCAGGAGGTCATCCATCCCAGTACCACTCCAGCTTGAGCATGCTTAACTATGGAGTTTCCTCCATGGTTAAACCCACTCTGCTTGCATCCTCATTTGCAAAACCTTCACCAAGTGTTATGCCTTATGAACCATTCATTAGAAATCCCCTTAAGCTCATCAATTAATAAGTAGGAGATATTTTCCACAGCAAGTCAAATTGTGATATTGCTATCAACATTCAACTATGTAGTTTTTTGAGTCAAACTCATTGACCCATGATTCATGAGTAGTGGTTCACATGAACCCATCTCTCATGAGAATGAATGGAACACTTAGCACTCATTGGTTCTAGCTGATGCTCACAAAGGTGAAGTACCGGGACTTCCTGAGAGGTCACCCATCCCAGTACTACTCCAACTCGAGCGCACTTAACTACGGAGTTTCCTCCCTGGTTAAACCCACTCTGCTTACATTCTCATTTGCAAAACCTTCACCAAGTTTTGTTCCTTATGAACCATCGATTAGAAAGCCCCTTAAGCTCATCAACTAGTTCATAAGGCGCAACACTTGGTGAAGGTTTTGCAAATGAGAATGCGAGTAGAGTGGGTTTAACCAGGGAGGAAACTCTGTAGTTAAGTGTGCTCGAGTTGGAGTAGTACTGGAATGGGTGACCTCTCGGGAAGTCCCAATGCTTCACCTCTGTGAGCATCACCTAGAGCCAATGAGTGCTAAGTGTTCCATTCATTCTCATGAGAGATGGGTTCGTGTGAACCAGAGTATCAAAACCCGCGGTGAGTCAGGTGAGTTATCCTAACTCGCGGGTTGAGCCATGGCTCCCGGGTTTTGGTGACCTGACCGAGTCATGGGCTGAGTTATGGGGCATGACCCACATGACTTGCTGAGTTAATGGGTCATGGCCATAACTCGCGGGTCCGTTCCTCATGACCCATGCCGTGGCAAGCCCGAGCCATAGACTTGTCAACAATAGTGATATACATGTTGCTGAAGGATGAGAAAAATTGTGACAATCACTTAGAACAAGACAATAATCTGCTGTTTCAAGAAGGAAGACTGTGCCAATGATGCAGTCATAATAACAATGATATGAGCAATAATCCACGAATGAGAGCAGCAAACAAAAGGATGTAGAAGATAGTATGCTGGAGGATAGTGGCTTTCATTTTTATAACAGTGATCAGAAATGGAGAAATGCAGAAGAATATCGGTGAAAATCATGACTGTTATGAGAGGACATGATAATTAAAAAACAGTCACATCAATGTCTAAGGACATTGATCATCTTCATGAATCTCTAATGATAGTAGGCTTCATGAATTTTTGATGACAGTAGTCTTCAGTGAGTGTTCAAGGATAGTGTTCAAAGAAAGAAGACAACAAACAGAAGAATGAATCCTAAAGCAGTCATTAGTCATGAAAAGTCACTGATAAAAGATGATTAAAAGCAGTGTTTTACAATGTGATAGTAGTGAAAAGAAAATCGATCAGAGCAGTGATGTATAGCAGTGATTACATGATGAAACAATGACATATACTATTAGAAACAGTGACATTCACTGTTAGAGTAGTCACAATAAGGATCAGAACAGTAAGTAAATGATAGGTCATGAAGAGCAGTCCAAGGAATGTCAAAAAAGTTAGCCAATGAATAAATAAGAAGAATCATAAAGAAATGAGAACAGCTGACGATGTATCACAAGACTATCAGTTAGAACAGCCATGATTCATCAATGAGCATTCATGAGTTGTTAAAGGGAACAATAGGACAAACACCTTGGGACAATGAAGATTGAAATGCTAAGAATCAATGATCCACAAGATTCAAATTGGAGAGATGGAATGAAGACAATGAATGTAATGGAAAAAATAGTGATCAAATTGCCTTGGTTATTGATTGAATCTACACATTTGAATATCTATATATATTGAACTAGCAAATAAGAAAAGACGTGACTGTTCACATTAGAAATGACATGTTAGTTCATAATGAAGTGACGTGACTATTCATAACAATTACCATTCATTCCCTTCATTATTGATTATACTTTTTTCTTTTAACCATATCCTTTAGATGTTATTTGACCTTTAGATGTGATGTGATGTGTTTTTAAGCTTTATTCAATAATGGGTGCCTGATACAAGTTTTAAATTTTAAGAAATCTCTTTTTTTTTTTTTTGCCGAGTCATAGCCAAGTCATTGCCGAGTCATCGGCGAGTCATGGGTCGAGTCGGCCTTGCCGAGTCCGAGTTTTGATTCTTTGGTGTGAACCACTACTCATGAATCACGGATCAATGAGTTTGACTCAAAAAACTACACAGTTGAATCTTGATAGCAATATCACAATTTGACTTGCTGTGGAAAATATCTCCTACTTATTAATTGATGAGCTTAAGGGGCTTTCTAATGAACGGTTCATAAGGCATAACACTTGGTGAAGGTTTTGCAAATGAGGATGCAAGCAGAGTGGGTTTAACCATGGAGGAACCTCCGTAGTTAAGCGTGCTCAAGCTGGAGTGGTACTGGGATGGATGACCTCCCAGGAAGTCTCGGTGCTTCACCTCCATAAGCATCACCTAGAGCCAATGAGTTGTTCCATTCATTCTCATGAGAGATGGGTTCATGTAAACCACTACTCATGAATCATAGGTTAATGAAAAGAACTCTGAATTTCTGAATTGGGAAATCCATCTTCCATTTGGGTGACAGAATCCAATAGATGCTTCAAAATGTTTGAAGTTCTTTCACCAAGCTTTATCAAATGGATCTCTCATGAGAATGAATGGAACAGTTAGCACTCATTGGCTCTAGGTGATGCTTATGGAGTTGAAGTACCGGGACTTCTTGGGAGGTCATCCATCCCAGTACCAGTCCATCTCGAGCACGCTTAACTATGGAGTTTCCTCCATGGTTAAACCCACTCTACTTGCATCCTCATTTGCAAAACCTTCACCAAGTGTTATGCCTTATGAACCCTTCATTAGAAAGCCCCTTAAGCTCATCAATTAATAAGTAGGAGATATTTTCCACAGCAAGTCAAATTGTGATATTGCTATCAAGATTCAACTGTGTAGTTTTTTGAGTCAAACTCATTGACCCGTGATTCATGAGTAGTGGTTCACACGAACCCATCTCTCATGAGAATGAATGGAACACTTAGCACTCATTGGCTCTAGCTGATGCTCACAAAGGTGAAGCACCGGGACTTCCCAAGAGGTCACCCATCCCAGTACTACTCCAACTTGAGTGCACTTAACTACAAAGTTTCCTCCGTGGTTAAACCCACTCTGCTTGCATTCTCATTTGCAAAACCTTCACCAAGTGTTGTGCCTTATGAACCATTGATTAGAAAGCCCCTTAAGCTCATCAACTAGTTCGTAAGGTACAACACTTGGTGAAGGTTTTGCCAATGAGGATGCAAGTAGAGTGGGTTTAACCAGGGAGGAAACTCCGTAGTTAAGTGTGCTCAAGTTGGAGTAGTACTGGGATGGATGACCTCCCAAGAAGTCCCGGTGCTTCACCTCCATAAGAATCACCTAGAGCCAATGAGTGCTAATTGTTCCATTCATTCTGATGAGAGATCCATTTGATAAAGCTTGGTGAAAGAACTTCAAACATTTTGAAGCATCTATTGGATTCTCTCACCCAAATGGAAGATGGATTTCCCAATTCAGAAATTCCCAGCCACCATCTTCAATAAATTTATCTGGATCATCTGTAATGGTCTTCAAAATTGGCCGCCAGTTCAAGTTCATTATGCTTTCATAATACTTTATATCCATTGAGTTTAGCCATTCTTTGATGCCATCAAGAGAAGATTGAGGAATAACATCAATGTGGAGTACATCCCACTTGAAGTCTTTGAAAACAATAGCCATATCAAATGCCTTTTGCCCAAGTCCTACTCTCTCAAGGTTAACTATCTCAATCTCACTAATGGTTATTACTAAGAAAGGCAATTCCACCAACTCTACCAAATAGTTTACGGTAGGAATAATAAAAGCAGAGGCTTTGAAAGGAACTCCATGAAAACCTAGCTCTCTAAATGGTATATCAAACTCCAGTTCAAAATCTTTTAGATGTGGCTGCTCCCATAGCTCTGTTACTCGTTTAACAAACCCTTCAAACTCTCCATTGATTTTATTTTTCATGTGCCTCTCTTGCTTCTCTTCCTCAATTTCATCGGGATCATACATGGACCTTCTTGCCCCTCCTAAAGTTTGGACCACGTCCATTACTTCCACATAAAACTGGACATCCTTAGTCTTCTTAGTTCCCACCATAATATGGTTATGCAAATGAAAATGAAGCAAAGTAATCATCTCCTTCTCTACTGGCTGGAAGAATGCATGTTTAATATTTTGATACATGATATCAGCTCTCTCTTCTGCTCTCATGGTTGAATACATAAATCCATTATAGTGGGCCTCCAGAGTTCTAGTCATCTTTCTTCCTCTTCCACCAAATGCCGGCCTGATCCACAAGTCTGCCAACCTAATTGGCTTTGTTTTTGAAAGCCGAAGTTTCTTCTGAGTCACCAGTGTAGGTCTCTCTACCTTTTCAGACTCTGTCATAGCTATAGACCATCTATGGGATTTGATCATTTGTACCACTTGGTTGATGATGCAGGGCCATCCAGTAGGGCACCTGAGCCCAGGAGTGGAATGGCATTCAGAGATGTTCAATTTCAATGTTAGACTCAATATTCAAAGCAAAATTCATAATCAAGTCTAAAGGTCATTGTAATGTAATAAGGAATAATGCTATAAAATTAATGTAATAAGTGAAAATCCCATGCAATGAGTCAAAATGTCATGTAATGGTCATATAGGGTTAAGGTCTAAGTGGTTTTAGGTTTATATGCATTAAATGGGTCCTTGACAAAGAATAGTCTCAATGACAGAGACAGAGGATCAGTCTTCAAAAAAGGAGCATTGATTGAGGATACATTACCTTGAGACTGAGATCTTCAAAAGGTTGTAGTCAAATGGAAGATTACAGTCTCAAAGGAATATAGGAGAAATGTTTGGAGACAAAACAGTGAGAGAGGCTTTACTCAAAAAATGCATCCAAGAAGGTGAGTACCTGGAAGATGGTTTGCTTCAAGGAAGTTAGAATTCTATTTCCTCAGTTTGATTGTTACAGTAGAGGATAGAGAGCAGCTGTTATAGGGTTCTTTTCTCTTGAGTAATTTGAACCTCAAAGGCAAAGCTCTTCTCATCTCTTTAACATTACAAGTGGTTGTTTAAAGAAGATTTCTAGGTTTGGATGGTCCATAGTAAAATTTCCCAAAGAGTGTATCGAGTCTTCCCACATAACATTTTAAGCTTGATGGGAACATAGGCAAAAAAAAAGTTTCTAATTAGATTTTAACAAAATTTTAGCCCTTCCATTATATTCATATTATTTAACATCTTCATAATCACCACTGTAGCTTGCAAGGTGATTCATCAAATTAAAAACAAAGCCTCCATGGCTTCTTACAACCTTTGAGTATTGTAAACTATAAGTAATATTCAGTAGAGAAATATAGCGAGGTAAGTGAGGACATTCTTCATTATAAGAATGAAATGATAGACAAGGGTAACTCTCAGGTTTAGTCTTTAACCATGCAAACTGTAATTGTAGAGACCGGCCTGGTTATTACCGTTGACATTCAATTATCTATTGAGCTTACGAGCTTGGAGAAGAGAACTGCAAACTGCAACACCCTCACCAACTGTAAGAAATAGCCAATTTGGTCACAGAATTTCAGTGAACTTTTCCTTTTGAAGATTCTCCATGAGATCTGACCCAGGGTTGCTCAATGCAAGCTAAAGATCATGTATACTCCTTGTTAGTATAATTCACATTGTTTACAATACAAAATAGATTTTTGTTAAATTTTGTTATAACATAAAGATAGTCACACTTATTTAAAACTTGTAAGCTTGGTGAGCACTTGGATTTTTATTGATTTATATGTAGGTTCTAGGCCAGTAATGAAACAGTACACAATTTAAAAAGGTCAAAGTTTAGAGTTTATTGTTTAAACCAAAATTCTATGAAGTGTTGATATAGTTGACATGTTTTATACAGAGTACATACTGCTGAACACGTTTAAACAACACATTCTAAGCTTTCACTTCTTTGGTTGATTTATTAGGAATGCTTTTACTTAATTCAATAAGACCCACTTATTAAATTTATTAGGAATGCTATTACTTAATTCAATAATACCCACTTATTAAATGATTTTAGATGAATGACATAAACAAATCAAAACTTAAAATAAATTGTTTAAACCAAAATAATATTTTGTTCAAACCAAAATTATGATAATAGTTACCTGAAGGCCTTTCAGTTCAATTATTCTCTTGAGCTCTTTGAGCATTTTGATTCCACTGGTGTCAACAGTGGTTACAGCTACATAAGCAAAAAAAGAGAATGAAAAGCAGCACCAAAGTACAATACAAACCAAACCTGCTGGAGTTTGACCATATACAGTTGTATATCTAAATCCCAGAATAAAGGAAATAGGAATGGTTGTATATGATAAAATTAGGGTGCATTTATTCCATTTTATTCTGCTCCATAGTTTTGTTACTAGAAAACCGATTACAAGTGAAGGGAAATCCTTTTACAAAAAAGAAATGATGCATCAAATATGTAAGCTTTCAGAACTTATGGCCCATATCTATAATAACATACTACAAAGTGTCTTCCTTCAGCTTGGCAAGATGCTCCTCTTCATCCATTATCCATCTCATTATCTTGCGTACATTGTAAACTTTATTAAGGTCCCCAATAAACAATCCATGTAATGAAGACTATGGATTAGAGATGTGTCAAAGCAGAAGAGCTCAGAAGAGAAGGGTTATGGTGAATGGGTGCCCATGACATTGCTATTGCTTGGATTACTCAAAACATCAAATAACAAATAATATATAAAGTTATAAACTGTTAAGGGGAGGGAGAATAGTAGTCGTATGGACTATCTTCTTCAATATCAAATACCATCATGCAATTCATTAAAATATTATGCTTAACATAATATATTCTAAAAATGACATTTTTGAAATTCTACCAAAACTTAATCTAAAAATGACTACTATTCAAAAGATGAGTTATTCGAAAGATGGGTTATTTGAAAGATGGGTTATAAATAATTGAATCAAGCATGACTACATTTAGGAAGCTGCATGACTGAATTCAGGAAGCTGACCCTACACATAGGACATTCATTATGTCTATTGAAAAATAAGCTTTTAAAATAAACATAGACAAATCACCTTTCTCTTAAGTAGCTTGAATTGGAAAAATAGATTCAAGCTACAATGCTTTGAATTCAATAAAAACTTAGAATTAAATAATATTTTGTAGCTTAGCAATTTAGGAGTGCTGAAGTGATTACCAATTGTGATGTAGCAAGATGTGCATGAACCTTCAATGTTCATCATGTCAATGGCAATCATCTCTTTATTGCCATCAATATTGTAGTTCTTGAACAGTGCAAAAGTTCTGCCAACTGCTATTCCTTCCTGTACGGGAATAATTCAAATCAACTAGAGGTAATAAATTACTAGCCAATGAACATAATTATAAATCTTTGATGAGCTGATCTTTTAAACTTTTTTCTTGCAAATTCCACCTTTTAAGGAAAAACACAAAATTGTTAGATATAGCCACTAAAAGAAAAGACCAGAATGAAAGGAAAAATACTGTACCAATTAATGATATGAAAAAAAAATAGTGGGATAAACTTAGTTCACTTATGATGTTCCACCTTTTATGTATGGTGGGCCCGAATATATGCAATGTTAGGTCATAAAGTTTCTTATAAAACATATCATTTCCTGCAAAAAATGTCATGGGATAATCAATCCAAAACTTGTTATGAATAGGTAAATGCATATTACAATATAAAAAATAATTATTTAAAGTACTTGGAATCTGAGGACATTTTATAGGCATTGATTCATTATTGTCAATCAATAATGACGTCTGCGTCGCACCCGTGCTAGTAACACGGGTAGATCCAAGAAATGGTGGTGAATTATCACCAATACATGCAAATTGATTAGTATCTGGTGTACCAAGCGGTGCCACCGGGGTATCTCCTGCTCCAAAAAAATAATCCACTATGTGATGCACCCAAGATTAAAGTACACCAGATACTGATCAATCTACATGCATTGGTGATACCCACTTGATGTCACCTTTGGTCTCATCATCATAAGAACATGACCCCCCATTAGCAAGGAAATATTGCATGCGTTTGCCAAATTTTTTTCTAATCTTTTGCCACATCAACCTGCACTGAGTGGTCAACAACAAGATCCATAGGTACCTGCAATCATAAAGTTGATAAATACCAATAGTTGGCGTAAAGAAGAAAAATACCATAAACAATAGCATCTAAAAAATGACTAAGAAATATATATCTGATCTAGAATTTAAAGTAATAAAGATAGAAAGAGCAGAGATAAAGCAATCGTGATTAAATAGTAATCTTCAAAAACCTATGTTGTTAATCTTTCCATCATACAATGTATTAGGATTTATTGAAGAATATAAACACACAAAAAAATTGACAAGAAAATAATGTAGCACATAGACTTAGAGTCCCTAAATCTTCAACAAAATATGGAATGAAAAGCCAACACAATGAATTTCCATTTCTCAAGCATAAGAAATTCAAGCTTATTTCTCATGGAACAGCACAAGACAGAAACAAAGATGTATAGGAAAACACAGTGTGGTATCAATGTACTAATCTACCCCATAGGCACAAAAGAGACATACTAAAATACACCCATAGTTCAATTATTAAGTGTTATTTTTATCTTTTAGAATATTTGAAAAATGTATGGCTATCAAATACAAAGCTTTGTGCTCAATAAATAAAAGGTAAGGTTTTGAACATGTAGATCCACTTGTTATCTGAGGTTTGAATACATCGTAAACTCAAGCGAATTAAACTGGAACTCCTGGAGGGGAATTGGATTTCTATTTCAACACAAAATAGAAACATGATGAGAAATGATGAAAATGTTTTATTTTTCACTAAGCATAAGATATAGAAACTAAAGAAAAAGTGCCACCATTTTATACTAAAATGAACTAAAATAGTCTTTCAAAATATGAAGGCAACAACAATACTTACGGATAGGGACCATAAATCTTTACTTGACGAATATGGGTATCCCATCCATTTTGATGATTAGACAATACATCAAGCTGCAACATAAATGTTTGCACAAATACATCCTTGAAATGAATTAACAAAGGAAAATCTGTAAGTCTAAGAAGAATGGAAAATGTTTAATTAAACAAGATCACCATCATGAAAATCTATAAGTATAAGAAGAATGGAAAATGTTTAATTAAACTAGAGATGTTACCAATCTCTCTTGGAATCTGACCAACGAAAATAGAGTCATACAAGCTTAAATGCCTTAAATTGTTGAGCTTGTGAAAGTGTGATGGGATGGAAAGAGGAGGGAAGAAGGCATTGTGACTGAGGTCCAAGTGCTCTAGATAGTGCAGTTGGAATAGTCTCCCATGAAGTTGCCTCCATGTCATGAATGGATAGATTATCTGATCTTGTGCGGTACCTCTTGTCTTGGCTCTAGCAATGGCTTTGCTAGCTTCAAAAATTCTAATTTAGAAATGTATAATTCTATTAAAATAAAAGCATTAAAAATTTGACAAACATAGATTGAAATGAATGTTGAAAACCATACCAAAAATATGAAGTATGTTTCTGCCGTACTTCTTTGCCGTATGAGGTGAGTTTAAAACTCATATCAAGCTAAAGAATCTCAAGCATAGAGTAACAAAAAGGAATGATAATAAGACACCTGAATGTGAATCTAGATCACAAAATCCTCCATATGCACCACCGCTAACATGTACATGATCCCACAACCATGTATTTCTTTGTATCATAATGATCTAATGCAAGAGAATAGAGAAGCTTGGTGAAGGAGCAGTGTTGGATGATAATTTGTTGATGGAGGTTAAGCCTGAACAGACACCAGTCATGCTGAAAGTTGGTTGCTTCATGATTGAAGAGGTTTGGTGATGGATTACCTATAAGGGGGTCTATAGTGAGGTGTTTACATAGTTAGTTTGGCCTGGAGTTGATGGGAGGGGTCCTTTTGATCAAACCCTCATGGTATGTCCCTCAAAGCAAGGGTTTGGTGGCAAATGAGTTAAGTGAAGGGTGGAGACTTGGTGAGTTGGAAATGTGTCATTTCTCAACCTCTAGAATGAATTTTTTAGCCTTTTGAGTCTTGGGAGCAAGTGGAGTTAGGGGTTGCTATGTAAAAGTGGAGAATTAGGCCTGGTGAGGATAGGCTAGGGGTATTGGATCTTGGGTATGGTCCAAAGGAGTATAGGTTGAATCTTTTCGAGGATTTAAAGAGCCCAAATGGGTATTTAGATAATATTTGAGTTTACTTAGTTGTTTGGGGAAAGTAAGAGGAAAATTCAATTTAATGATTGGTGAGGGCTACAAGCTTCAAGGACTGATTGTGTGTGTTGGATAGAAGATGGGTTGTCCAAATCAAATGGGTTGTGGGAATATGGTGGATAGGTCATAAAAAGATGTTTTGTGAATTTAAAATGAAGGTTGGATTCTTGTGTGAAGGTTTGGTGTTTGAGAGAAACTAGGTATACTTGGGAGTTAAGGCATTGAGGGATATTGAGGTAAAGAAGCAATTGCAAAGTGGAGTGGATTTATTGTCTGAGGTAATCAATATGGATGCCACACACCAGCTCTGCATCAGGTTGCAAGAAAAGTGGGCTTAACGTTGGAGGAACCTTTGTAGTAAAGAGCACTTGAACTAGAATAATATTGGGATGAGTGACCTACTGGGAAGTAGCGTTGTCTAAAATGAATCAAGGCAGTGAACCTATTGCAGAGGAGTGTTTGGTTGATATCCTAAAGTAAAGAACTTCTTATTTATCCTTGAGTTGAACTCTAGTTCCTTGAGTGGATTCCAAGACGTTGTTGAATCCTCGAGTTGAACAGGGTTCCTTAAGGGGATATTAGAAGGCTCTGCATCAAAAACTCTAAGCTTGTCTTTAAAATTTGAGCTTCACTTGGTTTCGAGAATAGTTTAATATTCTCTACTAAACAAGGCCAACCATGTGAAGGTGGAAGCTCATTTGGCCCCTCTCCCCCCCCCCCCCCCCAACATCACTCTAAATTCCCCATTAACATTTAATAACATTCATTCATTCATTCATTCATCCGGCATTTTTGAAATATAACATTCAATCATTATAATCACATGATAACATTCATTAACACATAAAATTCATTAACACACAACATTCATAAATAATTCATTAACACATAATTCATTAACACACAACATTCACAAATAATTCATTAACACATATTAACACACATCATTCATCAACATTACTAGTACAAAATTACATCCATTAAGACAAAGTTCTTACATTAGAAATAAATGTTAATTACAATCATTTCTTTTTGGGTTTCTTGCTATTTTTTTTAATCATATAATTTCTAAGAGGAAGATCAATGTCCTCATCATTCCCTTCCTCTATTGAGTCTAATCCCAACGTGTGTCTCCTCCTCATCTGTTCAGGAATAGGAGGCCGCTGCGCTGAAGGGGGGTCTGCTGCAATAACTACTTCATGAGTTAAATTCACACTTTTATATTATTGAATTACAAGTATTTATGTAAGTAAAAGAACTATAAATCAAAAAATTAATTTAAAAGAACAAAACATAGATTTTCTTTACCTGAATGTGCCACATGATCTACATGGTGATCAGTCTGAACATCCTCTGGCACTCGTTCAGCATGACCTGATTCTGTATCCTCTAAAATATACACAAAAATGTTACACCAAGTTCAATTTAAGATGTTAAATTATATTAATATTACATAATTAGTTTTAAATAGCAAATGAGCACCTCCTTGGACAGTATGATCCACATCAGTGGCTTCATGATGCGGCACTGTAGGCTGCATTGCAATGTAATGGACATTATTATCAAATTGATTGTTGCTCAAGTATTCAATTTCTAATATATTTTTTGGCATATTTACCTGTGCACATGATGTAGGAGACTCTTTGATTGGGCCAGTGGAAGCTTGCCGTAGGCGTTCAGCCATGCCTTGATAGCCTTCCTTGAAGGCAATTTTTCTGTGTTCTTCTGTGGCCTCTAAATTAAAATCAGAGCCCTGCATTTTTTGATTAAACAAAATTATTTGCATTTTATAAATAATTTTTCTCTGCAATTCATTTACTGCTACTTACAATGCGAGCTTTAATTTTTGAATATCCGCCAGCGCCAAGTCTGTGTTGCCCAATCTTTTCCAGCCTGGCCTTTGTTGCCTTTGAAGTGTCCTGCAACCTATGAAAAGTTTGAAAAAATGGTTATAAAAACATGTATATGGAATAACAAATGAAACTTTGAAATGCTGAACACATTGCCTTCAATGGTGAAAATGTCTAAAACATCATACCAAGATATTATATTGAAAAATGATGATTGCATTCAAAATTTAATTATCATCTCAAAAGTCCATGCCAAACACCTTATCACTAGTAGTTAATACTATTGCATACCTTCTCGCATTTTTTGGTGAAACTCCTTTTTGAGCGTCCACTTTCTCCTTTGCATCTAAAATAAATTCATTCCAATCCCTCATTGAAATAAAGGGAGGACACTCGTACTTTGGGTTCTGGATGAGACTCTTTCTATATTGGTCCCTCACAGTCTTAAGATGTTTGCAAGCTCTTTCCAAAATTTTCTTCTCATCAAAAATATTATTGCCAAACTCATGCTGTAAATCTTTGATGAGCTGATCTTTTAAACTTTTTTCTTGCAAATTCCACCTTTTAAGGAAAAACACAAAATTGTTAGATATAGCCACTAAAAGAAAAGACCAGAATGAAAGGAAAAATACTGTACCAATTAATGATATAAAAAAAAAATAGTGGGATAAACTTAGTTCACTTATGATGTTCCACCTTTTACGTATTGTGGGCCCAAATATATGCAATGTTAGGTCATAAAGTTTCTTATAAAACATATCATTTCCTGCAAAAAATGTCATGGGATAATCAATCCAAAACTTGTTATGAATAGGTAAATGCATATTACAATATAAAAAATAATTATTTAAAGTACCTGGAATCTGAGGACATTTTATAGGCATTGATTCATTATTGTCAATCAATAATGACGTCTACGTCACACCCATGCTAGTAACACGGGTAGATCTAGGAAATGGTGGTGAATTTTCACGAATACATGCAGATTGATCGGTAGCAGGTGTACCAAGTGGTGCCACCGGGGTATCTCCTACTCCAAAAATATAATCCACTATGTGATGCACCCAAGATTAAAGTACAAATTATGAAATCATAATTAGCACAAAACCAAATATAGTAAAACAATGATTTACCAGATGCCATAGCCCTTGAAGGCGTTGATGTTTGCATGGCCCTTGTGGCCGACATTGCACTCGACAATCTTCTATGGGCAACCTAGCTAGTAGGAGTCTCCTGCAATTGAGGACCTAAACAATACATTGTTACCAAAGACATTTTCAAATAATAAAAGTAAGAGTTAACTTGAGAATTTTTTGAATGTTCCAAAGAAAAAATTCCTTGTAACTTGTCAACTAAAGGATTATTTTACCTGAGGCAGCCGGAGGTCTACTAGTACCGGCCTCATCCGCACATTGTCCTTGACCAGGTACTAGAGATTCCATAAAATCCTACAACAAGAACACATATTACATATATTTTACTTCACAACATAAAAGAGTATAAAATATTAACCTTTATTGAAATTTTGTTATAACTAAAGATTCATTACTGCTTACTTGATACCGATGTTTGAGTGCTTTCAATTCAGTTAGCCTCCTGAGCATCTCCTCACTTGGATTTCTTTCATACAAAATGTTAATTATATCTTTATTGATTTGTTTCATTTTTTTCTTTACCATAATTATAACATTAGGCAAATCTGCATAAAGATCATCATCATCAGGGGTAGCTATTGCCTCTACTATCGAGGGTGCTTTTCCCTTATCCTGAACATCAAATTGTGATAGGAATATCAGTAAAACTATCATAAAAATTCCAAAACCATAAATAAAATAACATAATAATATAACATTTTTCAACTATCTAATTTGTACAATTTTAATAAGGTTTACCTTTGCTGAAGAACAAGTGGGAGGAGCATCCTCGTGGCCTCTATCATGTGCGGGATCCATATCATCCTGTGACAAAGATTAAATATAAAAACTTTAGCGAACTAAAAGCAATAGACTTAGCAAAAAAAAACTTATTAATAAAATAGTATATAGTACTTACCACCCTCATGATAGTAACTTTGTTTGTATCTATGTGATTTAAATGATAATCTATTAGCAGTTCTTCCCCTGCACTTATTGATTTTATTGCACATACAAAAACTTGATTCCCCTCGTGCGCCTCAAATATGCAATTGGGTTGCTTATTAGTTGATGAAGGTCGCGTACTATTTATAAAACCTGCAATATTACCTGTTGCTTTTGGTCTCCCATCAATGTACATTGCAAATCTTTTACTTTGATCATTTTCTTTCCTTTGTATATAATTAGTTGATAGTGCATACCTACGCATACTTTTTTTATATTGAACAATCCACATCCAATCATTGTAATTGTAACACGGACCGACATACTCGAACAATTCAACAACTCTATTGTAATATACCTTTATCCCATCCATGGAAAATAGGCCCAAACCATGTAATGAGGATGGAGCAATGTGATATATCCTCTCATTAACATAAAAATTAGTATTAATTGGAGGTAGGTCATTGGGTACCCATTCTTTCTCAATGTGTGTGTACCAAAAGGGCACCTTGATGTCGCCTTTGGTCTCATCATCATAAGAACATGACCCCCCATTAGCAAGAAAATATTGCATGCATTTGTCAAATTTTTTTCTAATCTTTTGACCTCTAGTTGATCTTCCTGTTTTAGCCGTACTACATGTAGAACTTTCATCTAGCATTCCCTCATTTCCCTCATTCAATGTAGATAGATCTGACAAGTACCTATTTGGTGGGTGCTACAATCCATCAAATGAGATATTGCCACGTCAATATATATAGAATAATCAAGTTGTGACCCATACGTATAGTTCTTCTTTGTCTATACATGAGAGATATAAAATGTACTAGGTTGAAAGTGATTATATATTATATTTCTATATGGTTCTTTGTCTATATATACATTATATGATTATATAATATGTCTATTTATAACATACGTGCTCAGTGATAAACAACAAGAATATAAGAAAATTATGTCTATTTATTGACTTATACCTGCCGATCCATGTCACTGTGCATGATCCACGCCAAAGGGGTCAAATTTACTGCATATGTTAATCATTTATCTTAAGTTAGCTAAATATTACATGATACGTATGCTACAAATAACTTAGAAGATAACATGAACAATATGAAACATCGTAAACATGAACAAATTTACCTTATGTATGGAATGTAAGATTGTCAACAGAAGGCCGGGGTGACAATGTCTGTAGTCAATTGCCTGTTTGCAAAAAGGGTGATAATCAAACACAAATATACATGTATCAATAGCAATTAATTGAGCATCATAAACAAAAAATTGGTAATTATAAATCACATATGTCGTAATCATTAGAATTGAACAGAATAAATATGTAACCATTACAATTTAAAGCAAAACATAAATATGTAATCATTAGAATTGAACACAATAAATATGTAACCATTTCAATTATGTCATTGATCATCATCAACATCATCATCATCATCATCATCATCATCATCATCATCATCATCACCATCGCCATCGCCATCATCACCATCATCACCATCATCACCATCATCAACAGCATCACCGCAATCATCATCGCCATGATCACCATCACCATCGTCATCACCATCATCATCATCATCATCATCATCATCATCATCATCATCATCATCATCACCACCATCAGCATCATCATCATCATCATCATCATCATCATCATCATCTGCTTCTTCATCATCTTCAGTATCTTCTTCTTCCATAACATTATACTTTATCGGCCTTCCTCTTGGATCATGTCTAACAACAAATGACCAACCCTGTTTATGTGGAACCTCTGAGTAAAACACTTGCTCACACTGGCTTGGAAGAACATAGGGCTCATCTTCAACTAGCTCAAATGACCTTGTATTAATCATTGTAAATCCATTATCATGTTGAATAACAGTTCTATCTGGATCATTTTGATTCAGTCGTAGCCTGTACCATTTGACGACAAATAGAACTACTTTGAAGGAGTTAAAGTCGCACTCAATTATATCATCTAAGATGCCATAGTATTGATTTTGAGATTGTTGAGGATGTAGGTCATTTCTAGATGATATATTGGTGACCTCGAAAACTGCACTTATCCTAGAATCACAAGTTTTCTTTGTATCATCCAACTTTTTTATATGAAATTTGTGGCCATGATAGTACATAGCTTTGTGGTGCTTGACCTATAATATTTAAAGTGTGTAAATTATTTGTATCATGAGTTGATATGAAACATACGAGTCATGATCATTAATAAATTTGTACGTACCTGTCCACGTCTTAAACCATGTGCTAGATCAATTACCATTGGAGTAACATTGGGATCTCCATTACGATGAGCTTCTCTAGCCAATGAAGCAGCACCTTCCCATGTTAATGAGCAACCATTTTGTTGACATCGTTCAATCCATACCATCATCCAATCAAGATTGTTTGCAATATACAAATGTATTGCATCCCATTCTCGACCAGCTGTATCAAAAACATCTTAGATTTATTGCATCTGACTCTCGACCAGATTTATAAGAATTAATTAACTACAATAACATCTTAGATTTACCTCTCACTTTCCTCAATCTACCTTTGCCCATCAAGTGCTCCCCTTCAAATTTGTTAATGGAGTTGGGATCCCAAATACGATCTACATGGATCTTTGCTGCAAACTTAGGAAGAGATTCACTAATGTACACCATGGTCTGGTATACCATATATCCCTCTACCATAGAACCCTCAGGATGTGCTCTCTGTTGAACCAAGTCTTTCAAAAATTTCAAGTGCCTCTCAACCATCCACATTGACCTAGTTGGTACAGGTCCGCACAATTCAATCTCCTCAACTTGATGTAAGAGGTAATGTTCTTGTGCATTGAAAAAAGTTGAAGGTAGACACTTTTGCATTTCACACATAAGAAGAGGAATTTTTCTCTTCCAGTATTGTATATCTTCTTTATTGATTTCTTTAGATGACAACCACCTCATGTATTTTCCAAGATCATATATAACTTGTTTGACACCATTGGCAAAGTGGTCTGGGAGAGATAGAGGTAGAACATACTGCAATATTTGTAAAATGATCTCATCAATATTTTATAAAAGAATGCAATGAAAACCACATGTAGTATACAAATATATAGTGAATACAAAGTAATATGAATTACCTTAATAAATATATGCCAATCGTGTGTTTTCATCCCTAGCCCAAATTCACTTTTCTTTGATATGAGATCATTTATGTTTGTAGCAAATCCTATAGGAAATCATATTTTCTTTATAATTTCTTTTATAGCATTTCTCTACTGCTCGGACAATAACCATGGAAGAGCACTTGTATCAATCTGGTCTCCATTTTGATTGGATTGGATAAAATTTTTCATTGCATGGTTGGATTCTTCAATGTCACTACAAATTTTTATGATTTGGTATTTGTCACGCCTTCCATCCAATATTTTCCATAATGTCTCTGTTACATTCTTTCCAATATGCATAGGATCAAATAAATGCACGATTGGGAGTTGCTCGTAGTACGACAACCTAGTAAATTGTGTAGGATAACTTTTGAGTCCTTTTGGAAGTTGGTCATTGATTCCTTGACAACCTTCACAAGCATCAATTACATCATCAGTAAACAAAACACAATATCAAAAGATAAATTTGAAACAAAACCCATCAGATGGAATGACATTACCTCGATGATTTATTTTATTGTATGCCAACTTCCATAGGTGAGGTGTCATTCTCCATGGCTTTGATGTAGTCTCTTCTTTCCCATTGAAAACATGTTTTTCAGTAATTCAGTACTTATGATTTCTATGGAGAAAGTGTCTATTCTCATTGAACACCTGCTTTCTCAAAATTTTTGAATGATGAGATTTTGTCTTTGGACCACAAACTGGACATGCAAATTTTCCCTTTGTCTGAAGACCTACAAGATCATGTCTAATTGGATTAAATGTGTTAACTTTGTGTTACCACTATAACATACCAAAAAAGAGGCGTTATGAAGAGAACATACCACAAAAATGTGTTAGCCCAGGGGCATCATGTATTGTCCATACAAGCATTGCATGGAATTGAAATTATCTTTGTCCTATTGGTCTAGAGATGTCATACATAGTGACCCCATTCCATAACACCATCAACTCGTCGATAAGGGGCTCAATATATACATTGATATCTTTAACTTGGTACTTACCTAGTTGAATGAACAAAAGCATTACATAATTATGATGACCATTTTGATGGATTATTAATAATAAATTAATTTAGATGACCATTAAATCAAAAAATACCTAGAACAATCAGTGACAACATTATGTGCTCCCTCTTTATGGACAACCAAGGAGGAATGTTATTGTTGATAACAAAAATAGGCCACACTGAGTAAGTAGATCTCATCTCTCCAAATGGATTGACACCGTCCGCTGCCAATGAAAGCTTGAGATTACGAGGTTCTTCTTTAAAGTGTGGCCATTTTTCTTCTATTTCCTTAAATGCCAAGCCATCTGCAGACATTCGCATAATGCCATCTTGACTTCTATTGTGTGCATGGTAATCCATAAATTGTGCCAAGCTATTGCACTTGAATAATCGTTGCAGACGTGGAATAATGGGAATATGTCAAAGAACCTTGCGAGGCACCTTTTTTGTTATTCAATCTGATTGATATCTACTAATATGACAAATAGGGCATTCTGTTGCAAATTCATGTTGTTTATAATATATAATATGATTATTCAGACATGCATGTATTGTTTGATATTCCATTCCAATATCTTTCATAATGGCAGATAATTCTCAGTACGAGTGAGGTAGGATGTTTGATGGTGGTAAAAAACACTCACCTACCAACCTATGACCAAAAATATAATTTGTTAATTTAAAGAATATTAATTGCTACATGATTCATCCAATATTAATTGCAAGGGAATTACGACTAAAATAATGAAAAAAGATGACATACCTTAACATACATGTCATTACTATGTTGGATAAACCATTCATAACCTTCAGGTTCACCAACAACAATACAGCGGCAAGAAGAGTTGTTTCGGAGCCTTCATATAGGGGCTCGTGTGCCTTCTCAAGTAAAGGTACATCAAGCTCTACATCAACATCATCATCATCTTGATCATCATGATCATATTGATCTTCTTCATCATCATGGTCTTCTTCCATGATATCATTACCTTCTACTTCTATGTTCACACCTCCATGTTCCCTCGTTTGGAAATCCACATTCTCCAGATTGTCATGGTCCATAACATGAAATTGAGGGACGTTGACCTATATGAAAATGATGACCTTATATTAACCATGATCATGTTGTCATCATCAAATCATGTCTTATGTATTTTATAAAATATTAAAATACATACCAATGGACGAAATTCATTTCCCCCTTCAATGTGACCATGTAGCCTATAATGTTCCTCAGCTGTTTTGATTAGATATCTTTGAGTCTTTAAGCCCTTACAAAGTTTGCAAGGATAATAACATTTTCCATCACCCTTTCTTTTTAAGTTAGACCATAGTCTAGCAATTGTCTCCCCATTTGTTTGTGCGTTGATATCATCAGACATGGTCTTTCTTGAATGGAATGACTCGTTGGTGGAAGAAGGATGATTTGTTTGCAACCTGCTAATAAAAATTGTTAGTGAACAACCATTTTCTCAACCATTTTAATATCGAAAACATCATATGAAATATCTTTATCATTTAGATTTTAATGCTATATTTTAACTTTTAATCAAAATTATGTGTAATATAAGGACCCTATATCACCATTTTACTGAGAGTCAAGCATCAAGTCATCAGTAAGTTAACACAACTTGATATGAAGATCTGAAGATATTTTATACTTCCATCATCACCCATGACATAACTCTCAAGCCTAACATAAAGTCATTAATACAAAAGTAGCAACCTGTTAATTTGTTGATAGAACCCTTAATCTTCAAGGAAGTTCAAAATTTACTTGCTGCAATGATAATTTTTCCTATCTGCCACTCCACTTGGGTGGAAAATTTGGTGCATGTACAGAAGAAGCAAGAGGAGATCTGTGTTAATTTTTGTAAGCTTAAAAAGGTGTTAGATTGGACATCCTAAGCCTCTGCATCAATTTTATGAGTTCACCTTTCAATAATGTTGAAGTGAGGTATTGGGCCCTCGAGAAATAAGCTTTCAGCTTGGTTAGATAATTCAAGAAGTTTAGACAATATATCTTGAGAAGCAATATATATGCCATAATGCCTGACCAAGTGGTCAAGAGATTGGTTATGTAGTCAGATTTGGGAGAGCGTCACGAGAAATAGATGGCTATTTTGCAAGAGTTTGATTTAGAGATGCATCCTATGGGATTGGTTTAGAGATGCATCCTATTTGATTTTTGAATTTAGCCACTAGCAGTTCAAAATTTGAAATGTATGGGTCTTTGACCACTTGCATTCTTCAAAGGTGGCCATGACCTTCCAAATGTAACAAACTAATCAAATAGTGTTAAGGTTTTCTTTTAAACCTTTGTATATAAAGCGACGATGTCGAGTTTTCTTCCTGGTTCTTTCCTGATTGAGCTCTTTTTGAATCAGTTTTTATAAATATAAATATATATAGTGGTTCTTCCACTTTTGTCTAAACAAAATAAAATAAAAAAAGATACCCTATAAGAAAAGATAATCATCTCCATCTTATCTACATTGATTCTTAGAAAATAACATACTACACAATAAAAAATAACCAATAAATGATAATCATCTCCTTCTTATCTATGTTGATTCTTATCTCTTTTATATATAATCAATTTTAGAGAATGAAATAGTATGCAATAAAT
This sequence comes from Chamaecyparis obtusa, assembly GCA_027943335.1. Taxonomy (NCBI): domain Eukaryota; kingdom Viridiplantae; phylum Streptophyta; class Pinopsida; order Cupressales; family Cupressaceae; genus Chamaecyparis; species Chamaecyparis obtusa. The sequence continues at coordinate 240,604 of BSBK01010380.1, forward strand.
GATAATCACCCCCCTTATGAAAAACAAGATAATCATCTAAGTTCAATATTCTAAAAAACAAGATGCCACTTGCAATAAAGTGACCATCTCCCTTCTATGTACGATGATTCTATAATTGAGTAAACTCTAATTCACAAGTAAAAAAATTCATACTATAATTTAGAAGGTCTAATTCACAAGTAAATAAATTCTTGGCAGCTCCTACATAACAAATTTTTAAAAATATATTGCACATTGAATCAATTTAAACCCAAGATGTATTTAAATTAAATTAAAAAATATATTCAAATTTAGATAAATCAACATGATAGATCATCAATATATCACTAAGTCTACAATAAGCAACATTTTGTTACTTAATTCTTCCTTTGTTAACCCCATCTTCTCTTCTGTGAAACATAATAAACAATCACTAACAAGCTTCTAACATCTTGTATGTTTCCATCTTCTGCAATGACTACAAAATATCTCCTACAAAAAATTCACACAAAAAACTCAAGTATAAAAATTAGAAGCACTTTGAACCTAGATATATATTAAATACTTTTGGAGGAGTTGTTTAAAGCTAACTACACATGTAAATGTGTGCATGATAAAAATGTGATATAAATAAACATACCTATTTTAGTGGATGTTGACATATAGTCATAATAATTAGAAATATTGAAAATGAATGTCTTCAAAGATATTATCTTTGTCGTATACCTATGCAAAGATGGATGCAAAATATTGAAGCATATCGAGTATGCAATCTATTTGTCAAATGTTAAAAAAAATAATAGATCTTTTAATCTCAAATCTATAAAACATCACATATCCCAAATAATAACCAAATACAAATTATAATTTTTTTTCAAATATGGGACAATATACTCTTAGCTTTTTTGGATAACTATCTTGCTGATTTTTTGGTTCCTCATGCCTCTCTTCTTTTTAAATCCAAAGACCGAGAAGGTAAAAAAAAAGAGAAGAAAAACCTACATCATCTCCATTTTTATTTTTTCATTTAAATGAAAATGAGGACTTTAGCATTCTCACCCCACAATTTGGAAATTTCTAAGTAGGGAGTAATTGACTACTCCACTAGACTAAGCAGGATAAATGGATGCAAACACATGAATCCTTCCATCAATTCATAGATACATTAATTGTTACAATATTTTCAACTTGAAACTAATTAAATAATTTAATATTTTATCTTTCATTTGTAATAGAGCTCTAGTCACCTCCATCAATATATTAATAATTAGAAATAAATTTTCACACATATACTTTGTGCTAGCTCTTCAAATGAGGACATTGATATGCCTGCAAAGATCATAAATATAGTCATTGCACATATGCTAACAAATACTAAGCAAGGTTCTTATAAATATGTCTGTAATCAAAGATTCTTGCCTCTATTATTTGATAGGTATATCTGCCTTTCTCATCATGCCCAGTGAAATGAGGACAGTCTCTCTAAAGACAACATGATAATGTACACTCACTGTAAGGATAGTCACAAATGAGGACAGTCACTGTAAAGACAACATGATAATGTACACTCACTATAAGGACAATCACAAATGAGGATAGTCACTCTAAAGACAACATGATAATGTACACTCACTGTAAGGACAGTCACAAATGAGGACAATCACTCTAAAGACAACATGATAATGTACACTCACTTTAAGGACAGTCACAAATGAGGACATCTTATAGTGAGTGTACATTATCATGTTGTCTTCATAGTGACTGTCCTCATGTGTCATGATATTAGAAGTTCACAAAATTATTTTTGTGAACTGTAATATTATTTTTGTTTTGTAATTTTTGTGACCTTGTGTAATTTCACAAAATGAGAAGTTCTCACATTGACTGTCCCTTGTGTAATTGCCACTTGAATGAGGACAGTCACTGTAAAGACAACATGATAATGTACACTTACAATGAGTGTACATTATCATGTTGTCTTTAGAGTGACTATCCTCATTTGTTGAAGAAGAAAAGCATTAATGTGGTTCAATAGCAATACATTCAAGTGGCAATTACACAAGGGAGAATCACTGTGAGATGTCCTCATGTGTGACTGTCCTTGTCACAAATGAGGACATCTCACAGTGACTGTCCCTTGTGTAATTTCACAAAATGAGAAGTTCTCATAGTGACTATCCCTTGTGTAATTGCCACTTGAATGAGGACTGTCACTATAAAGACAACATGATAATGTACACTTATAGTGAGTGTACATTATCATGACAACATGATAATGTACACTTATAGTGAGTGTACATTATCATGACAACATGATAATGTACACTTACAGTGAGTGTACATTATCATGTTGTCTTTAGAGTGACTATCCTCATTTGTTGAAGAAGAAAAGCATTAATGTGGCTGAATAGCAATACATTCAAGTGGCAATTACACAAGGGACAGTCACTGTGAGATGTCCTCATTTGTGACTGTCCTTACAGTGAGTGTGCATTATCATGTTGTCTTTACAGTGACTGTCCTCATTTGTTGAAGGAAAAAAGCATTAATGTGGTTCAATAGCAATGCATTCAAGCGGCAATTACACAAGGGACAGTCACTGTGAGATGTCCTCATTTGTGACTGTCCTTACAGTGAGTGTACATTATCATGTTGTCTTTATAGTGACTATCCTCATTTGTTGAAGGAAAAAAGCATTAATGTGGTTCAATAGCAATGCATTCAAGTGGCAATTACACAAGGGATAGTCACTGTGAGATGTCCTCATTTGTGACTGTCCTTATAGTGAGTGTACATTATCATGTTGTCTTTAGAGTGATTGTCCTCATTTGTTGAAGAAGAAAAGCATTAATGTGGTTCAATAACAATACATTCAAGTGGAAATTACACAAGGGAGAATCACTGTGAGATGTCCTCATGTGTGACTGTCCTTGTCACAAATGAGGACATCTCACAATGATTGTCCCTTGTGTAATTTCACAAAATGAGAAGTTCTCACAGTGACTATCCCTTGTGTAATTTCCACTTGAATGAGGACTGTCACTATAAAGACAACATGATAATGTACACTTATAGTGAGTGTACATTATCATGACAACATGATAATGTACACTTACTAGTGCAGAGCACCTGAATTCCATCAGCAATTCCATTAGATGTTATCAGACTTTTCACATTCTATCCAACTTGGACTCCTTGCTTGGCAAGAACACACACTGTTTACAGGTTCCTTGTATGGGATAGCAAAATCTTTGAATGGTTTTAATCAAGTAATATAAGATGTTTTTTTTGTAATAAAGGTTAAAGGATTGATTTTATAATCTCCTTATAACCCATCAAAATGTATGGACACAAGACCCCTTGGTGCACTTATAAACCTTAGGTATTGATTGGTCCCTTGGATGAAATTTTGTTATCTAGGTGTCTTTAGGTGTTTTAAGAGTGTTTCCAAGTCTAAAACATCAAATAAGGTCTTTTAGTCTTCCAAAACAAACTTTTTGTCTTACCCGACAAAAGTTGTTTTAAAGTTGTAATGCAACTTTTAAAGTTGCTAAGCAATTTTGAGTTTGAATTGGTTAAATGGCTACAACCATAAAAATGGTTAAGCCAATGGTGGGGAGAGCCTATTTAGGCTTCCAAATGACTGAGGAAATTGAAGAGATCCTCATTGTATTCAAATTGCTTTCAAATCAATAAAACTACTTGTTTCAGAGCAATTTTCTGTGCAAATCATGGTGACAGTACGGTGTACAGATGTGAAGGGGTGATCAAAACCTATCTAAAAGTTGGAGCATCTTCATTTTATGCTTTTAGAATTGGTTTGATAACTTCAAGTCATTTTATATCAGAGTTATTCAATTTTCTTGTCTGCTGGTCTGAGAAACCCTTGTTTTCAGGGTTTAGCCATTCAAATGGCCCTAACTTGAATTTTGACTGTTGGAAATTCTTCTTCCTCAGGACAATGCAAGTTAGGGAGGTCCTTTTTCATATTCCAAAAGCTTTGAACCAGGAGGTTGAGGTTACACCATTTGGGAGCAAGCCCTAGGTCAAAAGCTTCTATGTTTTTTACTAGGAAAATGATATATAGTGAAAAATTAGAAGGTTACGGTGTGTGAAGGACCTTAAAACTTGGTTTTTGTGGACACCTAGGGTGAGGAGAACAACCTAAAACTCAGTGTTTGATCCTAGGTACCCATTCCTCATACTTTGTTTGGAAACCCAATCCTAAACCGCATGCATTAGGCCTATGGACCTAACAAAGGAAGTGGACTATTGGAGTGGAGTCAGAAACTGAGATTTTGAGGTTTCATGGTGGAACTGGGGTTTTCTTGGCCTAATTTAACTTCTTGACAATTTGAGTATTGTTTTATGGCTCGATCAGAGTTTGAATAATGAGACTGAATGCTAGGATTAACTCTCTGTTCTATATGTTGTTTCTCTTCATATCGATGTAAAATGTGGCATCGGATTTTGGTGTATATTGTAGCCTCTTGTTAGGGGTGGTTGTAGATTATGGTGTTGTAGTGAAATTGTAAATAATTACACCCTAGTTGAAACGGTTTGGGCTGTAAATTGGTTTTGTTTGCAATGAAGGGTGAAGAGAAGCATTTGTGTTAGCTTGGTAGAAATTTTTTGGAGAGAGCTCAAATGAAATGAAAATAAGGAAATAAATATGGTTTCCTATCCTCGGGAAGGAGATTATCTAAGTGGGTATGGAAGAATAGGATTAACTGTGGCAAGAAAGTTAGAAGCATGAAATGTAGTTGTCTGTATAAGTTTTGTTCGGGCAAGGCAGCATTGCATAACTATGAGAATTTTTGTAAGAGTTCAGTTCCCACAAGGGTGATGTATTTTTGGAATGGCTCATGGAATGATTTTTCTGTCCAAGTTTTGGATTCAATTAGAGATGAGTTTTTGGTTGGCATGCCCATTGTAGAGTTGGCAATAGATGGCTCTCCATATCTTGTTAATTTTTTGTGAATGCTGCAAATAGATTTGAGGGCCGGCTGTCAAAGGTCCATTGCTTGGATTGATGAGAATGGTTGATGCTTTTTCCCCAAAGTTATCATTGAGGGTAATCCCGATGAAGAAGTTGCCTCTAAAGTTGAGGTCTAGATTGAAATTTGAATAAGTCCAACCGAGGCCTCAAATGCTAAGAATTGTGATAGAGTTGCTGCTAGTATGGAGGTTTCCAAAACTGAGCAAGTTTGTATTCCTAGTAATTTGAAGCCTGTGGCTGATGTGGTATCCATGAATGTTCCTAAATTAGATGAATTGATCAAGAAATATTCAACTGAGGGCCCCACTGGCGCAAATGAATTGTATAGAGATTTAAGAGATTCAAACTTGTTTAAGGATACAAAGCCACAGCCTATAATCGAGTTACCTATAAAGACTTTCCAAGCAAAGCAGTTGCTTCATAATACATCAGCTAAGGTTCGAATAGGTACAGATGAAACTCAATTGGAGAATGGTTAGATATTGCATGATGAGGTTAGGGATGGTGTAATTAATCACAATTTTCTTTTTGAATCCCAACAATGTTCTAGTTTTGTGGCTCGTGAATTTGAACAGGTGGGGGACAAATTGATCAAATTAGTGGATTGTGATACAAAGTATGTAGCTGTGAAAAATTGTTTTCTTACTGACCTAAATAAAATTGGACTTGCAACCAATGTTACTGGTATTTATCAAAATTCACATACAGATAGGCTGGGACAGGCTCAGTTGCAGGTTTTCAACAAACAGGTTGAGATAACAAGAAATTCTCATGGTAATGCAAATGTTAAATATGCATGGCATGGAGCATCCGATACAAGCATATCATCAATTATACTACATGGTTTTAGCAATAACAGATTAATGAATGGTGGTCTGGCATATGGTGTTGGTGTTTATCTTGCTCCAGAAGATTGCTCGTACCTGAGGTAGGAAAGATTATATTCAAAGATAATCTCTTTGGTGGGGATTTCTTTTAAATGTTTGAGTTCTAGAATGTTCTTTTCTTTAATACACTTTTTTTTTTCTAAGAAGGAATGTTTGACTGACTATTATTTGCTTATTCTTTACAGTGTTCCATTTTCAGACTTGGACATTAATGGGGAATAGTATGCTGTGTTGTGCTGAGTTATTTTGGGGAATGTCGAGGAAGTTCCTCTTGGCTCTCATCAGTTCCATCTGAGCTGTGATAACTTTGATTCTGGCATTAATGATATCACCAATCCAAAGCATTACATTATTTGGAGCACTCACATGAATACACACATTCTGCCAGAATATGTTATCTATTTTAAGGCTCCTCACCAGTCGCCTGGTATTGTTGAATTGTGCTTTTTAATATCATCTCATACATGCTAATAAGCAATCTGCAATGTGGACAGTTGTATTTGTTGTATGCCCAGAGTAAAAATGCTGCCTAAATAATGTTTTTTGAATGTTATAGCATGTTCAGATGGATTGGAAGCAAATGAAGCGTCTGAGTCAAAGACATATTTTTTAAACTTTTCTTAGATCATCATTAAAACATTCAGAAAATCTGCATAGTTCTTCTTGTTCCCACTAATCAAGACTCAGAATTTTCTCCAGGGAATAACAATAACTATTTCTTTAATTGATCAAACATTCATCTCATATGGGTATCTATAGAAGAATCATAGATTTTTATCAGATGATGTGCAGACATGTGTGTGAAGTGTGAAGTACAGACAATGCATTTGAGTTGTTTGACAAAATACCTTGAATGGTATAAGTGTTGTATTAAAGATCAGTTGAAACTAGGGCTTCAGAAACTTTCAAACAAATGTGATTGGTAGGTATGGAAATAAATCTTTTGCCAATTTTTTCCCTGCCTATGTGAGCAAATAGTGTTGGAATCGAAAATGAACATATATCAGAGTATGTTGGTAGGAAGATTTTTGGTAGTTAGTACCAATGACTTAAATGTAAAATGTGGAAGCCTGAACTTGGCACACGAAGTGTTTGTTAGAATGCCTCGAAGAGAAATTGCCTTATGGAAGGAAGTGAGATAATTTCAGAATGTGAGCTAATATGCAAAGTTTTGGTAAAGAACATCCATTGAGGCATAACGTGCTAGAAGATAGGCATTTAGAGTATGAAATCATGGATGAACATCACTATGCCTGTATAGCAGTGTTGTAACAATGTTTGTGTGCCTGATAAAGTGAGATGAAAGGATGTGTTTTTTTTCTGATTTTGTAGTTTCAATTTCCTCTGATAGACATAGTGAGGATACATTGACAGGGCACGACACTTTCAATGAGTGTAACTGGTTGAGTATGTGATTCATTGGTGCCATTTTGTTTTCTTCCTCTCATACAAAGGATTATTACTCTGCAATCATAGGAAAAGAGTGTGAATTGTTGATGTGTCATTTGGGGGAGATAAAATGCAGAAATTGTGCATATATCTATACAATAGTTTTGCAAACTGGGTTTTGCAAGGAAACTCTCAAGGCCTTTGAAGTTTTGAGACGGTGAAAAAGTAATGGTAGGAGAATTTTTGTCAGATATTATATGGTTTGGATTGCTCTATTCAATGTGCTTACAAAATGTGTAATCATGGAGAGTGTAAATAGTTTGCTTGATAGCATACTCTAAAGAAACACCGTCACATGGATTGTCATAATTGTGGAGATGCACAATTCTAGGGTACTGGATTGTGTATGAACACCCATTAGAAAATGTACAGTATAGAAGACTTTTATCTAATGATGAGGTTCCAAGTATATTGCTAAACGTAAATGTTTGAGGGTAGCTCAAAGGGGATGTTGTCTCATGGACTATAGTGTTTGTAAGTTGCACAGAAACAGGAAACCTAAAGGGCAGTGATCTTCAAATCATTACAAGGTTATGGAAAGGGCATGAAAGGATATTGTTTCCCTGATTATTTTATGAAGAACATTTACAAGTGTGAGACAATGTACATGTATACTATAATGTGATGCCAAAGGTTAATGAATAGAGTATGCTAGATATAGTGAAGGAGTAATGTATGGAATGTTATCATGAGAATGTTTTTAATAAGAAATATTAAGCGGGAATTTCTACAGGCACTTTACCTTCTGTCTGCTATCAATGAAATACCAATGTAGTAATGTTTCTCACGGTTTTGCTTGACTATTGCAAAGACCGATTTCACACTTAAACATTTAACATCTTCAACAAAACTTGATACATAAGTCACCGTAAATAGAATCTTTCCTTCATTAACTTGACCGTGGATACAATGAATTAAATCACATTCGATAAAAATAATGAATTAAATCACGTTCGATAAAAACAATGAATTTAACATCTTTCCTTCATTAACTCAACCGCGGATACAATGAATTAAATCACGTTCGATAAAAACAAAGATCTTCAAATGGAGCATCTGAGTCAGAAAATTCATACACAGTTGTCCCCGCCTTCTCGCCCGCTCCCGCCCGCTGTCGCCCACGCCGAAAAAGAAAGGGGAAAACTTAAAATGAAATGCATCTTTCTTTTTTTTTTTACCTTTTATCCCCGTATTGGTCAAAATTTTGACCAACACAGGGATAAAAGGAAAAAAAAAAGAAAATTTTAAGACCATTTGCACTTTGGTCGATAAATTTGGTCAAAATTTGACCTCAAATCTACTAGTGTCTATCAACTTGAACTTTGTATCTTGTGAGCTATGACATATGTGCCAAATTTTAGTTCTGCATCGATAATATTGTTTATTTTCATACCTCTACCATCCCATTCGGCTAGGGTTTTCTTTTCCAGCTCTACTCGACCTAGGGTTTTTGTAGATTTTTCCTTGGCAAGCATGGGAAGACCAGTGATTCGATGAATCATCTTCTTTGTTATTTCCACTAGTTGCTCAAGCCAAATTTTACCTTCATGCACTCGGCTTAGGATATATCTAATCCATTTTACTTGGAAACTTCAAGGCAAGTGGGTGATATGTGTCAAACCCTTATCTTCCAAATGTTTATGTTCTGGTTTGAGAACACCATAAACACATAGTTCATCATGAACAACATCTATCTCTAGGGTTCCAAGCTCTTGAATTGTACACTTGAAATGACTGTGAATGTCATTTACAAGAAGTACCTTTGGAGGAATCTATGATTGAGCTCCACTCAGGTCTAGGGTTTCTACAATTGTAGGCACAAGTTTGAAATCTGGCACTTTCCATTCTCCTTGAACTAACATTTCCAAACCTTTCTTCACTTTAGTGCTGGATGATGCCATGGTAGCTTGGTAGAAAATTCTTCAAAAAAATTTTGCTGCAAATTTTCTTTGAATCTCTTGATCGCACTAGGAAATTTCTTTGCTCAATATGCTGATATTCGCAATGAAGAATGAACTTGATTTCATGCTTTTTTAAAAAAAAATCATCATTAATGCTCCATAGGAATTAGGTTATTGAACTCGATAGACTGTCATCCACTATGCATTAATTGCTTGGTGAAGATTTTGCAACTCAGTGAACATATGAATTCATACTGCTCTGACTATACTTGGTAACCATATGAAATTAGGTTACTCCTAACCTTGCTCAGTGGTAACTGATACCGACCTTCCTGTGATCCTATTGTATCTTGCATACTGATTTGGATCTTTCTTCCTTTCAATTCAGGAACTATTTGGAATTTTTTTTGAAGATACAGTTCCATTTCTTCCTTGGAGACTTAGTTAGAATTGATAGAGCCACCCTCTTCATGAGTGACTACATTTGTGTGCTATAAATGTGTCACACTTCTATGAATCATTACATGCAAGGAAACTCAAGAATGAGCCCTCACAAATCGATCCATAGCTCCCTAGGCATGGAGTGCAAGGGTTTTAAGAATGCTCTCAGCTAGAGCTATTTAGCCAATAACCTTGCTAGTAAACCATGCAATGGGAGATTCAATAAAGACAAGGGCAAGAATGCCAATATCCTCAAGAATCAAGAATGAAATGCAATGCAAGCTAGATTAAGAATAGAAATGCAAGCTAAACTATGGAAATGAAAGATGCAAGTATTACAAAGCCTCCTAGTTAAACTAGATGAATTAATCTAAAGCATAAAGGAAATCTAAGCTAAGAATGCCATGAAAATGAAGCTACTATGCAAGAAATGAAATCTAACTATGAAGCAAGAAAGCCATGATGATGCAAGAATGAAGACAAGAAGATAGAGTGTTGATGAAGATCCAAGATGAATGCCAACAATGCTCCAAATCTTCAAACCCTAGATGCAAGAATGTCTCTAAAAGCTCCAAGATGACCTAGAAAACCTGCAGCATAATATTAGCATAAAAAGTTGGGGCTCTAGAATGAAGAAGAGAGCTCTTCTTTTATAGGAAATGAGGAGAAATGGACCATGAAGATTAAGAGGCAAAAGATTTAATCAACGGTGGAGCTTGAAAGAGGAGCAATCCATGTGCACAAGTATCCTCCAATAGGAAAATAAGAGTTGACTTTTGTGTCCATATGAGACAAAAAGTACCTTTCTCTTTTTATAAAATAAGAATAATGCTTTATTTGTGCAACTTAGGATAAGAGGAAAAGTGAGGGCTTTTATTTATTTAAAAGGGGAGGAAATATTCCTTTTAAATAAATAAAGACTTAGGATAAGATGGTTAGCCCATAGAAAATAATCGAATAAATGATAGCACAAGGATTTGATCAAGAATAAGCAATTTATGATTTAGCAAAAGGGGCTAATAGTCTAGGTGACCATTTTTAGGTGTATACATTTTGCCCCTCTTTGACTAATGTGTGATCAATCTGGGAACACATGTAGTCAAAGAATAGATCAGCCAAGAAGGCAAGAAGACAACCAAGAAAGAAAGCAATAGCGATTTTGACAGATGTGAGATCGATTTGGGATCACATGCAGTCAAAGAATAAAATAGCCAAGAAGGCAAGCAAGTAGCCAAGAAGGCAAGAAGATAGTGATCTGACTCCAAAGAATGAAGTACAGAGAGATAGAAAATCCTGCATGGTCAACCTGGTAGCGACAGTACTGAACACTTAGGAAAGAGATAGCTAATAAGATATGATGTGTCTGCCCCCTCGGGATCGAAAGCGAAATCAAGTAGAGGGAATGTAGAAGCAAGAGCAACATGATCAAATCACTAGAAATCATAATCGAAGATGAAAGATAATAGAATAACCATCAACCAATGAAGGGATGCCCCACACATGGGACACGGGGCACGAACCTATCGGTCCCTCAACCCGTAAACACCATAGAGGGGGGAATTGGAACTTGGGATTTGAATGAAAGACTAGAAGGTTGAAAGAGATGGGGATGAAGAGGTTATGATGCCCCAGCGAAGATCAAAGGATCAGGCCTCAAAAGGTCAGCCAACTGTGCAGAAAAAGGAGAAAGGGTCAAGGTGAATGTGGATTTTGGTTTGGATCTTGAAATGAAGAGAAAATGATGTGAGATGAAAGACAAGAAAGTGAAAGACATGATCGGGAAGAAGCGAAAGGTGAGCGCAGTTGATTAAAAAGTCCATGAAAGATGAAAAGAGAGCTCTCTCCATATGCAAGATGAAAAACTAAACTAACATGAACCTAAGAAATGCAAGCTACATGAAAAGTGGTTTACTTGCAAGGTTACAAAGCCAATAGACATCTAATATTCATCATTGAGTGTTATTGGTAGCGTCGCAAGATCATACAATACACACTAGCATAACTATGTGGATCTGAATATGATCTATATCAGATAGAAATGTGGAAATCCCACCTAGACATCAGAGACATGTAGGTCAAGATGACTAGCACAGTGAGATTACCTAAGTTTAATATAGCAAGATTATACTCGCATCGAGACACAAGGAAAGTCAAGATGGCTACAAGTATGCACTTGCACAAAAATAGTCAAGGATAATACCCTATCAATCCACAGTGTCAAGTAAGACCACCATAAATGCTCATGACAGTTAGGATCAACAAAATATACCCACAAGCAGAAAAAGCAATAAAACATGTTCTCATACCCTCAGTCTTCTAGCTATGCATCATCAAAAACTTCTTAGGGAGAGACCACTCAGCAAAGAAATCATCATAGACAGCATGCAAAGAAATAAATTCAAACAAATCTCAGCAAGTCAAGTGCGTGTGTGTAGGTCATAGAGTCAAACTTTGAGTATTGCATCTACAAATGAGAAATATCGCATCATACTAGACTGCAGGTAGGACATCTGATAAGTGTTGAGAAACACTCGACGCAAGGGTAGTGTTGAAAAACACCATTGGGGTGGTGTTGAAAAACACCATTGGAACCAAGTTGCCCAAGAAACCCAGACGCACAAAGAGACCCAAGATAAGCTTAAAGCAACATATGCCCTCTAGACTAAGACAAGAATCAATTCCAGGCTAGGAGAGGCAAAGAGAGAAGTGGAGTGAAAGAGCGCCACGCAAGACTGATAGACATAGGTGCAGAGGGTCTCAAGCAGTGCCTGTTTCTAGGTTTTCACCACTTGATAGATTTTTTAAGGACTTTTTTATAATTTTTTTGTATTTTTGCTACCAAGGCGCCTGTTTCCAGGTTTTCACCAAGGCACTTTTTCTTTTTTTTTTTTGAATTTTTTGAATTTTTTTTTTTTTTTGGTGAGACATCAAAGTGCCTATTGCTAGGTTTTCACTAGGATGCTCATTTTTTCAGTACTTTATATGCTTTTTAGGTTTTTTTCAGCATCATATATGATTTTTTTTGGTATTTTTTCAGGATCATAAAGTATATACAAGGAATGCCCCAAACTGAAATAGGCATTAAAGATCTGCTTCCTTTGATGTAGAGAACTGATAGGCCCTAGGCCCAAATGCTACAGCTGTGATGATAGGAGGTCTCAACCAGTTCGACCAATAATAACCAGCCCTAAGCAATGTTTGAGTTAGTGGAGGATCATTAGAATGTGATCCACATATGCCATCATGGATTTCAGCTAGTACTTTTTCTGACTCCTCTATTTCTAGACACCTAAGGAGAGTTCCATCTAGACCCTTCCTATACAAGCCACCAGAGACAAAGGCAAAGTGTAAGGGATGGCGGAAAGAATGGCATGGAGGAGTATGAGGTGGAAGACATGGAAAGATGGTAGGATTGTAAGATTTGTGAGCAGGATAGAGTAATTCATCCACCAGGAACTTGAAGTGAGATTTATGCTTTTTCATTTGTAAGATGGATATCAAAGTAACCAAGGCATTAGCAACTCTTTTCTCAGCTTTAGGAATGGGCTGAAGTATAACAGATATGAGATCATGCTTGAAGTAGTGCACCATTTTTCTGTGGAGAATCAGCTTGTCATCTTTTATTTGAGAATCATTATTTTTGAGCAGATTTTTATTTTTACTTTTCTTAGGTGTGGATACTGCCACAATGTGGTTTTTTCCATCCGACCATTGCTCTTTTCTTTTGACTTGATGACCGTGATGTTTGATTGCTGATTCAATCTTTTTTGTTGCTAGTTCGCTGGTGGAAGAATTAACAGGTGTTGATGTGAGATGAAATGGAGTGACTGGTTCAATAGCATTTATGCGAGGGGTGTCATCTCTAGTAACAAGAGAGGTTGAGCCTATAGGGTAGGCTCCAAAAGTAGCTAGATCTAGACTTTTCATAGAAGAACCAGCGTGGTCCACTAAGGCAATACGGGGAACAAACTCATCAGATCCAACACAAGACTCATCAACTACATCGGGTGGGTTACGAGAAATATGAACTACATCAACATCCATATCTGTCATGGAAGAATCATTTGGAAGAGGCTTAATATGCTGAGAAGTAGAAACACTCATGTCGTTATGTGATAGATCAGCTCTTTGTAGCAGTCGCTCAATGTTGTGATGTTGTCTATCATAGTGCAATGATTCTTTAGGAACATAGGTTCTAGACATAGAAGACTCAGCAATATCATCAGTAGGCATACATGCTTCCCCCCAAAGAAGTGAAGTAGAAGGAAGATCATCTCCCATGTGAGCCATAGTGTGTAGTGGTGACTCATCTGTATCTGTGTCTGAATTACTGAGCATGGGAGTATTTCTGGAATCTTCTCTATAGATCCATTCTTGAATAGCTTGTTCTTCTCTTTCTTCTTCTAAAGGAATGGATGAAGGAATGAAAGTATCAAAGATCACCATAGCAGGCTTCACTGTATCAGAAGGTTTCCCATATGACCTAGGAGAAACAGGTATAGAAGCAAATGAATCTAGCATATATTCACCCATACCAAGGCTCATCATCTTAAGTGATTTCTCAACAACAACTAGAGACGTACTAGGATCAATAGAAGGTTCATTATGAGGAACAAATTTTTCAGCAGCAGCCAGAGCATTAATAGCAATAGTATGGTCTCCAGGAATCACAACTTCAGTGCCATTGTATGGAAATTTGACGCACTGATGAAAAGTGGAAGGAACAACCTGCATGTCATGGATCCAAGGATGACCCAAAAGAATGTTATATGTGAGTGGGATGTCCAATACTTGGAAGCTAATATCTTTTGTGATAGGACCCACTCGGACAGGCAGTGTGACAAGACCTTTGGAAGATCTTTCCTCTTCATCATAAGCTTTTATAGTAATCTTCTTCTTGGAATCTACAGCCAATTCTGACAAACCCAATTGTTGTATGACATTGAAAGAAACAATATTTAACCCTGCACCATTGTCTATCAGGAATCGGCGGACTCAGGTATTGTAGACTAGAACTTCAATGTGTAAAGCCAAATTATGAGGGTGAGCAATAGATATGTCATCTTCTGCAGAAAAGGAGAGAGATAGCGGAGATGAAATGTGGTTGACCATAGCCTGAAATTGATCTGGATCAATGTCATTGGGAACACATGTTGTACGTAGAGCTTTATCAAGAATCTCTCTATGCGAAGGGGATAACCAAAGCAACTCAAGGATAGATATCTGTGCTGGTGTCTTTTGTAAATGTTGGACAAGATCATAGCTAGGGGTGGCTGAAGGAGCCACTTGTTTGGAAGGAAAAGCTTGCTTGGGATCTTGCGCAGTTTTAAGGACAATCTTGGCTTGCCCCCTAGTAATAGCATTCAGTGTCTCACTTCGGGAAGATGAACTACCACGTGTTTGCAAGACTAACTTTGGCTTACCATGATTGGTGTTATTATCATCTTGAGACTTCATCATTAGAATGCTCTCAACGGGCTCTACCATGTTGATCACAGGTGTATTAGAAGGATACGTGTAATTGATCTTTGCATCATGATTCTTCTTATGTGCTTGAGAGGTTTCCCCCTTATCATGCTTAGGTAGAGGATCTTTGAAAGCTGTGTGATCAGAATTTTTAGTTAAGCCATCAGTGGAGATTGTGCCATTCTCAATAAGATCCTGAATATCATCCTTAAGCCTAAAACAATTGTCTGTCGGATGTCCCTTATTTCTGTGATAATGACAATAAGAATCCTCTCGCGACCAATCAGGCTTATCTAGTGGATCCCAGTTACCAGGTTTATCAGGAAGTGTAAGATATCCATTATCAACCAAAGTCTTAAGGATCACATCATAAGGTTCTGCCAATTTGGTATAGACTCACTTTTGAAATGACGTCTTAGGCTTATCTGCATACTGAGGTTTAGGAGCACTGTGAGTGTTGGCAGCTTCTTGTTGTTTTGCTGCATAGATAGCATTGGAGAGATTGAAAGCAGGCTCTTTAACTTTAGGAGCATCAACAACCCCATCATTAACAACATACTTGTTCTTATTCCAAGGTTTGTTCTTGTCTTTGCCATTGCCTTTAACATCTTTATTAATAACAATATCCCCTTTTCTTATAGCTACATCCTCAATTCGATATGCACTTTCAACCATGTCATTGAAAGAAGGGAATAGTTGTTTCCTTAGATCATAATATAGCTCAGGCACCAGAGTGTTGACAAAAATGTCAATCTTTTCTCTCTCGGGTAGCTGACGAGGATATCGAGAATACAATGACCTCCAACGTTGTAAGTAAGTTGCAAATGGCTCACCTTGATGTTGTCTTAGATTACCAAGATCTATCACGGTGACAGGTTGTTGGATGTTGTATGAATAGTGTTGTGTGAAGCGCATAGCTAACTCATCAAAAGTCTTCAAAGGAGGTGTCAACTTTGCAAACCATTCTAAAGCTTGTCCTCTTAAGCTTCGAGGGAATAATCGTAGAAGATATGTGTCTTCATGAAGAAAGTCCATACTAAGAGCATAAAAGTGACATACATGATCATGGGGATCACCATTTCCATCATACTTGTCATATTTAGGAGCCTCAATATCCTTAGGAAATGGGACCATGTATAGATCTTTATCAAAAGGAAGAGCACAAATTGATTCTACAAAAGAGACCTTTGGAGGCTCTCTTTCTAATGCCATTTGGGTAAGGCGTTGATTTGTCCGACGTAATTCTTCTTGAAGGACTTCCAATTCAGTTGGTACTCTTTGTTGGACAATTTGTCTGACATCATAGCCGGGAGGAAGCTTGTATCCTCTAGAAGTCATATATTGAAAATATTGATCGCCATTACGCTCTAAAAGCTTATGCATCATTCGTTGGAAATCCACATCTTGTTCACATCTCATAAGATCCTCACTAGAAATCTCATCATTAGCCTCTGCCTCATGTTGAGAGGGAGGAGGTCTAGGTGGTGAAGAAGGCATAGCAAAAGTTGGCCTTGGAGGAGATCTTGGTGGCGTGTTGTTGCCATTGTTGCCATTGTTAAAAAGAGGTCTATGCTCATGATTACTAGTCTCAGGTTGCTCATGAAATGTCCCTTTATAAGCCATGCACCTAGTAGCATCCATCCTTTGTTGATTGTGTTCTTTGTCTAAGCGCGCTTGATTATCCTTACGCTCAAAGTGTTCTTGCAAGAGTTGAAACTTTTCTTGTTCAGTCAAAGTGAGTGAGACACTGTCTGTGTTTTTGGGGGTCTTGAATGCGGAAAAGAGGAAACCTCCTTTATACCACACTGTAGCCTTAGAATTCTCAGATTGGTCAGAACTAGAACTGTTGTTGCTAATGGGTGCTTTTGAACATCTAGTTGGAGAAGGTAACTGTGTATAATTGAACGGAGGATGACTCTCCTGCTCAAATTGAGACCGAGTTGTAACTGGCATGAAAAGAGATGTTGGTTGACTAATAGAATGAGGCAAAGTTTCTCAGATTTGAGATAAGAAAAGCTAATAAAGATCACTTGTCAAAGTAGAACAATAGAGAGATGGCTCGTCAAAAGTGCTCAAGCACTTATAGCAATCAATTGACTAAAGCCAAGCAGCGAGCAAGAAGCTCAATAAGCAAGTAGCTAGAGAGGTAACTGTGATGCGACAAGTGATCAAGAGTAGCATTCGTTAAACTCAAATCCAATAGTTTTAACTCATTTGTTTCAGTCTAGAACAAATCTAAGCATGTAGATAACAGACCAGTTTCAAGTAAGAACAGAAAAAGACAATCTACGCCAGGTTAAAGTGCAAGTTTAGCAACTCCGAATTGTAGCAATGACAGGATAGTAGAAATGACTTAGGATTCTTGGTTGAGGGTATGCAAGGATACTTCAATATCATATGACTCTTGACCAGTGAACATGAAAAACTCAGTTTTGAAGCGTTTGGACCAAATTTATAGATTGAACAGGGCAATTTCTCAGTTTGACAAGCAGTAGCAATAGATAAAAGACAGGTTTGCAAACAGTATGGGATCAAACATATCATAGAACACTTGAAACAAGGGAAAAAGAAACCTTTCCAAGACAAGCACTTGTGATATCAAAATAGAGAACCTTATGAACACTACCATGTGTTTGAATTTTGAGAACGTTTACATTGGTATAGCACAATCGAAGACAATTCAAGCAATTACTACCTAGAAGGACAAGGCTCATTACTTAGCAACTTGGCCCACAACTTGATGCTCCCTTGCCTCACACCAAGTGGTTGCCCACAAGAGATATTGGCATTGTCATGGAGGTGTCAAAAACACAACCAAAGGAACACATATGGTGAGTGTCTTGGGGTGATCCGGGTAAGTCCACTTGGATCAATCCTTGCACCAAGAAGCTAAGCGGCTAAAATAGGGTGGCCTCTATCTAATGGTTCATAGTAAGGGTTTTCGTTCATAGCACCCCTCTTGCTCCTCATAAAGGACTAGGACCTCGCGGCCTCAAGAGTACCTTAAGCATTCTTGCTTAATGCTTTCCTCATGGTCACAATCCCACAAGTTACTCACATCAAGCGAAGATAAGTACTATGTCTACCAAGGTTTTGTGTCCTCGATAGCCTTGAGATTATAGTGAGTTGGAATCACTCGCCACCAAAGAAAATGATGACAAGGTTGTCCCCACTTGGGTCGTTCCTCTTGATTGCTCAAGAGCAGGCCCGCTAAAGGATCCTAAGCTAAACAAAGAGTGGATTAATTTTTGAGGTTCAAGGTTTTTGATTCACCACAAGGGTGAAGAGCATACTCCCCTATCTCAAGAATCTCTCCCAAACACACCAAGAAAAGATTTAATTACCCCCTTGCTTTCAAAATCCCAAGATGGGTCAAGATTTCTGTTTCACCACAAGGGTGAAGAGCATACTCTCCTACCACCTCAAAATTTCTACAACAAGGTATTAAGTGCCTATGAAAGGAAACAACTAGTATATACCGCACTTAATAAAGAAAGCAATTAAACAAGAACTTGATTTGGTTTTTATGCTTAGGGAAGCCCTGCAAAAACCATTAGTAGCCCTCTTTGACATGCGATTTTAGCAAATTTCAAGCAAGAAGCACCTACAACCACAACTTGACAAGAGAACAAGCAAACAAGATATGCAATATATATCCAATTTATGCAAACCCTAAGGTTAGATCTGAAAATCAATTGTTAGGAGAAATGATAACCAGCAAATAATCCAAATGATAACTCATATCATGCAATGAACAATGAAAAATAAGTGCATACCCATCACAAAATTTTATTTTTTTTGCATTTGACCTAGTCAACAAGATCTAATTTTTACCACATGAATTCAGACCCTAAACTCAAAATTCAGAAAAGAAACCTCTGTCAAAAAATAGAGAGTTTTCCAAAAATATAAAAATTTCAGAAAAATCTCTTCATTTGTGCCCTAGAGAGCCATTTTACCAAAACAGACTAGATTTTATACATCAACCAAATGAGCTAAGATATGATTTCTAATTTAAAAACACAGTGAATGGACCCCCTGTATAATTTTGAGATCTTTCCAAAAATATAAAAATTTCTTAAAAATATGCTGATTTGAGCCAAAAATCGATTTTTTATGAAAAATTAAAAAAAAATTATAAAAAATACAAATTACATTTGAAAATTCTGAAATTTTTTTTGGAGCTTCTCTGATATATCACCAACCTACAAAAAAAATTTCAGACTAGAACACCAAGCCGTTTGGGAGATATGATCAAATCTTTCAAATCTAGGGTTTTTTTTTCATCTCCAAACAAATCTGCACAAGGGTTAGCTCCAAAAATAATCAAAACTAGCATGCAAGAGGTGGGTTGCCCCACGGTGGGTGCCAAAACTATGTGTTATAAATGTGTCACACTTCTATGAATCATTACATGTAAGGAAACTCAAGAATGAGCCCTCAGAAATTGATCCATAGCTCCCTAGGCATGGAGTGCAAGGGTTTTAAGAATGCTCTCAGCTAGAGCTATTTAGCCAATAACCTTGCTAGTAAACCATGCAATGGGAGATTCAATGAAGACAAGGGCAAGAATGCCAATATCCTCAAGAATCAAGAATGAAATGCAATGCAAGCTAGATTAAGAATGGAAATGTAAGCTAAACTATGGAAATGAAAGATGCAAGTATTACAAAGCCTCCTAGTTAAACTAGATGAATTAATCTAAAGCATAAAGGAAATCTAAGCTAAGAATGCCATGAAAATGAAGCTACTATGCAAGAAATGAAATCTAACTATGAAGCAAGAAAGCCATGATGATGCAAGAATGAAGACAAGAAGATAGAGTGTTGATGAAGATCCAAGATGAATGCCAACAATGCTCCAAATCTTCAAACCCTAGATGCAAGAATATCTCTAAAAGCTCCAAGATGACCTAGAAAACCTGCAGCATAATATTAGCATAAAAAGTTGGGGCTCTAGAATGAAGAAGAGAGCTCTTCTTTTATAGGAAATGAGGAGAAATGGACCATGAAGATTAAGAGGCAAAAGATTTAATCAACGGTGGAGCTTGAAAGAGGAGCAATCCATGTGCACAAGTATCCTCCAATAGGAAAATAAGAGTTGACTTTTGTGTCCATATGAGACAAAAAATACTTTTCTCTTTTTATAAAATAAGAATAATGCTTTATTTGTGCAACTTAGGATAAGAGGAAAAGTGAGGGCTTTTATTTATTTAAAAGGGGAGGAAATATTCCTTTTAAATAAATAAAGACTTAGGATAAGATGGTTAGCCCATAGAAAATAATCGAATAAATGATAGCACAAGGATTTGATCAAGAATAAGCAATTTATGATTTAGCAAAAGGGGCTAATAGTCTAGGTGACCATTTTTAGGTGTATACAACATTACTTTGAATGGTTTGCCTGGTAGGTTTAGGAATCCACTATTGTCTCATCTACTTCTTGATGCTATCTTCTTTTGCTTTCTTTTCATCTACAACTCTGCTTGTATTCATGCAATTTTTAGCTATATGACCAAGTTTAGTGCATGTATAACATCTTATGGTAGTATCCTTTTTTCTCAAGTGATGCCTTTCACAAGTTATGCCAATGTGTCCATATTCTCCACAGTTTTGACACCTATACCAAGTGTTGTAATCCCAACCAAACATTGCTTTCACAATTCATTCTATTGGAGTGGGTGTTTTAGATCTACATTCTGATGCCTTGTGACCTTGTTTGTTACATTTGTGACATTTACCTTTAAATCTTGGTTTCTCCTTGCATTCATTTGCTTTATGACCATGCTGATTGCAATTGTAGCATTTTCCATTGAATTTTGCTTTTCCATTGCTCCAACATTTGTTTGAAGTATGACCAATTTTGCCACAATGATTACAAGTAGGTTTCTGATTCTTTTGAGTACCTTGTTTGGAGGATTCACCTTCCTCTTTGTATCCAAGTCCTACTTTTCCTTTTTTCTTATGAAGGTTTCGTTCATACACCTGATTCATATCTTCTTGAGATTTCAACATTCTCTCATTGATTTTTTGTTCAATGTCTAGATCATTCACCAATCTTAAATTGATTTTCTTTTTAGATCTCAGCTCCTCTCTTATATTTTCATTTTCTGATCTTAGAGTCAAGATTTCTTCATTTGCATTGGAGACTTGATCAATAAGGTTTTCTAGCTAAAGAGTTTGATTCTAGATTTCATTTTTCTTTCCATCTATTTCATCTTTCATCTTGTTTCTTTGTTCCAAGATTTCACAAAATCTTGTTGACTGAATTTCCTGTTCTCTTTTCAATTTTCTTACTTCTTCTTGTAGAGATCCATTCTTTTCTAGAGGTTCTTTGATTGCATTGTTTGCTTCATCTGAGCTTCTTGAAGGGAAAAAATCTTCAATCTTTTCTTCAACATACTGGTGGTCATTCATTTGATTTGCAAGTTCCTTCCTTCTTTTTAGGGATTGGGAAAGATGCTCTTTTTCTTCCTTGAGTTGAGCTATGGCCATTTCTAGATCTAGCTTTTCATTTTCAATTACTTTGTTAAGTCTGAATATCTCCATTGTCCTGAATCTTTTCTCAAGCTATCAAACTTTATCCTGAGAACCACAAAGCTCTGATACCAATTGTTGGAAATATTAAGACTAGCCAAGTTACTAAGAGGGGAGGGGTGAATCAGTAACTCCAAAACTTTTACAAATTTTAGATCTTAACCATATTCCAAATAACATTTAGATCAATAAGCTAACTACATGCATGAGTAATAGAAAGAATAAAACATTCATAACACTTTGAACACAATGATTTGGTGACCCAAAAACCTTCCAAATAGAAAGTAAAACTAGGGTGGGGATGATACCCACAAAACTTCAATACTATAGTATAAAGTTTGCTGGTTAAGGCTTACAATGATCACTTCTGATGATCTACCCTGTTAGGAGCAATAAGGACTGCTAGGTCCACCTTGTTAGAGGATTTACAAACATACAATGAAGTATGCACTTGGTTAAGAGATTTTATAAAAGACTGTTAAGTCTACCCTGTTAAAGGATTTGGGAACTGAATCACCTGTTAGGATGACATAGTAGGTCTCTTACTTGCAACTGTACTTGCTGATTGAGATTCTTTGATGTACTGATCACCTTCTATGATAGATATGTCTCTGCTGCTCCTTATACTACTATAGCCCTTTGTAATTCACCTATCTCTTCCTTTCTTCTCTTTTTCACACTTCTCGCTTATTCATGCCTTGGATATGATACAAAACATTGCTTATATATCAATCCAAAATAATTACAAAGTCGGCTGCTAAAATACAAGTCAACACAAGTATTATTGAGTCAGCCCAAATATAGTTAGAAAGTTCCTACAAACTAACTCGGTGACTTTTTGATACTCGGCATCCACTGCAATACTCAGCATCATCATGCTCTCGGTAGGAGTGGAGACTCGGTCCATACTAACCACTCGGTTGTAGTTTCAAACTCGGTATATACTAGAGACTTGATAGATATAGTGTCACTCAGTAGAAACTAAATTCCCTGTTTACTGTGCTGGCACTCGGTAATGATAACTCGGTAAGCACTGTGAAGCTCGGTCTGCTTAGTAAACACTATTCTACTTGGTAAACACACAGAGTCTGAATAAGTGTTGTCACTAATGACAAACATACTTAATGCCAACAAACAAAATCATGTAATACAGTCAAGTCAACAACATGATGCCATAGACTTATCAAGAAGTTAGTCAGTGTATACCATAGCCATATCTTTCATATACATCTCACCTTTTTTGTAGATATCTAATTCCTTTAACATTTTCTTCTTCAGATGTTTGTAACCATCATGATAAGTATAGTCAAAATTACTTGACATCAATGATAACATATTGACTTATTTCATTTTGGTACATATCACTTTAGTAGCTCGGTGACCTTCAATCATTGTCTCTTACTTGTCCATTCATTCCATCAATATATTCAATCAGTTGTAGGTTATCACCAATTATCAAACACGAAAGGAGGAAAGGTGATAATATAATATCTATGTCAATAGAGGGATTTGATTCCTAAAAGATGATGAATCTGATATCATAAAGGATAAATTATAGATCTGATATAATGAGGTAAGTTTAAATGAAAATAAGGAAGAATAAGTGCACCTAGAAACAAGGTGGAGAAGGTAGGACTTTGAATCTAAACTTGAATATCTCCAAAATATCAGATTCTGTTGTAACTTCATATCTAGAAGGAAGGGACTTGAATGTTTCTAGAACCAAAACCTAGTCTTCAATAAATAAAAATTGGGAAAGAGGTTGTGGAAATGGGTTTACCTTGGTCAAAAACTTGTTTAGGAATCAACCTTGAAATTTAATTGAAATTACATAAGGAAAGATGAAATGGAAGCTAGATCTGAAACATAAGTCACCTTATACTTTAATGATCCAATGCCTCTTTGGATTTCGTCATAGGTTTCGATGCAATATCTTGAACTCCACAAAAACCCAATAGGAAATCATGAAACCAAAGACTTTAATGAGATATTTTTCTATTTTTCTACAATTCTTAATGAAGAAGGAGAAGAAGAATTCCTTGAAGATCTTGAGTATTTTATGGATTCCTTGATTTCTTGTGTGTAATGGTGAATATCATGCTCCTAATTGAGATATCATGTTATGAAAAATAAGGAGAGGGGATGTCCTTTTATACTAATAACCCTCCATTTGGTGTTTAAATTTGATCAAGGATAATTGTAAATCAAAATATTGGAAGAAAACCATGCATGGGCCCCTTGAAAAATTTGGGCCAAATACTAGACGAAAAAGTTGGCTATGTGACATGTTCGAAAGAAAAGTTGGCTAAGTGACTTGTCCCAAGAAAAATGAGCTCAAATTTTGCAAGGATGTTTATTGAAGGTGAAAACAAGCAGGAGGAGTAAATGAAGGTTGTCGTGAGGTCAAAAAGGATTTCAAAATCCTAAAATAAATAAATAGGTCCTAGGTGAGGAGACTAATTATTTTATTGGAAGTAAAATAGAGGAGAATACTTAGGAATAAGGGATTAACCTCATGTTTTTTTTTAAAAGAGTCAATATAAGATGCATAGTGTTAATTTAAAGGTCAATAAGTGCTAGAAGAATGTGAAATCAATGTGGGAATGAATACATTACTAAAATGGGGCTAAAAATGAGCACCTACTAAGGGTTCTTAAGTTTTAGGATGATACATTACCTAACATATCTTGAGAATATATATGGGTGATAGCATCGAATAGGCAGAGCATGTAAGGATTTGACATGACCCATTAGAGGCTTTAGTGTATCACTTTTGTTATACAAATTGAGAGGTGATTGTTACTATAACTGATAGTGATGATGATGAAGACAAACAAAGATCAGAGGAATACAAGATGGTATAAAGGTTAGATTAGTTATTGTCTTTTCATTGATTTGGAAAGAAATTGATTTCTCATTTATATTATACTTCCATATGATTTAGTATACGAGATAAGTTGAATGAGTTAACGAGAAGAAGAAATGGGATGTTTTGAAGTTGAAGAACTTAAATGGGAAATTGATACAGATCAGACAATGTTAAAATTATGTTTATATAATTTTTTTCTACCTAAAATATGATTATGTTAAGTTGGTAAAGTATGGCAATGAAGATTTGTCAAGTCGGCAAGAAAATTGTTTTACCTACCAAGAAAGAAAAGTTATTCGGTAAAAAGAAAATGTCATGCCCAAAATATTCATGCAAAAATGTAACAATTTTTTTTAAACTAGTTGCTAGAAGATAAATTTCATCGGTTCAATGGATAAGACGACTATGGTTAAGTCGACCGTAATCTAGGATCAAGTTATTTGTAGCATTAATTCTTAGTTCATTGTTGTGATAGTGAGGAAGGAAGGGGGTCATTATATAAACCTCAAAACAAGGTTTAACTAATAGTTGATAAATCCATGGGTAATCATGAATCGTTCTATTCCTTGGAATCCCAAAATCCATTAGGGATTGTCCATTAGTCATAATATTACTACCATCATGGTGTACAAGTGAAAGAATGTTTAATGCATGATTACTAAACTCACTAGATGTGTTCTGCATTAACCCCATTGATTAACAACCCTTGAAAAGGTTTAGGTACATTACCTTATTGAACAAGGATGATATTAAGTTAAAAAAAATTTCCTACTATATTCCTTCATGGATATTAATTAACATAAGTTTGATGGTATGCAATGGCAGACTAACTATCAAGAATGTGTTTAAATAGAGCCTACATTCATAACTTGAGTTTCGTCGTATGTATAATTAGTATTCTAAGAAATTACCAATCGTTTAACTATTATCACTTATAGGCTACATATGTGTTTAGTTATCTAAATGTATAACAGGGGTTCGAAAATGAGTTTAACCATCCAAGTCTAAAATTTCAATTATTCTTAGGTAATGTTTACTAAATTCTATTGTTGACCCAAAAAGTTATTAAGGCGCTATGAGACCTATTAAGGTCACCTTGGGGAGGAGAAGTAAAATGTATAAAAGAGAAAAATTATATATATTAATTAATTAAATTCCTTGATTTAATGAAGAAAATCCAATATAATAACCATGTTAATTATATTTAATGACTAAATTAACTTAAAGTAAACTAAATTAAATTAAACTAAATTATATTTACTAAAGAAATGAATGTAATAAAATTATTATCAAATTACATTATAACAACTTTAATTTTATTGTTTTTTTTTTTGTAAAAACTACCTTTTAAAATCCCTTGGGGACTGCACTGTGGGGCCCGCATGATAGTATGGTACCCTACACATGGCAGCATACCGACTGCCATGACAGTGGGGTACCCAGTAGAAGGTAGGGGCTGCCTGCCAATGGCAGTGCACGCGCACCCTAGGGTGTGGACTTGTTGTCCCCCCATAAGGTTTTTTTTAATATGTATATGTGTATATATATATGTGTGTGTGTGTGTGTGTGTGTGTGTGTGTGTGTGTGTGTGTGTGTGTATATATATATATATACATATAAATATGTTTATATGTATATATATATATATATGTATGTATATATATACATACATATATATATACATATATATATATATATGTATGTATATATATACATACATATATACATATGTATGTATGTATGTATATATATACATACATACATACATACATATATATATATATATATATATATACTATATATATATATACTATATATATATATATATATATATATATATATATATATATATATATATATATATTATATCTATGTGTATATATATATATACATACATATATACATACATACATATATACATATATATATATATATATATATGTATGTATATATGTATGTATATATGTATATACATAGATATATATATATATATATATATATATATATATATGTATATATGTATGTATGTATATATGTATGTATGTATATATACACAATAGATATATATATATATATATATGTATGTATGTATGTATGTATGTATGTATGTATGTATGTATGTACATAGATATATATACATAGATATATATATATATATATATATATATATATTATATATATATGTATGTATGTATGTATGTATATACATAGATATATATATATATATATGTATATATGTATGTATGTATGTATATATATACATAGATATATATATATATATATATATATGTATATATGTATGTATGTATACATAGATATATATATATATATATATATATATATATATATATATATATATATATATATATATATATATATATATATATATATATATATATATATATATATATATATATATATATATATATATATAGTATAGTCAACTATTATACATATATACATATATATGTATATATGTATATATGTATATATGTATACATATATACATATAAATATATATATGTATATATATATAGATATATGTAGATATATGTATATGTATATATGTATATATACATATATATATATACATATATACATATATAGATATATATACATATATATACATATATTTGTTTGTTTTTTTAATTTAAGAAAAAAATTATTTAATCCCTTTTATTAATTTCTCTTGCACACAAGTGAATATATTTTGTTTAATATATGAACTTTATTTGTGTTTAATTAGTAACCTCCAAAATTGGAAAGGGGTGCTTTTTATATTATATACTTTGTTCTAAAATGTCATTTTTAAGAGCCTTTTGGGGTGGTCCCAAGAACTGACTTAGTCTTCTTTAGATTGAGATAGTATAGTCTCCTTGTTTTATAATTTAAGGGGTTTGTTTGAGCAAGTGGATGATGTTTTAATATAAAATACTAACTGAGGTATTGGGAAAATGTATGGGAATTTTTCCCATACATTTTCCAGAGACTTGTAGGTCTCTATTTCTCCATTTTCTTAACTCTACACTAATTTTTCTTTTGATTTCTTCCCTTTTGATTTTACTCACTACAATCGAGATTTTTTTCTAAAGACAATGGAGTCTAAACATTATTTTTTGTTTTCTTACTCCAATATTCTCTAAGGATGTTATTAAATGAACTTAAGATAAATTTTACAACTATTCTCACAACTAAAATTATTAATTCCTCTGTCCATAGTATTCAACCAGAATTCTATCACTTAAAACTTCAAGAGAGTCTACAATGTGATTGAGTTTTTAAGATAGCATACAATACAATGAAAACCAAGATTGCATATCATCATTTCTCCAATATGAAATTTCAACATGAAACTCCACCTTTTAAGAACTAAAAACACATTGTTTCCATTTCAACCATGAAACTATCGCTTAAAATCTCAAGAGAATTTACAATGTGGGAGATAGAGAGAGAGTGTGTTTGGATGCATTCTTTATGAGAAAATACTACTTGACATCAAGGAGAGATGCTACATTAATCCACTTTTCATTATTGAGTTCAACATGAAACTTTACAATTGAATGAATAAACATGCATTGTTCATTTCATCATTAAATCCATTCTATAATAAACAATAACATTTTCAAATACATCTTGATACATATATCACAATTTCCCCAATATAATAAACAACATGGAATGTTTCTCATTCCAAAAGTTCAACAACACAACACTTTAACTTAGCTCCCACAAAAGACTTCATAATGGAAAACTCTCCAAAGCTTTCCTTCTTGCTAAAATATGACCTCCAAACTTGC
>BSBK01010381.1:0-30000 GCA_027943335.1 Chamaecyparis obtusa
CTAAATTGGGAAGAATCTATGTTCTTTCTCTTTGTGTATGAAGGTGTTTGCATATGATATGATATTAATTATGAATGATTATATAGTTTTTTGTTTATGGTCTTGTGGAAGGATGAGTTTATCTAAAGTTGAATGAAATAGGAAAGTCTAGTAAGAAATAGGAAGGGTCTTGAAGGTGTAGGATTGAAATGCAGTCATTTTCTTATTAGTTTCCTCTTGCAGACTTCCCTGTGAAATTGATGCTTCTATTTGGATAAATTTAGTCTATAGGATCCTTAGTATTCTCCTTTTTATCTCCCTTCTTTCCAGAATATTCATGGGTGCTTCCAGAATTTAGAACTTTTATTTCAACCTTACTGGTTTATGTTAGTTTGTGCACCACCTTTCCTTGTCTAGATCTAGAATAGATTTGTTAGATAGATAGGATGGATTGATGAGCTGTTTCTATAGGGAAATTGGGAGATCTCAAATGGGTCATGCTCAAATTAGGCAACCATAGTTCCTATAGTGCCCAATTTTACCCGCAAGTCAGAGTTGACAGTCCTATTTTTGGTAGTTTCTGTCGGTCTAGTGTTAACCGAGCCAGGTCAGTCTAGTGTTAACCAAGTCAGGTCAGTCTAGTGTTAACCAAGCCAGGTTAGTCTAGTTTTAACCAAGGCAGGTCGGTCTAGTATTCACCGAGGGAGGTTGGTTTAGTGTTCACCAAGGGAGGTTGGTGTAGTGTTAACTAAGGGAGGTCGGTGTAGTTATAAATCAGACTTAGTTATAATTCAGGCATGTGATATTTTTGTAGAGCATGGTGTTTTGGCATATGAAATTTTTTGTAAACTTTAAATATGTTCATTGCTTGTTTTGTTGGGATTATATGGTGTGTTTAGATGCTTGAATAAGGTTTAGGATGTGTTTTAGGGATTGGAATTAGGGTTAGGGTTTCTAATGGACTAGGACTGCTCTAAGGTCTCCTAAATGTTCCCCAAATGTTCCTAAACTTTCCTTTTCTTTTCTATGCTTGATTCTAGTTATTGAAAGTGTTTATGATGTATTTTATTTCAAGTATGATGTATTTGTGATATGTGAAGTTTGTATCACCTATGTACATTTGTTACCTATTTTGTTGAGGTTATATGGTTTACTTATGATGATTTTTCACTTGGCATAGATTTGAGCTTAGTTTATGAGGCTAGGACTCATCTTCATGGCTTGTGTGCACGGGAGGGTTTCTTAGACCTATAAATGAGCCTTGGAAATTTTTACTTGTGCACGTGAAAGGTTTTATGTTTCTCTTTGAGATGTCTTGTGATAGGAATTCTTCCAATGATTCCTGTTATGTATACGACTAAGGTTAGGACTCATTCTGAGGGCCTGAGTGCACAGGGGAGTTTCCTAAACCTATGAATTAGGACTTGGAAGTGTTATCTTGTTTTGTGGCTTGTGATGGGGTAAGGGAATAGGAACCTTAAGTGAGTGGCTCACCATAGGTGTTGAAACCCTAAAGTGGTTTTCAGATGATCCTATGGGTGGGTTTGTAAAAAGTGATAACCTTAAAAATTAACCTGGGAAGGGGGGTTTCAAAAGATAATGAAAGAAAACATAATAATGGCCACACAGACCTGACTAGAGTACTGGGACCAGGGATAACTACCAGGATGGATCCCTATTCATAAAGGGGGGACCGGGGTTACATGGTTACCAGGGTGGATCCCAATTCACAGGTTGTGTGATGACACTCACTTATGGTCTCCTAGAACCTTAACCTCAGTGTCATAATATGATGATATTTTATGTGCTTTATTCTTTTTCTTTTGAGCTTTGGTTTATTGGTATTTGAGACTTAGATTTCCTTAAGGTCTTGAGAGTACCTTGGTTCTATCTCCTAGCATGGGGGGTGGAACTTTATTAGTTTCACATGGTTGGGTGGAAAATTTCTTTCAAGGTATTGTTCATGGTTCGTGTCGTGGCTTGGATTCTGAGTTGTTTAGTGGTTAAGATTATGTTCTTGTATCATGCATATCTATCTTTTGTTATCAAGATGTAAAGATGTATGGTGAGCTTTGGGAAACTTGATGTAATTATCTTTCTATATGCCTTCAGGAAATGTGCAGTAACTGTAATTATTGTAAGAAATAAGCTATGTATAAGGGAAGGGTAGAATTATGAATTTGAAAAGGGGATTAAGTATGGTTGAATCAATGAGAAATTCCCACTGTATATCTCTTGTGAATTTTAAATGAAATTGAAAGTAATGGTTCTATGCAAATCTTTGTAATAAAAGTACTTGTGGATGTAAACTTCTTTTGATATATGGTTAGTGAAAAGATATGCTAAGGTTTCAAGGGTATCTCCAGGTGAAATAATAAGGGTAGGAAACAAGTATGTTATTAAAATAGTGATGAGAAGTAATTTCTTAAATGTATAGTACAATTATGAGTAATGTGTGGTTATTCAAACTAGGTTTTAAACTCAATTCTTAACTAGACTTGTACAAGGTTATAGATGATAATTTGTGGAAGTTAAAATTATGGTAAAATGATTCATTTGATTATTTATGTTGGTTATCAATACATGGATAAGTACTTTATGCTCTTTCTATTATTATCTTGAAATGAAGATAGGAAGTAAGGACTCTTATTGGAAAAGTTTAATTGAGTTTTGATGGTGCAATTGAGTTGAGCATAGATAATGTTAAGGAGTAAGAAAATATGAAAGAATAAATGTGCTTAGTGGATATGATAAGTAATGTATGCTTGTCTCACTTCTAAGGGTAAATTATATGTTAGTTAGTAAGGAAAATTAATTTCACTAGTTCATTAGTGTAATTGGTTTTGATGTGAAATGGAATCAATGTAAATTGAAGTTGTAATGGAAATAGAATTTATTTGATTAAGTGATAAAATGAAATACTTAATAATGGTAATTGAATTCATTAAGGGAACCTTAAGGAATGTACTTGTGAATGGTAATGATGATATGTTAGAATGTTAAAAAAAATTTGGTAGTTATAATTTTAGGTCATAGACCTAATTCCTTATGGGTTCCCTAGCGAGGACATTACATTTAATACAAATATTTAGCTGGCCACCTTCCAAAAATACATACCACATTTTTGTATGTAGTACCATTAGCTTCAACAATCTACTCAGCTTCCTCTGCTAAGGCACGAAGAACTTCATTAATGTCTGCTTTGGGAGGAAGATTATAATTTCCATATTTCTGCAAGCCCTGAAATATTTTCATTTTTATCACTCTCTACCTTCGCTCTCTCAATTTAGTCCTCTCGCTCTCTGCTACAATTAGCTTAGCCATCCTTACCTACTCTTTAACAGATATTCTCCAAAATTTGTATACAAAGGCATCCTACAGGAAAAATTGAAAATTTTCCTAGAGAATATCCACAATTTGTATACAAAAGCATCATATAGGAAAAATGACAAAAAATTAATAGCTTTAAAAACTAAAATTTATCATTAACGCCGACAGTACCAAGGTCATACCCGCTATCAAATCCTAACCTATGACATGCAAAATGAGCAAAGCAAGTGAAATAAAAGGGAAGTATGGATCAAATAGCGAAGGTGCATCAAATCGGATCAATATCATAATATATGCAGAAAATAGTGTTATGGAAAAAAATATTTTCATATTAATGGGAAAGAGTGGGAAGAGCTTCTTGGACCCATGATAGAAGTTACAGATAAGGAGGAAGAGCTAGGAAGGGGAAAGTGGCAAAGGAAAGAAGTAAGATATGCATGTGAGGGCCTATGTCACATGATGATGATAAGTACTCACCATCTGCTAGTAGCTCAAATTGTGATAGAATCTCTTCAGTGCACATGTACACTAACACAAAAAATTCAAATAGAGAAGTAACAAGTGTTGTGGAATTATCCACAGAGCAATGTGAAATGAAGCCTCAAATTGGTTCATTGGTAGGAAAAGAATTTGGTCATGCACTTCATTCTAGCACCACAAATATTTCTATTAGAAATGCCTATTCGTCAATGGCCTTGCATTTACGGGACTTGGGAAACCAGGTTACTCATGTTGGGCATTATCCAGACCTTACTCACTTTGCTTAAAACTCCTAATTAGAATTTGGATTTCTAATGCATGCTGTGATATTATTTAAGTTTGCCTTGCTCCTTACTAATTACTATTGTAATGAATTGGTTATCCTTCCCCTTCTCTCTCTCTCTCTCTCTCTCTCTCTCTCTCTCTCTCTCTCTCTCTCTCTCTCTCTCTCTCTCTCTCTCTCCCTCTCTCTCCCTCCCAAACTCTCTCTCTCTCTCTCTCTCTCTCCCATACTCATACTCTCTCTCTCTCTTCCTCTCTTAGCCCTTGCCACCTTCTCACTCTCTCTCTTCCTCAATGGCCACCCATGAATTTTTTAAATGGCTGATTTATTTCTTTTGCTTCTTTCAATGGCCATCCATGATTTTTTTGCAATCTTCCAACCTTTTGTACATAGTTTTAAAATACATATTAATATATTATCCATATAAAATAATATATAATGTAACATTTAATATTAATATATATTAAATAATATTTAATGTAAAGTGTATATTATATAATATTTAATATATAATTGATATTATATAATATTTAATATATATAATATATATCTAATATATAGTTTTTGATATATAATATATCATATGAAGGATGGAGAAATGGGAGGGAGAAAGGGGGGGAAAAGTGAAAAATCAAAATTTTGTCGGCATTTTCAGGTACCCAAAAATATCAGGTACCCAATTAGGCTTGGTATTGCTTTGTGCACCAAACCTAAATGGTCGACTATTGAAATGTCTCAAAAATGTGTTTTTCCCCTGTTTCTCTGAGTTCCAGACTTTGACGATGTAGCTGACGACTTTTTTTTCACCCAAATTTAATGAAACGAAAAGGGTATCTTAAGGAGATTATCAACTTTCTATCAATATAATTGCTATCAAATTTTGAATTTGGTAAGTAATTATTAGTTATTTTCTAATTGAGTTACCTCTAAAGTGTTGATATATATAGTGATTGAAAAATGACTATAACTTTTAGATGGTATAACATTTTTGAAATCTTAAAAATGCATCACATTCTATGCTTCACCTACTATAAGGGAAAAAAAAATTAATTTTATAAAGTTTTGAATGAGTTAAGGTGGTCAGACACGGGAGTTTTTTTTATTCTAAAAATATTGTAGTAGAAAATTCATAATTAATTTTTTTTTAGAATAAAATTACAAAAATAATGTGTCACATCCAAGCATGAGTCTACTACATATATATAAAATCTTATAATAAAATATTATCATTTGATTATGATTAAGGTGGTCAGACATACACCTACTTATTTTTTTCCAAAAAATTTTGTACTGCTGCATTGAAATCTATACTTTTCACCAATCATACTAACTTTTTTTCAAAAAAGGCCTAGTAGTTTAGAAACTACATTCAATTTTCTACAGATTCTATTCTTACAACTTTTTGATATTAGGTTGATAGCTAGTTGAAATTTTCATGTCAAGTTGACTAACCCCGATTTGTTGGATTTTCATTGCCACTTAAGGGCATAGTTTGGCCCCTCATGATCTTGCACATACCCCATGAAAAAAAATTTATCCACAAATATATCCAAAGTGAGTAAAGAAGAAGACTTGACACTACTACATTTGGGGCCAAATTTCAACAGACACTTCCGACGGGTAAAATTTTTTTATGAATTTGTTATTTTTAAAAAAAATAGGCCCCGATGATGTGGGTATTCTGATGGGTTTTAAAATGACCATCGGAATTCTGACAGTTTCCAGTATACATAAAAAAAAAAGTGAAGTGCCAAATCATTTTTATTTCAATTGGCATAGGAAAGGAGTGGGAGAAAATGAGCTGGGCACGCGCGAGAGAAGGTATGTCATTTCTTCATCTTTTGAGCCTTTGGCATCATATTCGACTACAAATTTCATATGCATTGAATTTTATTTGATCATGAATGCTCTCTGAAATGACCACATTCTACTGGTGTCGTGCCCTAGTTGGTGCTTTATCTCTATTATTTGATGTTACTGGTGTCATGCCCTAGCCCATGCTTTAACTCCATTATTTGATGTTATTGGTGCTTGTGCTCAAGGATATCCATTTTTTTGAAATGTTGATTGTAGTTATCAAATGGACAGCCCGTGAGCTTCTAGCTAGGTGTCATTTATATTGATAGCTTAGGGCATCAAATGTATTGTTATATCATTGATAGTTGAGACTCTGTTAAAAGGAAATAGGACAAAGAACAATTTTGATTTAGTGCTTTAACTCCATTATTTGATGTTATCAGTGCTTGTGCTCAAGGATAACCATTTTTTTTGAAATGTTGACTATGGTTATCAAATGGACAGTTCGTGAGCTTCTAGCTAGGCATCATTTGTATTGATAGCTTAGGGCATCAAATGTATTGTTATATCATTGATAGTTGAGACTTTGTTAAAAGGAAATAGGACAAAGAATGATTTTGAGTTAGTTTCTCTATTTTAATCCCTAAGTGGCTTACAACCCTAGAGAAGTACATGCAGATTTATGGATGTAGTTGCAGGATACATAGCAACCGATAATTCACAAGAAATCCATAAATCCAATTTGAATAGCAATTAATACAAAGAAATAGGGTCCTCGAATGGCCTAGTCATCTGGACCTTAACTGTCCCCTCAACTAGTGACCCTTCAAAACTGGGTTATCATGCAATCAATGAGTGATCCTTCATTCTCCTAGTCTGCCTTGCATCCAAATATATTAGAAATACACAATACAATGATAACAAGCCTTTCACTATCCCCCTTCCCTCAAGGAACACTATCAACATCCAAACCTTGACTGTCCCCTCAACCAGTGACCCTTCAAAACCGGCTTATCATGCAATCAGTGAGTGATCCTTCATTCTCCTGGTCTACCCTGCATCTAAACATATTGGATATACACAATACAATGATAAAAAGTCTTTCACAATCCCCCTTCCCTCAAGAAACATTATCAACATTCAAACCTTGACTGTCCCCTCAACCAGTGACCCTTCAAAACCAGGTTATCATGCAATCAGTGAGTGATCCTTCATTCTCCTATTTTGCCCTTCATCCAAACATATTGGAAATACACAATAAAATGATAATAAGCCTTTTACAATCCCCCTTCCCTCAATGAACACTATCAACATCCGAACCTTGACTGTCCCCTCAACCAATGACCCTTCAAAACCGAGTTATCATGTATGACTCTCATAAACTCTAGATTTCATGACCAATAAAGATGTCTTTTGTCTTAGGCCTGATGCCATAGACTCTTGCACTTTTTTCTTCTACAAATCCACATAATCATTTTTACCAAAAGAAATAATGTTGTTCCTTTCAACAACATTACTAGGAAGTTGTGTAAAAGTGAAAGTTTCACTATTCTTATGCACAATATACACATTTTCAAACCATAATGAATTGTCCTTCTAGATGTTTTCCATGGCCTTCCCAAAATGATATGACAACATGTCATAGGGACTATATCACACAAAAATCTATCAACATACCCTCCAATGGAAAAATAAGCATAAGCTTGTTCCCTTATTATAATTTTTTGTTAATTATTCACCCAAGATTCCTTATATGGTCTATCAAGTGGAAAAATTTTCAAATTCAGTTTGTTTACCATTTCATAAGATACAAAATTATCAAAAGAACTAGAATCTATGATCATTCTACAAATCTTACCATAATTTTTTAAATTGGTTCTGAAGATTGATGGTTTTTGCCTCTCTTGTTTCTACATAGGTGTCTTCCTTACCATTAGGTACTCTCCTTCTTCTAGGTTTTCCATATTAGATCCCTCTCCTTCCTCTTGTATTTTTCCTCTTCCCCTTGTGCCAAGTTCACTCTTCTATCTACCTTCTTCATATTTTCCTCCTTCTCAAGACACTTGTATGATTGATGTCCCACTTCTCCACAAGTAAACCACTTCCCTATGAAGATACCACTACCTAGTCTTGAACCAAATCTACCTCATCCTCTTTGTCCTTGCCTTGCATCCACAATTTGTTCCTTACCTTTGTTAGCATTTTTCTAACCTTGTGCCTCATTAAATCTGCCACCTCTACCTTGGTTTGAACTTCCTCCATCATTCTCTTGTCTCTCTTGTATTCTTCTTATATATTCCTCAACCTTCTTGGCTATTTTGTAACATTATTCCATAGATCTAGGGGTAGAAAGACTAAGTTCATCTTGTATATTAAACCTCAGTCCCCCAATGTATCTTGCAAGTTTATCCTCAACATATTCCTCATGTTCTACTCTGATATCTAGCTTATAGAATTCCTTAATGTACTTCTTCATATCCATGTCTTTTTGTTTAAGACCTTGCATCTTCTTGTACAACTACACCCTATAGTCATTGGGAAAAAAAATTTTCTTCATCTTCTCCGTCATACTATACCATGATGTAATCTTGGGCTTCTCATTCTTCCATCTTTTAGCTTGATCAATCAGTGAGTGATCCTTCATTCTCCTGGTTTTCCCTGCATCCAAACATATTGGAAATACACAATAAAATGATAAAAAGTCTTTCACAATCCCCCTTCCCTCAAGGAACACTATCAACATCCAGACCTTGACTATCCCCTCAACCAGTGACCCTTCAAAATTAGTTTATCATGCAATCAGTGAGTGATCCTTCATTCTCATGTTCTACCCTGCATCCAAACATATTGGAAATACACAATACAATGATAAAAAGTCTTTTACAATCCCCCTTCCCTCAATGAACACTATCAACATCTGGACCTTGACTGTCCCCTCAACTAGTGACCCTTCAAAACTAGGTTATCATGCAATCAGTGAGTGATCCTTCATTCTCATGGTCTGTCCTGCATCCAAACATATTGGAAATATACAATACAATGATAATGCATGGAAATCCTTTAATGAATCTCAGTCACTAGTAACACATGGACAGTCAAACCAGTAGTCTCCAAAGCATTCAATAAGTAAATATGAATGTTTGAAAACTTTCCTCTCAACTTCCCCAACCACTCCTAATCGGTTAGAGGGATATTTCTAGAATCTCCACTATTCCTATCCTTACCAACAATTCTTAAACATACTTTATCTAATATGATAATAACATGCTAAACAGAACCAATTGCATTTTCTTTGTGTGGTACAAGGAAGATTTGGTTATCAAATCTTCCTTCGTGCAAGATGAGCATGAGAGAAGGTATGTGATTTCTTCATCTTTGATTGGTATCTTTGATGGGCAATGTCTTTCGAGCCTCTGGCATCATATTCAACCACAAATTTCAAATGCATTGCATTTTATTTGATCATGAATGCTCACTAAAAGGACCACATTCTACTGGTGTCATGCCCTAGCTCGTGCTTTATCTCCATTATTTGATGTTATTGGTGCTTGTGCTCAAGGATATCGATTCACTATTTTGAAATGTTTGGATTCACGTTTCTTGATATTACAATTCATCATATCAGATAAAGTATGTCTAAGAATTTTTAGTGTCTAAACACTCAACTAATCCCTCTAACCAATTAGGAGTGGTTGGGAAAGTTGAGAGGAGAGTTTTCAAACATTCATATTCACTTATTGAATGCTTTGGAGACTACTGGTTTGACTGTCCATGAGTTAATGTTTAGAAGAGATCAATAAAGTATTTAAAGACATTCTTACATGTTTGGAGAGGTTTGAGAGGCACTTATCATGACTTTACCCTCACAAACAACGGCATAGATTGGTTTTACTAAGTTTCCTTTCTCTATTTTGAGGTTTCCTTTCTCTGTTGTAGGGGTACAGTCAGAGGGTTCATTGAAAAAATGATCCTTTGAATTGTTACTATAAATATGAATGATTTCATACATCATATTTCTCATTTTACTTGAAGTTTGGAATAGCTTTTGCAAGGGTGAAAGTACTTTTGATCATTTTGGTCATGATTGTTCCTCTACATAGTTAGGAAATGTAACTGTCTAATAATTATATGTAATGTTGAATGGATTAAATGCTTTATTATTGGTAGAAGTGAATGGAAGGAATATTTTTGATGTTAGGTTTCATTTATTATTGAATTCAATGGTTTCCAAGATGTGTTGAGGAGTTTTCTCCTTGTTTAATGTTAACTGTTCCTACACAATCTACTCATACAACACTGAAATGCTATGTGATTGATAATTTCATACAACTAGTCCTTTGGCGTGTATTAAATAGAATAGAATTTTCAGCATATTATTATCATTCTATTTCTTTGTTGTAAACATGTCATTGGTTCAGTTTTGTATAAAAAAAATTGTGTTCAATTTTTTTACAAAATAGATTATAAAATACTCTTCAAAACAAAGGAAAAACTTAGCAAATTTAGTCTAAATCATTGTAGATGAAGGAACAGTCATGATAATAGTTCATCTAAGTCTTCCAAAACATTTATTGAACTCCCCTAAAGTCCTATTGGATCCCCAAATTGCCTAATCCAATCAAGTTACATCAAGATCATGAGAAACTTCAAAGGATTAAAAACATTACTTGGAACAGTCACTGGTTTTACCAGTCAAAACGTAAGGAACAAAATTTTAAAGTGCTCACAATACATTCAATGATGAAATTAATGCTTGGAGATTTCTTACTATTCCGTCCTTGAATTTAGAAACCAAAACAATAAGTAAAGAATCCTTTCAACAATGCATAACACAATGGACTTGCAGATTTCAACTTCTATTTTTATTGAATCTATGTTCCTATCATACACTCGAGGCTTAACTCTATCATACAATGACTTCCAAAGGTTACATATAACTTCATCACAACTTCTCCAACCATGAAGAACATAGGTGAAGAACTTGATGGTTTCATGCTTTAATCTTTAAGAACTTGATCAAGAACATAGGTTTTAATGAAATATCAATTTGATTTGCAAAGTTTGTGTTCTTTACAAATTTGAAAGGCTCTAATACTTACTAGGGCAGATGTGGATTTGCAACCTTATGCTTTTACAACCAAGTCTCTGATTTTTGGGCATATTGATTATAAGTACTTGACATATATCACAAATGTTGCTAATTAAGGTTGGCGGGATGATTACGCCTATCCCGAAAAAAGACTGTCAAATCATTATGATTTCAAATCAATTACCTATTGACATATCCCTTGCGAGGGAGAGAAGCCAAAAACATAAAGAACATGCACATAAACATGGAAGCTAAAAAACTTAAATGGAATACACCAAGTACCAAATAATAAATGCTCAATTATTGTAATGGCAAAGCATCAAAACTATCCATTTCTAGAACTTGATTTTCTAGTCTAAATGATTTTTCTATAGTCGTAATGATTTTTCTAGAACTTGATTTTCTAGTCTTAATGATTTTTCTATAGTTCTAATGATTTTTCTATAGTCTTAATGATTTTTCTTTTGTCCTAATGTTTGTTGCTCTTGATTAATTAGGCCTTGAATTTGAATTTTTGCTCACTATTTTATTTCAGCTTGATATTTCATTCATTTTTCATATACATAGAGACTACACATGCTAATAAAAAAATGAGCTATTTGATTAAGGTTAACTATTCATGATTGTAAATAGTCAATATTTCTAATGGTACTCCTTGGTGTATTCCATTTTAAAATAATCATGTTTCTATGGCTATGATAAATGTCCCTTTGTGTTGAGAAAATTAGAGTTGAAAAAATGGTTGCAAACAAATCATCCTTCTTCCACCAACATTCTAGTCAATGTACAAGTAACGAGTCATTCCATTCAAGAAAGACCATGTCTGACAATATCAACCAAGAACAAAATAAGGAGTATGCAGAATATAGTGATTGTATCTTCCATTAGAGCCACTTCATATGCATAGGTGATGAACATGCATATTTGCCTATGTGATATTGGGAGCTTACCCAGCAACACATGTACTATTGTGAAAATCACCACAAATCTATTTGATGTTGGGTCTAGCTCCCAATATTGCTTGGTCAAATATGCATGTTTTTCACCTGTGCATATATCTTCTATGATCAACTCTTATATGCACAGGTGATGAACATTCAGATTTGCCTAAGCAGTACTTTGAGTAGTCCTCCAAGACATGTAATATTGTGAAAATCATCACAAGTCCATTTATTGGAGGGCTACTCATAGTACACATGTTTGGAGGTCTGGAGGAAACAAGAGAATTTGAAGAGTCACGAGTCTTAAGATTGTACTTAATATAGCCAAGCTTCATTCAATGGTACATTCAAACATGAAACAAACCATTCTTAAACCAGATTAAACTAGTAAACCAAAGGACATAGTGATTATAAGTAAACTAGTAAACCAAAGGACATGCTTTTACTACTAAGTCTATGTTTGTTGGGCATATTGATTATAAGTACTTGACATATATCACAAATGTTTCTAATTAAGGTTGGTGGGATGATTACGCCTATCCTGAAAAAAGACTGTCAAATCATTATCCTTTGAATGGTTACTATGAATATGAATGATTTGATATAGCATATTTCTCATTTTACTTGAAGTTTGGAATAGCTTGTGCAAGGGTGAAAGTACTTTTGATCATTTTGGTCGTGACTGTTCCTCTACACAGTCAGCAAATGTAACTGTCTAATGACTATATGTAATGTTGAATGGATTAAATGCTTTATTCTTGGTAGAAGTGAATGGAAGGAATAGTGATGGTGTTAGGTTTAATTTATTATTGAATTCAATGGTTTCCAAGATGTGTCAAGGATTTTGTTCCTTTTTTAATGTGAATTGTTCCTTCACAATCCACTCATACAATGGTGAAATGCTGTGTGATTGACAATTTCATACAACTAGTCCTTTGGCGTGTATTAAATAGAATAGAATTTTCAGCATATAATTATCATTCTATTTCTTTTTTCTAAACATGCAATTGGTTCAGCGTATTATTATCATTCTATTTCTTTGTTGTAAACATGTCATTGGTTCGGTTTTGTATAAAAAAATTCATGTTAAATTTTTTTTTCTATTTTTTCCATTTGATAACCACAATCAACATTTCAAAATAGTGAATAACATCAAATAATGGAGATAAAGCATGGGATAGAGCACGACACTAGTAGATTAAAACTGAACCAATGGCATGTTTACAACAAAGAAATAGAATGATAATAATATGCTAAATATTCATATTCTATTTAATACACGCCAAAGGAGCAGTCCCAACGATTCTTAAACAATAAAGTATGTTTAAGAATTGTTGGGAGTAGTTTTCAAACATTCATATTCACTTATTGAATTCTTTGGAGACTAGTGGTTTGACTATCCATGCATTACCATTGACTAAGATTCATTAAAGGATACAAAACCCTTCATTTTGGGTTATTGTGTGTGGATTCAAATGTAGGTTTGATTTGGTTAATGTTTAGAAGAGATCAATAAACAATTTAAAGACAATCTTACATGTTTGGAGAGGTTTGAGAGGCACTTATCATGACTGCACCCTCACAAACAGTGGTATAAACTGGTTTTACTAAGTTTCTTTTCTCTATTTTGAGGTTCTCATTGCCAAAGTGGCCAAAGACTATGTTAGGCTGATAAAATATGGGGATTCTCTTTACCACTGCAAATCTTTGAAGGTTGCTACACTTGGATGGATGTGGATATGCAACCTTATTCTTTTACTACTAAGTCTTTGTTTATTGGGCATACTAATTATAAGTACTTGACATATATCACAAATGTTGCTAATTAAGGTTGGCGAGATGAATACGCCTATCTTGAAAAAAGACTATCAAACCATTATGCTTTCAAATCAATTACCTATTGGCGTATCCCTTGTGAGGGAAAGAAGCCAAATACATAAAGAACATGCACATAAACACGACAGCTGAAAAACTTACATGGAATACGCCAAGAAGTACCAAATGATGAATGCTCAATTGTTGTAATGGCAAAGCACCAGAACTATCCATTTGTAGAACTTGATTTTCTAGTCTAAATGATTTTTCTATAGTCGTAATGATTTTTCTAGAACTTGATTTTCTAGTCTTAATGATTTTTCTATAGTCTTAGTGATTTTTCTTTCATCCTAATGTTTGTTTCTCTTGATAAATTAGGCCTTGAATTTGAATTTTTGTTCATTGTTTTATTTCAACTTGATATATATTTCATTCATTTTTCATATACACAAAGACTACACATGCTGATAAAAAATGAGCTATTTGATTTAGGTTAACTATTCATGATTGTAAATGGTCAATATTTCGGATGATACTCTTTGGTGTATTCCATTTTAAAACAATCATGTTTTTATGGCTATGGTAAATGTCCCTTTGTGTTGAGAAAATTAGAGTTGAAAAAATGGTTGTTCAGTGTTTGTGTATCTACAGGTTGCAAACAAATCATCCTTCTTCCACCAACATTCTAGTCAATGTACAAGTAACGAGTCATTCCATTCAAAAAATACCATGTCTGACCATAGCAACCCAGAACAAAATAAGGAGTATGCAGAATTTTGTGATTGTATCTGCCATTAGAGCCACTTCATATGCATAGGTGATGAACATGCATATTTTCCTGAGCACTACTGGGAGCTTACCCAAAAACACATGTACTATTATGAAAATCACCACAAATCTATTTGTTGTTGGGTCTAGCTCCCAGTATTGCTTGGTCAAATATGCATGTTTTTCACCTGTGCATATACCTTCTATGATCAACTCTTATATGCACAGGTGATGAACATTCAGATTGGCCTAAGCAGTATTGTGAGCTTTCCTTCCAACACATGTACTATTGTGAAAATCATCGCAAGTCCATTTGTTGGAGGAAATCTCACAATACACATGTTTGGAGGTCTAAAGGAACAAGAGAATTTGAAGAGTCACGAGTCTTAAGATTGTGGTATATTTTGGCAAATGAAGAGTGGAAAGAAGATGATATTCCTAAGATCATGGATGGACAAAATGTTGTAGACTTTATTGATCC
Organism: Chamaecyparis obtusa; assembly: GCA_027943335.1. Lineage (NCBI taxonomy): Eukaryota > Viridiplantae > Streptophyta > Pinopsida > Cupressales > Cupressaceae > Chamaecyparis > Chamaecyparis obtusa. The sequence continues at coordinate 14,964 of BSBK01010381.1, forward strand.
AGATATCTTGCAGAGGCTTGAATAACTAGAGAGGGAAGAAGGGCTTAGGATGGCAGCTGGGGGTGACGAGGATGATGAGATGGGGGAAGTGGAGTTAAATCCTAATGAAAAGGAAGCTCTAGCTGCAATTAGGAAGAAGAAGAAGATGCTTATCGTTGAACACAAGTTGAAGAAGAGTACTGCAAAGAGAACGCCTACCGTACCAAGGAAGTTTGACAAGAACAAGGAATATGGCTTAAACAAAATGGGAAGACATCTTTCTAGCCTAAGCTTGGATCCTTTGAATTTTGGTCATTGTGGATAAAATATATAGATCTATCTAGTGATGCAAAATTAACTTCTTTAAGCCTTACCCTTGTTGTTTCAAATATATCATTTGGGTACGCACAGAAGGCACAGAAATTGGGGTACACATAGTTCATTTATGGAATTTTTCTTGGAAAGCTAATTGTTCATCTGTCATCTACATTATTATGAAGCTAATTGCCAAAGGATCTAGGCCCAGGCTAGAAAGATGTCTTCCCAAACACATAAAAGCATGCACATAAACACGATAGTTGAGAAACATAAATGTAGATTTCACAATAGTTGAGAAAAATAATTGTAGGCATCATGGTCACAATTTTTTGGAGACAACGTAATTGAGTTGTATACCCAAGCGATGGAGAGCAACTTCTGCACCTCCAATTCCAAATTAAATACATTTGTGTTGGAGGACCTTGTATTCATGAGCAACAAATGTAGTCAACTTGGAATTGGAGGTGCAGGAGTTGCTCTCCATCATCTGGGTATACAATATACTCCTTCGGTTCCAGAGGAGTAGTGGTTTCTTTGCATCATCTGGGTATACCACTCAATTATGTTGTCTCCAAAAACTTGTGACCATGATGCCTACATTTATGTTTCTCAGCTATTGTGTTCTAGGACCCCTTGTGACCCTTTACGACCCTTTACAACCCCTAAGAATACACATCTTAGAGGTCTTAAAATGTCATAAAGGGTCATAAGAGGCTCCTAGGAGGGGCCAGATGAGCTTCCACCTTCACGTGGTTGGCCCTATTAAGTACAGAATGTTAAACTATTCTTGAAACAAAGAGAAGCTCAATAATTTAAGGTCTCAATCCATGGAGATGGTGAAAAATGACGGGAATCAATGCTGGAGAGTTTTTAGATACTGAGAAGACGTATATGCTGTGGAGGCTAGAAGGGATTTTTGTGGAGATTTGCTAGAGAGGGTTTCCAGATTGAGTACTAGTGCAGAGATGATGATTCAGTACTACATCTATAAAACCTTCACAAATATCCCTTTTTCGGCCTCCACTCATACCTCTTCTCAGAATCTAGAAACTTTGGATACTATTTCTCATCCATGCATGAAATGTGCTAGTGATCATATAAAATTACTTTTGCGAGATTGGGATCAATTATGAGAAGGTAAACAACAAGATAATTTTATTGTATCTTTCATTTCTTTTATCCATTCATATTTTTTGCCTTCTCTTATATTGGATAATGTGCAGTGTACATAAAGGCAAGGTGATGATTATTCTCAACGATCGACAAGTATAAGTCTTCCAGCCCTTACCCAGTAGCTAGGACTAAAGATAGCAGAGCTCAAGAGACCATCATAGTTGGTCTCCATCCTTGGTCCATATGCTGACAAAACATTTTACATTTCATTAGCTCATCAAATGTGGTGATTTGAAAGAATTTAATGGATGATATTTTCATGTATAACGTATATTATTTTAGTTTGATGATGAATGAATTTATCTACTTCGTGCACTTGTATACATCGAGCACAGCCATAAAGAAGCATCCCCTCCTATGGCTTGAGTAATGTAGGCCACGGGAGGACATGCTTCTTTATGGCTGTGCTCATAGTATACAAGTGCGCGGAGTTGATAAATTCGTACAACATCAACTTAAATAATATACGTTATCATGAAAATATTCTATTAAATTCTTTCAAATCCCCTCATTTGATGAGCTAACGAAATGTAAAATGTTTTTCCAGTATATGGACCAAAGACAAAGACCAATTATGATGGTCTCTTGAGCTTTGTTATTTTTACTATGCTAATCCATCAATTTTTCGACATGTAGTAATCCTTTTCCGTTAGAAGAGCTATTCCTCCAATGACTACTTTTGTCGGAACTTCATTACTTATTGTTGGACATTCCATAGGTAACCGTCAGCGGGACCCCATTCTGACAGATGGGTGCGACAAGATGGCTATACCTCGAACAAGTACTCCTGTTGGAGATCTACTGAATATCCGTCGCCTTTTCGACTGACGAAATGTCGTAAGAAGAATTTTTTGACAGATCGGTCACATAGTAAAATTGCTATTTATGTGGCCAATTCCGATAGGTAGGGATGTCGGAATACCAACGGTTACCGCTTCTGTCACCATTTGCAACGCAAAAATGCCGACAGACAGATGTGTCGTAGTTTCGACAAATGGCCATTGAAAATCCGACAAATGGTCGTCAAAATTTGGCCTCAAATGTACTAGTGTGAACATTTCAACTAAAACTTTAAATTTTTAATTGTTAACACCCAATATTGACATTATTGAATCAATCTATTAAGATAGTAGCTTCTCTTTCTCTTAAAGAAAATGATCAAGGATGCTAAACATGAAAAAATAAGGTGTAGAGATTAAAAAAGTGTGCTAATTAAAAATTAGGCATGCCAAACTATATGAATTTATGATAAAATCAAAATATAAAAATATTTATTCTAATTATATTTGAACCTCATATTAAATGTTAATTAATTTTTCTCGTGTTCTAATGGAATAACAACATTTGCATGAGTGCAATGAGAAATGAACTTATTAATAATGTGTGAAATGTTGGAGAGGATAAATAGAATTTTTTATTTAGTTTCATTTGATATGTATGTAGATGGATTTATTAGGATCTTAATATGTGTTTACATTATGTTAGACTACGGTAACCTAATTTATCAATCTACCTTCTTCGAAATGCTATAATTTTAACCACTTAATCATTTTTTATTACAAATCATATTATGAATTGAAGATTGTGAAATTTTCATTATTAATTGTAGTATCAAATTTACCTAATTTTAAAAAATTTATTACATTTTTATTCATTTATAAAGATAAATTCTATTTTTTTAAAATATTACATAAATATATTTTCTTAGAAGGGTGCGCTTGGAGTTATGAACCACGTGTCCATTGAAACATTCAAATAATAACATCCCAACAATATTTGAATCTTGATGATAACAAAACAACATCACAATTTAACTTCTTCATTTTTGAAAAAGTGGATTATTCCACTAAACTATTTTATTAATTATAATATTAATTTTAATATTTTACTAGTTCGCACCGGTAGGAAAGAACCAGGTAAAGAAAACCTCTCCACTTGCCCAAATACATAAAATCTAAATTAAAGACCAAACTTGTTTAATCCAAACAATTCAAAAGAAGAGCAACAAAACCTGTGATTAGCCAAAACAACATATACTCACGAGAGTATTTACATTACCCCATACAAAAATGTCTACAAAATCGACATGATCCCATAACATAATTTGAATCACAATTTAACTATTACACACTACTAATATTCTTTAAATAATACATAAATTAATTTCATTGAAAAACATTAATATCATGTCTTCATACCTTCTCATCTTTCCTCTTATTTTACCATTCAAATCATGAAAAAACCAATTTTATGATTTTCTAGGATTTATGTTCCTCTATCTAATTTACATTGAATTTACTTTAATTTTATTTGTATTTCAAATAAAATTAATATAATTAAATTACATTCTCCATACTTAGACATTTCAAAGCCCTAAAGGCTCTCAATCCGTATTTACATGTGTATTTCACCAAATTACAGTGTGTAAAACTGAGCATGTTTGACAATCCAAAAGAAGAGTTGGAATGTCATTCAATAAAATCTCTTCTTCTAAACTGATGAACAACGGTTTGGGAGTTTCAGTCAACACCATCGCTGGAATCCAAAATTTAATTGTATCTGATTTCAGGCACTTTCATGCAATCCAAAAAAAATTGAATGCATGTGAAAGTGAAAGTGAAAGTGAAAGAAAGAAGTGGGAGTCGGTGACGAAGATAAGAAGAGTTGGTAAAGAAGTAGACATGTATACATGGAAGAGATAAGAGTCATAAATATTTGCGTAGGAAGAAAGGCGAAATGATGTGAGAGTTGAGTCTGAAATTTTGTGTAATCATGTGAGAGTTAACCTCAAGTCTTGATCTCCTTTTAAATCACAAGACAATAATATGTATGCTTGAGAATCTCAGTCAATGTCAATATCGGCACTTTCTGTGACTATGTAAAGGTGAACGTGTTTAACAAGGCAAAAGTTTTACAATAGACATTAAAAGCAGACTGGATAGGTTTTGAGAGTGTCCTTATATCACAATTCACCACTAAAACACGAGTAAATTAATAAGAAGTACGGGTACTGTCCATCTCTCTAGGTGAACTGCATAGTTATGTTCACTTTATTGTGCATCTATTGATCAAATCGCTGCTATCCAAACAAATAAGCTATAAGACCATCATTTTTCCTCTCAAAACAATTGAAATCAAAGAGAAGCAGTCCAACAAACCTTCACTTCTGAAATTAATGCCTAAAACATATTGGTCATATGTAAATTGAATGAACATTCAAATTTTAAATTCGAAACAAGAGGATAGAAATTTAAGGGGCTATAACAAACAAACACCCAACACATCATAAGTTTTTCAATTTCAAATAGACATGAAATCCTTTCATTGTGCACTTGTTTTGGACTTAGTAACACAAGAAGAAGACGACACGTAGCCTAGGAAGAGGAGGAAGAAGGCAAGGCCACCTAAGAAGAGGAGAAAGAAGAGACATCCCTATTTCAAGTTTCAAGATGTACCATTTTACTATATTTTCAATTCAAATGATACAATTTTTGGTTGTGTATAAAGCAATTTGCAAAGGTTATTTAAATTAATATACATTATATTACATTAGCATTAATATGTTTTTCTTGCATGTTTTGGGTTCCATAGAATATATATATATATATATATATATATATATATATATATATATATATATATATATATATATATATATATATATATATATATATATATATATAATAGTAGTATTGTAAGATTAACATAAAATTATTATTAGTTATAACATGTTGATTTTTTATATTATATTATTAATATTAATATTATTGATATAACAATATTATTATTATAATACTATAATAATTATACTCATGATAATATTAATAAATTGATTTAGGTTTTCGTTCCTATGAATAGACAAATGGTGAAAATATTATTAGAGAGAGTTGTATCAAGCTATATTCAAGAGACTTTTAATCATAAAGCTTGCGAACAAGATATAGAATATGGTATTCTTAAATGAGATACTCAAAAAAGAGTAAGTCATTATTTTTTGTTATGTGCAATAATAAAGAAAAAACATCTAGAAAATGTGAAGAGAAATTGGGCATCTTAAAAATAAATCTTAGATCAGTATATGCACACACCGACATTTGTTTCTTTGCAAGTAAATGACAATATGACAATAAAAACACTTACTACTGTGCCATAAAACAAAACTAGGCACACTCTATTTCCCATGATGAAAAGCTTAAAGGAAGGTTCTTACAATATTATATTTTTTCTAAATTTGATAGTTTCAACATGTAAACTTTAAGATTCAATAATATATAACCATTAAGCAAAAAGAACAAGACAAAAGATAAAACATAAAATTTACACGGGAAAAACCCTTTCAGGAAAAAAACCCCAAACTCGAAAATCAAAGAGTCATTGTATTATTTAGCAACATAATACAATTACAATACAATTTTCTATCTCTAAGACTTTACATGGACATTTACATCCTACTCGATCTTATAGAAAATCTGGCAACATAACCCTTGTGAAAAGAACTTCTCTTTTATATAACTACTCTAACAACACTTGTATTTATAGAGATTACAATGCAAAAAATAACATACTCTCAAATGCGTCCACATTTAATGTATCTTCAACATATAATTAGAAACCACTTTTCTACAAAAATTCTTAAATAAATAAAACTTCTATTTTTAAATCTCCAAGTCTCTCCACGTAGAAGATTTTCTACCGCTGAAAATGTTTCCAAAATCATGTATAAGAAATATGTAAAACTGTGTTGCCACTTATTACTTGGAAGGAAATTTTGGGAACTCCTTAGCAATTCTTTTCTTAAAAATTCCCTCATATTGTGAAAAGTGTCACAACCTTTCTTTCTCTTCAATACTAATTGCACTCAACTTCCCATTGGGTCCTATAATTAAGCTACACACTATCAAAACTTATAATACAACATCAATTCATTAAAATCAGAAACATATGATCATTAAATATAATTAAATTAAATCCAATTGGGACTCCTAAGGTATAGGCACCTTAATCCCAACAATATCCCACTTGACTACTTGACCTTACAGGAGTCATGAGAAACACCAAAATTTATAGTACTAAGAGTTGCCTAATAAAAATGCATCATCACCACTAACCATGAAACCACATGTATCCCAAAATACAATCTCCTTCTCCATCAAGTCACCTGCAACAACATCAAATATATCCACCATCTTAGGAAACAATCCTTATCATCCTTCAATATGACACCTATGGATGAAAAGAAACAAGCCAATGTGACTATGTACCAATCCAAAAAAAAAATGCATAAAATCCCAGTGACATTTAATGCTACATGCTACTGCTACCACTCCACTATACTCACAAGTTACATAAAAGAATCAAGAAAATAAACTTCAAATCTCATAACCAAAATACAAATATGAAGTAATCCTCCAAAAAAAATATAATGATAGGGGTGTGTGCAGGATCATGGTATGCAAAACTAGGCCCTTAAGTGGCAATGAAAATTTAGAAAATCAAGTTTAGGCAAGTTGACATAAAAATATGTACAAGTTATAGATATTATATCAAAAATATGTAAGAAGAGATTCTGTAGAAAATTGAATTTAGTTTCTAAGATACTAGGCCTTTTTAAAAAAATAATTATTCTATATGTTGAAAATTTCAAATTTCAATGTAGTAGTACGAAAATTTTAGAAAAAAAATAAGTAGATGTATGTCTGACCACCTTAAACAAAATCAAATGATAATTTTTTTTTACAAGATTCTTGATATAAGTAGAACACTCGTGTTCGGATGTGACACATATTTTTTTGTAATGTTTTTCCAAGTAAATAATTTATTATGATTTTTCTTTTACAACTTTTTCAAAATACAAAAACTCTCATGTCTGACCACGTTAAATTAGTCTAAACTTTATCAAATTGAATTTTTATTTTTATTTTTCTTGTAGTAGGAAAATCATAGAATGTGACACATGTTTTGGATTTCAAAAATGTTATACACTTTGAAAGTTATAGCTATTTTTTAATAAGTCATTCAATCAAGACTAGAAAGATAACAAGTAGGTGTATGTTTAACCACATTGACCAAAATCAAATGATAATATTTTTTTATAAGATTCTAGATAAAAGTAGTAGAATCATGTCCAGGTTTGATGTATATTTTTTTTTATTTTTTTCTAATTAAATAATTAATTATGATTTTTCTACTACAAATGTTCCTGAATATAAAAACTCTTGTGTCTAACCACCTTAACTTAGTCTAAACTTCATCAAATTGAAAGAATTGTTTTTTTTTATTATATTAGGTGAAGCATAGAATGTGATGTATATTTCATATTTCAAAAATGTTATATTGTTTGAAAGTTATAGTTGTTTTTCAAAGAGTCTATCAATCAGGACTTCTTTTCCACATTGCCACTTTTTGGCTTACCATTATCGTACACATGGGTATAGATAGAACAAAAATCAAATTCATTGTTCCTATGCAATTGATGAATCAACACAAAAAAAATAGCATCCACATAAATTGATAATCCATTCAATCACACATACCTTGAAGGTCGACAAGATCAACAAAGTCATGCCACCAATATAACCAACCCATGAATGGCAATCTCAAGCTCCATGTGCAACCTAGTCAACAAAGACCAAACACATACAAGAACTCTCACCGCATGGGTTATGTTAAATATAAAAGATCAAAGACATATTTATTATACCAATCACATCACATAGAAAGTGGAACCATGTAGTACCAAGGACCATCCACAAAGATATGCAAATCATGAAACAAAATTGATACAAGAAAAATATCTCTCAACCAATCTTCATATTTCTCCCATGTTCTCCACATTTGATAGAAGAAAGTGATACAAGAACCTCCATGTCATCGCCCAAGAACCAAGTGACAACACATGACCCCAAGCTAGTGATCATTATAGCTCCACACACATCCTTACATCCAATATCAAGTCAATCAAAACTTACAAGAAGATTACTAAGACTAAAGAGAAAAAAAAACATGAACCATAAACTGTAACATGCCCTACCGCAAACACCTCTAAATGTCATTTGCGCCAAGTACGATCTCCTTCACAACCTCCAAAGAAAAGATACAAAAACATCCAAACTCATTATACCTCAAGAGATGAAACATAACATAATATCATGTATCTACATAGATATAAGCCACTCAAAAAAGATAAAACTACTCCATTTCCCATTTCATGAAATCAGCCCACTACCATCTACTTTCATCATCATAAAGGAAAAAACATCAAAGTAGAGAACCATTCTATACATCTCTCATAATGAATCCCTCCAAAACTATTTGACTTCAACTCAAGATCCATGAATATGAAATAAAATCATAAAGAATTAAGAGACATAATGGGTAATACATCTCAAGTGATAAACTAATGAGTAGACTAAAAGTGGTGAATACGAATGCTCCTCCAAGATATGAAAGTAAATCATCATGAATCATCTGGAAGAGAAATCTCCCCTAAGGGTCTCTGTTGAATTCACATCAAACTAAGGTATAAGTTGTGCAGACTTCTTGTTAAAATATTATCAAGAGTAACCATGTCAATAGCATATCTCTAATCTCAAGAGAACTCCAACCTCACCAAAGTCTCTACAATCGACGGGTACAAAAAATATCAATTCATGATAAACTCCATATTCATCTTTTCACTTTCATGAAGCTCTCAAGTGCATGACTAATGCACCCAATACAAAGAGAACTCAACAAAATACTTTCAAATATCTAATCAGCTGAATCAAGAACCCATCATGATATCACAATCTAACCATCCTCCACTAAAATATCACATGCTCCAAGTGAACATTCCATGGTCTCAAGAGTAATGTATCATGCCAAAAATATAATGCATAATCAAGAGTGAACCATGACATAATACCAACATAATCTAGACTAATTTCACCTATCAAGCACCAACAACACCTCAGCCAAAGAATCCAAGAGTAATCCATGACTCTAAGATGTTACACATCCTCAAATAATGTATATGCAAAGGTGAATGAACCCTTCTACAACAACATGATCTAAGAATCCCTCCAAACCATTTGCATAACTCAAGGATATCATCCATTACCATGTGATGAATACAATTTAACTACCAAAGCTCCCATTAAATCATGCTACTAAGCTCTCCAAACACATGATACACCATCTCCCAAATTTAAAAATCATCTAGGTGCTTACAAATACAAGTATATTTCTAATCCTGCACAAAGTGAAAACCAAGATCTCTTAACCAAGGAAATACAATATGCCATAGGACCCCATAACCAACTATTTAGGAACTCACTCATCATCCATCATCTCATCCCAAAGAAAAAACATCAATGCATAAATTACCACAAACAAGGCTAGCTAACTTCTACATTGACACTGAACCAAATCACATAAATATGGATAGCCTACATATGAGTTATTCCACTACAAATGAATAGGTGATCAAGACACATAACTAAATAACTCATAGATCCAATCATTGCAATGTAAAAATCCATTAGTACATCAATGACATGCAAAATGAGGTCAAGAAAAGTGAACAATCATGTAGACAACTTGACTAAAGCACTAGATCAAATACATATTCTATTTTCCAATCAAGTCCATATTGGGCACCATAATAGAGGAATCAATCTAGAATCACAATAGAAATGTTGAGTGATTGATCACATACCATAATCCTCATGCAAAGAAATCATCACAACCTTATCTCACCATCCATGAAGCATGTATGTAGAACTAAAACTATCACATCCAGTAACACCTCAAAGGAAGTAGGGTTTGGAAAATAGCTCTTTAATAAATCCAAAAAATTGGAAATTTTTTCTTGATTGTATAAAGCTTGCAAAGCTATTGTGTTTGAGAATACCCATGCACATCCATACCACTTCTCATCTATAAAAATCATAAGTCTAAAAATTCTCCAAACAACTTAAACTAGAATAATAGATTATTATAGATGGGCATCATCATATATTTTTAAGAAAAAACTATAAACCCCTCATATACAAGGAACACAAATACAAAACATTCAAGTACAAACATCCATGAGGCTAAAGCACTCTAGGAACTCTAGACCCACTTGTAGGCCAACTTTAGAACCACCAGGAGTACATACATCTAAGGGAGATATGCAATTCCAAAAGCATCCAAATTATCTAATGATCAACTTCATAGCCTCCATGCCTTCGAGGTAACAAAAGAAAAACCTTCCAATATTTGGAAAATCGGCCACCCAGAATAAGCATGCAACTCCATAACTCAAAAAAAACTCACGAATCTCCATATCACCAAGGATCCTCTCATAGACACTCAATATGAAAACTTTGTTACATGTAACAACAAAACCTTAAAAAACCACCCCATGCATAAGGAATTATTTTGTTGTCAACTAGAAGCTTTTTGATCAACATCATATCAACATGACAAAATGTATTTTCTCTATTTTCACCATTATTTAAGCTATGTGATGTCTCCTAAAAATTAAACAAACACAATACTTCTACACATAAAATGATGAATCATCTTCAGTTGATTTATTCAAATTCTCTTGAGCTTGTTTGGCTAAAAATTTGTCACATAAAAAATACCTAGAACCTAAAATGCCAAGAAATCCCACACAAAAGCACAAGAAACATGAAACTCTATGCAAGTACATATAACTCAAAAAGAAATTAAATGCAAGACACAAGAATACATGCAAGTAACTTTCAAATCTTGTAATGGAACCCTGATACCAAATGAAGGAAAATTGGGCATCACAAAAAATTAATTTGAGATTATTACTTGCATCTGATACCTATTCTTTCTTCATAAACTAACTACAATATTTTGAGAAGTTCTATAGAAATCGCAACATTTTTGATATGGCAACTAAGAAGTTCCCTAAGTCTGAGAAGGAGCGGGTGGATTTTGAGGAGGCTCGCACCAATGGTTTCATTGATGTCTTCAAAATCAAAGAGATTTGGCGTAACATTCTGCAGGTCGTTATGGACTACTTCACCCTTGATGGGCGATTTACACGGGCTCACTCTCACCATTTCATGTTCCTCAACCACTTCAGGTACAAGGGTACTATCAACATCCCCTTTTACCTTCATAGCTCTCTTATTAAAAGCCTAAATGAGCACAAGAAAATGCCTAAGAAGGCCATTCGGCATGAGGGATTAATTTTGTTGATTTATGAGCACATTAAGAATATAGTTCCTAACCCTACCTCCACCCCCATTTCAGGGAAGGTTAAATGGAGCTTTAACTCTCCCAATGATGGTTCTGGTAAGCAGAAGGTTGAAGGAAATATTGGTAGTAGCTCTAAGAAAATTCAGACTGGGAAGATTGAAGTCTCCAATGACTATATTGATGATAATGAGACTGAGGATTCCGAGGAGGAGGCTTGTGGGAACCAAAATGTGCAGAACCCTAATAGGGATGAGAAGGATACTGAAGACTCGGATGATAATGCCATTCCCTAGGATGAGGGTGGAAATGAGGATAATAATAGTAAGGGTTATGATAAGAACATTGAGACAGAGGATGAGACTAAAAATCAAATTGAGGATGGCTCCCACTAGAAGAATATTGTTGACTCCCAAATTAGGGAGATTGACTCTATTTCTAAAAATATTGAAAAGGAGGATTTGGACAACAAGGATACGGAGGACATGGCCAATCTAAAAGGTAAGTATACTGAATGCTTAAATTCTAAAGAAGCCATGGCTCACAACTCTCATAGCTTGGAAGATCTAGTGGATACTGCTCTTTAGTATGCGGAAAACCATAAAGCTGACAGAAATTTTCACAGAGAGGAGGTCCCTATTATGGATGATTTTTTTGTTGGTATGAGACATGATGTTCCTATCTCTCAAGATTCTTAGGAGAACATCCATGATCGCAGTGAGGATTCTAGTGAAAGGAGAATTAGAGAGTCCTAGTTTTACTATTCAAGAAATGGAAGACTTTGTTCAAAAAGAATTGATTGAAATATAATAGAATTATTGAAGAAGTAGTAGATCGAGTTCTATCAAAATATTATGGTATAGAGATATCAGAAGATCAAGTTAGTGATATTCAAAATTTATCTATGAAAGGTAAAAGGGAGGAGAATATAAAAAATTGTAAATCTAAAGAAGATATTCAACAACTTGTTCAAGATAATTTTCAATTAAAGACCGATGATTTAGGAGAAGTATTGTATGGAAAAAAAAATTATTGGCATGTGAGAGAAAATGAATAAAGAAACTCATCATAGCCATAAGAAGATATAGAATCAGATAGAGAATTGGTTGGGAATTCCTTACTCAATTTGGTGGGATAAATTCTATGTAGGGGGGAGGGCCACCGGTTAGAATAGTAGGAGTAGGCCATCATCAATAATGGGGCATTTTTTCATGAATTAATTAGTAGGGGGAAGAATGAAGTGGGGAGCACACATCTATGGGGGAGAGGAATATTCTTAGGATGGTGTTTATTGATACCATTCAGATCCAACAAAACATAAAAAATAAGGATTGCACACCATTATCAAATTAAAGGGTTAGAGGAATACCATTATGAAGTATTGGTGAGAAATAAAATCTAACTTGTGGGTCTCTCAATCATCAAACAGAGTCATATGAAAGCACAAATTCAAGGAAAAGGAAATTAAGAAGATTTGTGGAAAAGCTAAATTAGGAAGCCTCCAAATCCATAACCCTCTCAAGTAATTTTAAAGACTTTGTATTTGAGGATTTTAGAAAGTATAAAATGAATAAATATATAATAGAAGATCCAAAAAGAGCTCGTCAAAAAATTTATAATACCAATAAGGAGACAACTTATTTATCTTTATCTACTAAAAATAAAAAGGCTATATATGCATCTAGTAAAGAGGAAAGGGTTACGTCATCCATCATGACAAAGGTAAATAGTGAGCTATAGACATTAGGTGGTCTCTTCCCTTTGAATTCACATAAAAGAAAAAACTCTAGAAATAAAAAGAAAGTTATTGTATAGTGGAAAAATGGAGGTTAGAAGAAGGAAACATTTTATCAGATGAGCTTTTTTATGGGTTAATTAGTATAGAAGAGGAAGAAATATTACCTATGGAACTTGAGGTTGTATATAATCTATTTGGGCTAACATATCCTTCTAAATTGGAGGGGAAGGAAGAATTAGTTGCAAAATAGTCTATCATAGAAAGGATGTTAGAAGTGGATGCTCAAGAATTGGATGAATCTGATTTAATTTCAAATTTAAATGGAAAGAAATTGAGAGATTCTATTAAAGAAAATTAGCTTTCGGGTATTTGGAAATTGAGAATAGGATTGGTAAAGAAAATTATGGTTCCAATTTAAACAAGGAAAGGGGACGAGAGTCTTCTTCCCAAATTAGGAAATTAGATGGAGAGGATTCAGATTAGATGAAAATCAATACTTTCTAGAATAAAGGTAAGACGAATAATTTTGAAAAAATTCCTTGAAGTTTTATTGGTTCATTTAGGTAGTTGTAGTTAAGATTGAATTATTTGTACGGATGAGGAATCATCCTTTTAAAAGTTTGAAAATTTTGGAATGGAAGGTATAATAAGATGAATTAATTATAGTTTAAAGAATTTGAAAGCAAATAATATTTATATCTTCAGATTTAGATGTTTTGAGATTGGCAGTTTTCCTTATTCTAGGTTGCCAAATCTTTAGAATTTTTTCATCCCTTTTTGAAATTGGGAAATACCTTGAATAGCGCAAAGATCATTTTTCAAATTTCAAATTTGAGATCATGGTTGAGTGTTGCCTCAACAGTCTATAGACAATAATAGTTTTTAGAAAAAAACTTCAGTGGTTTAAAGGCTATGATGGTTTTAGAAAAAGAACAAAGATGGTTTTTCATTGTTTGGTGGTTTGGGGCATTTATTTATGGTTAGACAACCCAATCAGAGTATAGGTTGCTATAGTTATCATTTCTTATGACATGGACTTAATAATTATTAACATCCTCATGGAAAAGTCTAGATATCATGTGTCTTTGATTGTAGCAATCAATAAAAAAAAAAAATTTATTTGGTAAGATTAAATTTTCAACATCTCACACATGCCACTCAGCAACGAGATATATTCATAGTGACACCTTGCCTTTTGCATTGATTTGTATGCTTGCCCAAAAATCTATTGGCATATGTACAAGATCATGGTATGCCAAAAGGTGGCGATGTGAAAAAAAACCTATTTTCACTTCTCCAAAAGCGCACAAATGGATTTGTTGACTTTTTAGTAGGCCCGGGTATCAGTACACCTAGCCAAGCCAAAAGCCAAAGAAAAGGCTTAATTGGATATCTGATACTTGCCAGTAATTATAAATTTGTATACCCCAGCCATGTTCAACATTTTCACTATGAAAATGTGAACGTGGCTAAGGCTTTCGGATATCCGCTTTGGAATCGCCTATCCAATTGTTTTTTAATCTAAGGTAAGTCCGATCTTTAAATTTTTATTGTTTTTATTATTTTTATTATTCTTATTATTTTTTAATAGAAATTTATAGTTTTTTATATAAAAATTAGCCCGTTTAAATG
>BSBK01010381.1:35000-45173 GCA_027943335.1 Chamaecyparis obtusa
GATAACTTGACCATATTATATATACTTGATAGTAAAATACACACAAATAACTTTAGAAATGTATGTACCATGGGGCTATCATTGTGAATGGATATGCATGTGACTTTATCATGATGATAGGGTCTCACAGCATCATCACATGCCACTCTCTGTCAAATAAACCATGCAAATTAAAAATGAGTATGCACAACTGACAAGTATACATGTATGCATAAACAAACTAAATTACTTAATTACCTTTCCTTTATCAACAGCTGAAACCTGTACCCCCTCACATTGCCCCCTGGTGGCAACTGGTGACACCTGCATCAGTATGTAAAAGATGATCATAAAAATTAGAAAATAATGTAATATACTATTATCATAATTTAAAAGGAAACCAATGAGTACATTAAAACATATGTACCATGGAAGTGTCAAGACCAAATGATATGGCTAAAAGCATGGACCCCTCCACCTATGCCATCTCCTCCTCTGTCATCAACTGAACATAAATGTAACACATAAAAAGACATAAGTGGGAAATTATTATAAGAAAATTCTACTAAAAATATGAACAATAAAATTTAAATACAATGTAAAAAGTGAACTGTTTACCCTTACCCTAATAGTGGGAGTCCATGGCTCTGTAGGCTCCTGATGCACATCTCCATGAGCTGCTTCAGTGCCTGTAGTGTGCTGTGTAGAATCATCCAAATCAAAGGCAAAATTATATGCATCACTATCAGTCAAGGGGGCTAAGCATAGATTCTTGCATATAATGCAACTGTGGGGCACATAAACATGTGAGCTTGTAGAGGATGTGGAAGCATTAGAAGCATCAGGACAAAGAGGCAACAATTTCATGCTCTATGTAACCAGCAGATCACTCAGGGTGTGAATGGCTCGAATAGTCTGTGAGTCAGCCTTAGTAATAATGCCAGGATGTTGCACTATGGGAGGTGGTGAAATCTCAGGAGGGGGGGACATATGTGCGGGATTTCACCCATTGTGCCCATGGCATGTCTTGAGGAGCACCTAAACCTACACCCTGGTTTGGTCTCATACTCCAATAATTCACCTTGTGACTGAGCACAAATTCAGCATACAATTTTTTAATAAAATAAAATGGGACATCGAAATTTTTGTGAGGTGGTCTATCAAAAACCATCCACCAACAGTCCCATAAGTTGTCACGTATTGCACTATTTGTGCACCATTTAATTGACAACTTAGTTTTTTTATGGTCTACTTTTAGACCGGTTTTAGGATCCACAAAAAGATTAGCTATGTCATGTTTTGTTATATTTAGTTTCATGACTTGATCATAATCAAGCCCATCTTCAAACTGGGCATGCATGGAATCATGCCAAAGAAGTGCACCACTATGTTGTGTAAGTTTCTCCATATTTTCAATAATTGAGTTCAATGTTGTAAACATGGGGTGCAATGTGGGGATATTGGCATAGGTGGTTTGAAATTCTCTAAGTTCATTTAAATTATCTCTTATTAGATCTTCTAAATGGTGAGGGTTTGTGAGAGGTACATCTTCTGGAGGTGGGGGATTGTTGGGAGGTGGTTCTGGATTGTTTGCAGGATCATTAGGAGGGTTTTCTGATTCCATATCTGATAACAATGAAAAAACAAATATATAATTACAACGAATTTTTTATAAAAAAAAAAAAACTCATTGCTACCCTAATTTTTATATAAAAAACTATAAATTTCTATTTAAAAATAATAAAAATAATAAAAATTAGAAGCTTTCACATACATGGGGATTTAAGCAAAATCGGATAGGGGATTTGAAGCTAATATCCGATAACCCTAGCTACGTTCACGTTTTCACAATGAAAAATGTTGAACGCGGCTGGGTACAGAGTTATATATTTACTGGTAAATATTGAATATCTAATATTATCGGATATCCAATTAAGCCTTTCTCTTTGGCTTTTGGCTTGGCCAAGTGTACTAACACCCAAGCCTACTAAAAAGTCAACATATGCATTTGTACACTTTTGGACAAGTGAAAATAAGTTTTTTTCACATCGCCACTTTTTGGCGTACCATGATCCTACACATACCCATGTTTTAATGTACTCATTGGTTTCCTTTTAAATTATGATAATAGTATATGTACATTGCTTTCTAATTTTTATGATCATATTTTACATACTGATGCAGGTGTCACCAGTTGCCACCAGGGGGCAATGTGAGGGGGTGCAGGTGTCAGTCGTTGACAAGGGAAAGGTAATTAAGTAATTTAGTTTGTTTATGCATACATGTATACTTGACAGTTGTGCATACTCATTTTTAATTTACATGGTTTATTTGATAGAGAGTGGCATATGATGATGTCATGAGACCATGTCATCATGATAGAGTCACAAGCATATCCATTCGCAATGATAACCCCATGATACGTACATTTCTAAAGTTATTTGTGTGTATTTTACTATCAAGTATATATAATATGATCAAGTTATGATAGTATGAAGTATCTATTTGACTTTTTTAGGTCACTCCTAGTTTGAGGGAGGTAGAACACCAAGGGTTTGTATCACTGATGACTCAGCCAACATTCCCTGAATCAAGTTCAACACAAGTAAGTTTTAATGTTAATTCAATTATTTTTTAAACATATATTTACTACCAAGTATTTAACATTAAATAGTATAACTCGTAGATCAATCTCATGTTCGCAAACATATACAAGTGGGAGTCGACATTGGTTGCACTGTTCCAGCGCTACCAAGGACATATATTAGGTCTCCTGTTCGCAGGAGGAGACAGAGAGGCGAGGTATATGAGATTTCAATTTTAGTTTAAATTTTATTTATTATTGTTGACTATGATTCTGAATTTTAATCTAACTTGGGGTTACACATTTGTGTTTGAATGCAGGATCCATCAGAGCCAAAGAGTACTTCAAAGAGGCTGCATTTTGATGATCCACCAGTAGAATAGGATGTCCTAGAAACATTTTTAGTTGAACTTCTTATTTTGAGATGTCATATGACAAATTTTGAGATGGCGTATGCCACATTGTATCTAGATATGTTGACATGTAAATATGTATAGAATTATTGTTCATTTTGATATATATGAAACTTGATATTTGATCCAATTTGTTAATTACATGTGTTCATTTATTCATTGTTAGTATGTAAATATGCTTGTGTGTATGTACTCATGTGTATGATTTATGCCTTAAGTATATTCATGTATATTCAAGTACATTCTTCATAACCTAAATTCATGTGTATGGGCTACATGCATGACTTAAGTGAATTCATGTGGTATGCTTTATAATCTATGTGCTACATGTATGCTTCGTGACTTAAGAAAATTTATATGTACGCTTTATGTGCTACATGTGTTCACACATGTAATTCATCATTTGAGGTATATAAGGATAGATTAAAGTGGTTTCAAGGTTTCTAGACTTACCCTTTACTCCCAATGGCTAAAAGACTTCAAACTGGCCTAGAGGCCTAATGGTTTTCCTTCGTAGCCCTATAGTGACCTTTTTGGTCTTCAAACTCCTTACTTTCCCAAATCACAAAAAGAACAAATTGCATAGTCAAACACCCTTTTGGCCATATCTCAAATTCAGGGTATTGGTCTTTTGGACAAAATATCAATACTTTGCATGTACCCCTGCAAATACACTAAGAATTTGATGATTTATCAAAGCAACTATATCATATAAATATCTCCAAGTTCTCAAACCTTGGACAATGTCATTAAATGACTCAAAACCTCTAATAC
This sequence comes from Chamaecyparis obtusa, assembly GCA_027943335.1. NCBI lineage: Eukaryota > Viridiplantae > Streptophyta > Pinopsida > Cupressales > Cupressaceae > Chamaecyparis > Chamaecyparis obtusa. Next base: position 38,751 of record BSBK01010381.1, read on the forward strand.
TAAGAGGAATTAGACCCAAAACAACCAAAACATCAAAAGCCCCAATTTGATGGCTTCAAACCCTTGATTTGAGGGTTTCTCCAATCTCAACCTTCCACACACTTCTAGAATCAATTGGTGATTGATTCACCATTAATATTCCCATAAAGTACTATTCAAATCATAAAAAAGGCTATGTCCTTCAACTCAAACTCCTGCTGCTATACTTGTGCCATCACTTTCATTAGAAAACCTTCACTAATTAGGCTATGATCACTTCATTACTCAAAAATCTCTACAAGTAAAGATCATTAGTATCTATAATACATGGTTATTATTTTCCTTCCATGGAATCTAGGCCTTTGAGTCCATGGAAAGGATCAAGGTTACAAGTTACACTTCCAAAACAAAAGAAAACTATAAAAATCAGTCCAAGCTATTGTACAGGAGGTTACAGTCATACCAAATGGCTTTCAAATCCTCCAAAACATGCAATGAATCCTTCTAATGACTTATTGGATCATTCAAATCATTAACCCAATCCATTTACATGAAGAATAGAATGATACTTCAAAGTATGAAGAGATTTGCACTCACAGCCACTAGTTTTTACCAGTCCTTAATGCATGGAATTAGATTTTAAGGTAGTTCTCAAGACATTCAATAGTGAAAGATTTCTTACTATTCCATTCTATATTTGTAAATGAAACTAGTAAGTAATAACACCTTTCAAACTTGTAAAGAACACAAACTTGGCAAATCAAACTTATATTTTATTCAAAATCCATGTTCATGTCGTACATTCCAAGCTTCATTATTGTACAAATGGATTCCCCAAATACATATAATGATCCTTAACATAACTTCCTCAACCTCTTTGGTTGGTTAGAGGGTTTAGTTAAGTTATTTAACATTAAAAACCCCATTTCCCTCTTAAATGGCTACTAGTCATTTGATTTTGAATATTTAAACTTTTAAACATAGAAAATGCTTTAAAACTCAATGAACTAAATCACTAATACTTATAAAGTGTTTCCAACACTTAGAAGATTTATTCAGAACCCAAATAACCTCCTAGAACCTCCTAGACACATTGGGACACTATTGGTCCAAGATACATCATTTAATCCTATCAAGGATAAAAAATCATTCCTTACATTCAAATGCCATTTCATGGCATCAAACCATTATAGAAGCCAATACATCATAATTTATGTGATTTCCACATTGATGATGCCTTTGACCTTCTTGAACCTCTGATTTTCATTAAGTGACTTCAATGTCTTCATGGTTTGTTGCATAATCTTCATGGTTGTCTTGTAGTTTCTAGGTTCCGTTGCACCACTTTTGGATCCATTTAAAGGCTTACTGATGTAGAGCCCTCCACTATCACCCTAAGGAGACTAACTCAACTCGAGGATTCTACAAACTTGGAATCCACTCAAGGAATTAACCTCACTCAAGGATCTAGTAGAGTTCTTTGACTTATTGATCAATCCCACAACCATGCTCATGGAGTTCACTATCTCATTTCCTTACACCAATATCTCTAAGTACCAACACCATCCTAGGCTACTTAGTGCACCTAGTGCCTCCATCATACCAAAATTCCAACAAGACCTCTCACCTTGATCCCAACACCATAGATCATCTTATCATGGTCTATTTACCATGTTCCCACTTCCCATTCACTCCAATCATCTCAACTTCAACCATTCTCTTATATAGCCTTTCTAGGCCTATCTAGTAACCCTACAAACACTGAAATCAGCAAATTACTCTCGAACTCTCCAAAAAACCTGACAAGGTATTTACATTTCTAATACCCTTTTGAGAGTTACTAAATTTGTCTCAATCTTAGTCCTTCGTCATTTGACTGGTGAATACTTTCTCCACCCTCTAGCTCTCCATCTAGGCCTAATTAGCCCTTGCTCAAAGAAGCAACTCCTATCCCCGCTATCTCCAGGACTCAAAGACTTGAAATGAGGTTGTCCAATTGGAGCTAATGGTGTAGTCCATTCAATGTCAAGACAAATGGTTTGGAAGAAACTCAGTGGTGAAACTTTCAACTGACCCTTACAGCAAGTTTTGGCATCAAGCAAGACTGGCGTGCCAAATTCAAACAAATTCAAATCTCCTAGAATGAAGAGAGGTTATTGTAGGCCTCAGAAACATGGTCATGTAGCATCTCATGGATTGTTGATACCTCTTACGGGGTCTGAGATATGAGCCTCCAAAGTTTGCTGCCCAATTGTGCTTAGTGCACCTTGGGGACACTTTGGTCCGGCATGGTCCAGAATTGTGATATTGCTATCAAGATTCAACTGTGTAGTTTTTTTGAGTCAAACTCATTGACCCATGATTCATGAGTAGTGGTTCACATGAACCCATATCTCATGAGAATGAATGGAACACTTAGCACTCATTGGATCTAGGTGATGCTCACAGAGGTGAAGCACATGGTCCAGAATGTTCTAGTGACTCAGTGGTCGAAATGGGGTTGACACTAGCGTTTACCCACCCAACTGAAGCTAATGGCATAGTCCATTTGGTACCCAGGATAAATGGTTTGGAAGAAACCCAATGGTGCAACTTTCAACTGACCCTCACAGCAAGGTTTGGTATCAAGCGAGACTAGCATGCCAAATTCAAACAAATTTGAATCTCCCAGAATGGAGAGAGATTATTGTAGGCCTCAAAAATGTAGTCATGTAGCATCTCACTAATTGTCGATACCTCTCACAAGGTCTGAGATACGAGCCTCTAAAGTTCATTGCCCAATCATGCTTAGTGCACCTTGGGAACACTTTGGTCCAGCATGGTCCAAAATGTTCTAGTGACTCAATGGTCAAAATGGGGTTGTCCCCTAGCATTTACCCGGTCCAACCGAAGCTAATGGCACAGTCTATTTGGTGTCGGGATGAATGGTTTGGAAGAAACCCAATAGTGCAACTTTCAACTGACCCTCACAGCAAGTTTTGGTATCAAGTGAGACTGGTGTGCCAAATTCAAACAAATTTGAATCTTCTAGAATGGAGAGAGGTTATTTTAGGCCTCAAAAATGTGGTCCTATAGCATCTCATGAATCATCGATACCTTTCACGAGGTCTGAGATACAATCCTCCAAACTTTGTTGCCCAATCGTGCTTAGTGCACCTTGGGGACACTTTGTTCTGGCATGGTCTGAAACGTTCTAGTGACTCAGTGATCAAACCAGGGTTGTCACTAGCATTTACCCTCCCAATCAAAGCTAATGGTGTAGTTCATTTGGTGTTAGGATGAATGGTTTGGAAGAAACCCAGTGGTGCAACTTTCATCTGACCCTCACAACAAGTTTTGGCATCAAGCAAGACTATCATGCCAAATTAAAAAAAAAATGAATCTCCCAGAATGGAGAGAGGTTATTGTAGGCCTCAGAAACATGGTCTTGTAGCATCTCATGGATTTTTGATACCTCTCACGGGGTCCAAGATATGACCCTCAAAATTTCACTGCCCAATCGTGCTTAGTGCACCTTGGGGACACTTTGGTCTTGCATGGTCTAGAATGTTCTAGTGACTCAGTGGTCAAAATGGGGTTGTCGCTAGCATTTTTCCATCCAATAAAAACTAATGGCATAGTCCATTCAGTGTTGGGATGAAACGGTTTGGAAGAAATCTAGTGGTGCAACTTTCAACTAACCCTCATAGCAAGTTTTGGCATCAAGTGAGGACTAGCGTGCCAAATTCAAAAAAATTTGAATCTCCAGAATGGAGAGAGGTTATTGTAGGACTCAAAACATAGTCCTATAACATCTCACAAATCATTGATACCTCTCATGGGGTCTGAGATACGAGCCTCGAAAGATCACTACCCAATCATGCTTAGTGCACCTTGGGGACACTTTGGTCCTACATGGTCTGGAATGTTCTAGTGACTCAGTGGTCAAAAATAGGATTGTCCCTATCATTTACCCACCCAACCAGAGTTAATGGTGTATTCCATTCAATGCCAGGATGAATGGTTTGGAAGAAACTCATTGGTGAAACTTTCAACTAACCATCACAGCAAGTTTTGGCATCAAGCGAGACTAGCGTTCTAAATTCAAACAAATTTGAATCTCCCAGAATAGAGAGATGTTATTGTAGGCCTTAGAAATGAGGTCTTGTAGCATCTCATAGATCATCAATATCTCTCATGGGGTCCAAGATACAAGCCTTGAAAGTTCATTTTCCAATCGTGCTTAGTGCACCTAGGGGATACTTTGGTCCTACATGGTTTGGAATGTTCTAGTGACTCAGTGGTCAAAATGGGTTGTCACTAGCATTTACCCACCCAATTGGAGCTAATGGCACAATCTATTTGGTGTCAGGATGAATGGTTTGGAAGAAATCTAGTGGTGCAACTTTCAACTAACCCTCACAACAAGTTTTAGCATCAAGCGAGACTGGCGTGCAAATTCAAACAAATTTGAATCTCATAGAATGGAGAGAATTTATTGTAGGCCTTAAAAATTTGGTCCTTTAGCATCTCACAGATCACCAATACCTCTCACGGGGTCTAAGATACAAGCCTCGAAAGATCACTGCCCAATCGTGCTTAGTGCACCTTGGGGACACTTTGGTCCTACATGGTCCAGAATGTTCTAGTGACTCAGTGGTCAAAATAGGGTTGTCCTTAGAATTTAACTACCCAATTGGAGCTAATGGTGTAGTCCATTCAATTTCAGGATGAACGGTTTGGAAGAAATCTAGTGGTGAAACTTTCAACTGACCCTCATAGCAAGTTTTGGCATCAAGAAAGACTAGCATGCCAAATTCAAACAAATTTGAATCTCCCAGAATGGAGAGAGGTTATTTTAGGCCTCAGATATGTGGTCTTGTAGCATCTCACAGATCATTGATACCTCTCATGGGGTCCAAGATATGAGCCTTGAAAGATCACTTCCCAATCGTGCTTAGTGCACCTTGGGGACACTTTGGTCCTACATGGTCTGGAACATTCTAGTGACTCAGTGGTCAAAATGGGGTTGTCCCTAGCATTTACCCACCCAACCAGATCTAATGGAATAGTCCATTCAATGTCAAGATGAACGGTTTGGAAGAAATCTAGTGGTGCAACTTTCAACTAACCCTCACTGCAAGTTTTGGCATCAAGTGAGACTGGCATGCCAAATTCAAACAAATTTGAAGCTCTCAGAATGGAGAGAGGTTATTGTAGGCATCAAAAATCTGATCTTGTAGCATCTCATAGATCATTGATACCTCTCATGGGGTCTGAGATATGAGCCTCGAAAGGTAGCTACCCAATCTTGCCTAGTGCACCTTGGGGACACTTTAGTCTGGCATGGTCTGGAACGTTATATTGACTCAGTGGTCAAAATGGGGTTTTCCCTAGCATTTACCCACCCAATTGGAGCTAATGACATAGTCCATTTGGTGTTAGGATGCAATCCTTGAACACTATCCCTTCACCTCATGGAATCATCATTTTACTTTGGACACATTTGACCAATTTTGACTCAATGACTCCAACTATTACATCATTTGACGATACAAATGTACATGAAATTAAGACAATACAAATGTAAAGATAAAAAATTAAGATGATACAAATTATAAGGATACAACATGCATAGTAAGGAAAACACATTTTTTGCACTTTACATGGCATTAAGATGATACAAATGTGGGCTCTTAATATTTGCAAATCAACCCCATGGGCTCTTTTATATTTAAAATTTTGCATCAAATTTTGTATATAAAAAGTTGGCATCTAAATATGCACATTACATTTAATTGTTTTTATATACATAATTTGGCATCTAACTATGCACATTACATTCGATTGTTGTTTTTATATACAAAATTTGGCATCTAACTATGTACATTACATTCAATTGTTATTTTTATATACAAAATTTAGCATCTAAATATGAAAATTACACAACTATATATATAAAATAAGTGTCCTTTTCACTCCTAAAGTGTATAAGTTTAACACATGGTACTTGATGACATCTACATTCCAATCCTTGCATTCGGAAGGTAGAAGAAAAGTTAATAGAGAATATAAGAAGTTTATATAGGTTGAGAAAAAGATTATGAACATGTATAAACTTAACTAAATGAACCAAACAACATGACTACACAATGCATAGTGAATTTTACCATCATAAAAGATGGGCTAATCAAATGCACACCTCGATCTTCTATATCTATCATATATGTATCCAACTGCATTTACAATCCACATACAAAACCAAGTTTATTGGCTCAAACAAATAAAACAAAAAACTACAATTAATTTATTGAACGCAATCGTAATAAACATGGAAAACCTTGCAACTTGAGTTGAACTTACCTACTGAAGCATTCATGAAGGGTCATCTCTTTGCTTGAGGGTATTCAATATTGCTTCATGATCAGCAGTACTAATAGTCCAAATTTCCTTTGTCTTTGGTTT
>BSBK01010382.1:0-147500 GCA_027943335.1 Chamaecyparis obtusa
TCTATATATATATGTATATATATATATATATATATATATATATATGTATATATATATATATATATATCCAAAATTATCACAAAGAATAAAGTACATGACCCAACCCAAAGCATGAAAGAATAAATGTCTTTCTGAGTCCATGTCCACATAAAAAGTATAGATATACATATACATCAGGACTATGCCCTCCATCAATGAATAAATCATAAGTAAATGATTAAAACTCGTAGCATATCACTAGCTATTTGTCTCTCCTATGGGAGGCTACATATCAAAATCCCCATCCAAGGGGTCTACCTCTACTAGCACGTATAAGACTATCATCTTGCCCACTGTGCCCCATATACCTTTCCTCTACACCACTATAGACACCTCTACATCCCCTATATCCATCTCTGTAACTATCCCTATCCAAGATACCTTAGCCTCCGCCATTTATACCGAGCCACCGACTGACTCCTACTGATCCTGTGAGTGGCCTGATCGATGGCTCCCTTGCCCTATCTTAGGACTACCGCTAGCCCCTATACTCTGGTTATTTCCATCCCCTATCCTTTGGCTCCCACTAGCCCCTGACCCTATGACTAATGGATGACTCGACCGCCTATAATGTTGAACCCAATCAGGAGGCATTGTTGCATGATACATCCCTCAATACCAGCCAAACTACTCACTCAACCTCATAAGTTGTCACTAAAGGTGAGATATGTCCCCTGACTACTCTTTTGATCCCCATGTGGTGGTCTCCCTCTCTCCCTATAACTGGTCCTACTTTGACCACACCCTATATCTCTCTATCCTTAGTATATCTCTCTCCACCAATAGAGCATCCCTCTCGTGCCACAGCCACTCCCTCTCATCCACCATCATTAGCTCCTCTGATATGGACTGCACTAACCATGCAATCAATCTATCCCTCTCTACTATCAGGTTGTCCCTCTCTGATGCAAGCTAGGGGTCAAGAGGGGCCAAAGGATGGCACACCCTCATGATCCAAGCCTGCTCAACACACACGTAAGAAAACAAAGAGAATAGGGAGAGATAGAATGCAAAAGTTTTCATATATTTTCATCAATTGAATCATACATGCCAGGCTATTAGGCCTTCCTAGTTATGACCTAATATTAAAATGAATCTCAAAAGTCCTCAAACATGTGGGGATCTATTAAAAATCTCCAATCTAATGTCTACCATCCTCTATCAGAACTAACCCTAAACTACAACCAAACAACTACATTTATTCAAGAGGCTACCAAACTGAGTTAGCCTTCAGATCCATAATCAATGGAAGTAATGGTCAAAAATAGGACCACACATTTCCCAATGATGGGTTCCAACATTAAATCCATGATCTAATATAAATGCACAAGTCAGCCTCAACAGAAAACAAAACTAAACCCGTCAATGAGCAAGTATGACCGAGCAACAGACAAGAAATGTCGAGCACTAGTGAAACAACCGACCACCTAGGAAATGATTGACCAAACTTAGTAACCAAAGGAAACTGACAAACTCGGTCAAAGTAGGAACTGAGCAACACAGACAAACTCGAAAATGTTTTTGGTGACATAGGATTACCAAAGACCCGAGATGCTCCTGCATCAGACACCTGGGGTTATTTTGAAATGATTCTCTGAATCATTTGGTAGGTATGATCTGAGTTGCATCCAACTCAAACTATAAAATCCATGAACTGTCTTCCATTAGTCTATTCTTCTATTTAACCAGATATTCCATACATTATTTCCCTCTTGTACTCTTGCCAACTCTTTGATTTAGAATTTGTTCAATCTCTCCATTCTGCTTCTTAGGATATCTTGTCGATACTATCATTTCTTCATCAGGTTCATGGTACTCATATAAATTAGAAATATTAAAAATCGGTGATATGTCCATGTCATCAGGTAACTCAATCTCATATGCATTTGCACTATCAAATTTCCTCAAAATCTTGCAATGTCCAAACTTCTTTATCTAAGGGTTTCCATATGTTCGAATAGGAAACTGACCTTTCTTCAAATGAACCATCACTTCATCACCAAAATCAAAAGTTTTATGTCTCCTTGATCTATCAACTCTATCTTTGTATTTTTTATTACTATCTTCTAGCTTCAGATTCACATCATCATGCAATGTCTTCATGTACTCAGCAAACTTCACTCCTTCAGCACTTTTCTTATTTTCATCATCAATGTCTCTCAAATTAGATATTCCTCTCAATTGTATGCTATTCACAATCTCAAATGGTGTTTTTCTAGTACTCCTATTCATTGAATTATTGTATGCAAACTCTACTTGTGCCAACATAGAATCCCAATTACTCGGTGTGTCTCCAACTAAACATCTTAAAAGATTTCCCAAACTTTTGTTCACAAATTCAGTTTGTCCATCGGTTTGTGGGTGAAAAATAGAATTATATTTCAACTTAGTGCTAAATTTCTTCCAAACAGTCTTCCAAAAGTATCCCACAAATTTACTATCTCGGTCAAAGATAATAGTCCTCGGTAATCCATGCAATCTGAAAAATTCTTTAAAGAAAAGATCTGCTACATGTACTGTTGGCAATTTGGCTAAGTTGATTACATAGATGTTGTCATTATGGAAACATATGATCCACATGAAGATCACATAAGTTAGAGAGCAAGTATGACAAAGTGCATTACAAATTTGTCTAAGTGTGAAACAATATTTTCAACAGTGCATCTGGACACAATTTTTGTTTGCGACGTTGACTGGAGTAAGTTCACTACTTGCGCACTTTAACATAGACTCTATGGTGACTAATGATGACCCATCTTAGAGTGCAAGTTAGTAGGACATGTACGAAAGGAGTTATGGCAGTTTTAAAGAAGATAGTGTTAAGCAGACATGACATAATATGAAGACAGAATTGGTAAAGAGTTAAGGGGTTATTTTGTTTATCAAAATAATGACTTAACAATATAAAGGGATGACATCCTAGATGTTAACTCCTGGATAAATTTATTTTGTAATATGGTAGCCGAATGAAAAGTTATTAGTTCTAATAACTTGTATAAATGTAATTGTAATTGTAAGAAAGAAAAAAAAAAGGAGTAATATGTATGTAATATGTGAGATATATGATGTATATGTAATAGAGATAGTGAAAGAGAAGCAAATAGATATTGATGCAAGTAGTATAAGGTTATTTACCTTGACCTCTTTTGTAATCAATGTATATTGTACATTACTTGTTTGGGCAGTGGGCTCAGCTGGTAATCACATTTTGTACTATCAACTCCTAACAGGGTTGAGGCTTCTAACAAGGCCTATAGTCCCTTATTTAGGACTGATACACTATATGCATGTAATAGACTTCTAACAGGGTCAACATCCTTAACAAGATACTTTTGATTAGTGGATCTTTGTGGGTACCATCCCCATGGGGGTTTTCCCTTGGCCAGGGTTTCCTTGAGAACAAATCATGTGTTATGAGTTCTTTAGTTTTATTGCTATTCATGTTGTTTACCTTCTTATGTTATGCATGTGTAAAGGTAATCTGTTATATCCATAATTGGGCAAAAGATAAAGTTTGTAGAATACTGATTCACCCCCCGCTCTCAGTATTCCCTATTTCTAACAATTGGTATCAGAGCTTAGCTACTTGGAAAAGAATCATTCAAGGAAAGCCTAGCAGCTTGAGTAAGATCTCTATGGATATGGATCAACTATAAAAGAATCTTGAAGAAGCTCTTGAATAGATTGATATGCTTACTAATGAAAGAGACACTCTGAAAGGGAAATATGATGATGCAAAGAACCTCATTGAGAAACTAAAAAACAAGTTGGAAGATCTGAAATCTGAAAAGGAATCTGAAGTTCTTATTGAAGATTGTGGTGACAATTTGGAAAAAGAAAATGAGATCCTTAAGTATGAACTAAAGATTGCAAATTTGAAGCTTAGCTTGAAAGATGGAAATGGCAAGAATGAAGCAAATCTTAAATCTGAGAATGAAAGTCTAAAGATTGAAAATGAAGGGCTGAAATCTAAACTTGGAAATGTAACATCTGAACTTGAGAAAGTCAATTTGCAGTATGCTGAACTTGAGAAATACAACAAGATTGTGAAAGTCAAACTGACTCAATCCAAACAACAACTTGGAAGGCTATATTCAACTAGTGAGAAGATTGATGAACAAGCATCTTTTCAGAAACCATTCTATGATAAGACTGGACTTGGATTTAACACTATTAAAGAAAATGATGAAAGCAAGGAACTAGATCTGAAAGTATCTGAAAGCATAGATGAGAAGAAGTCTAATGAGATGAACAAATCTAAAGATACACCTAAAGAAGAAGAATCACTGAAGCAAGAGGAATCACCCAAAGGTATGCAAAGAGAGTTCAAAGGTAGATGTTTTGCTTGTAATACTATTGGTCATATGAAGAGAGATTGCACAGGTAAGCAATTTAAACCTCTTAATTGTTATTGTTATAATTGTCATGGTTTTGGACATAAAGCTATTGAATGTAGAAAACCTAAGTTTATTGAGAATAACAATAATAGTAGAATGTTTAGGAATACTAACAATGCAGATAAGAAACTTATTGAAGATATGAATAGAAGAAATGGAGTAGTATGTTATAGATGCAACAAAGTTGGACACATTTCTAGAAACTACAGATCACAGATTAATCCACCTAGACCAAGATATCGAAACAATGGAATTGTTTGTTAGATATGCAACAAGATTGGACATACAACAAGGTTTTGCAGAATGAACAATGGAATTTTTCATCCTAACCCTAACCCTAGAAATCATGAAAGAAGAAATGAAGATGTGAGTAATAGACATAAAGGTTTTTGTAGCAATAGAGATGAAGTGAAGTTTGTTAAAGAATGCACTAAGATAATCCTTAGCAGAATTCATAATGAAGAATGCACTAAGATAATCCTTAGTAGAATTCATAATGGGAAGTTTTGGCTAGAAGATAGAGTGATAGACATTATAGCTGATTCGATTCATGAAGTCACTAGACTATCTAAATCTGGATCTATTCTTTTAAATGAGAAGAACATGAGAAAAATAGTCATTAACAATAGAGGTTCATCCTATAATGGCAGAGGAATTGTAATTAGTAAGATCCAACAACATGATGTTAGATACTTATGCAAGATCCTAACAACTAAGTTTTGTGCAAATTCAAGAGAGGATGACATGGTAGATGGAATGGTACACAGCTTATTTGATGTGTGTTGACAAAGTGCCAGTTGATATATGTGAAATTCTAAGAATTCAATTATTTGAGAACTTGGAGAAGATTAAGAAACCAAAGTATGCACAATTTAGATTTTCATCTTTGATCACTTACATGTTTTTCCACTTATTAAGAAGATTTCCTTCCACCATTGCAAATGACTGGAATGATGGACAAACTACAATGGAAAGGATAAATAAAGTGTATATGAGGCATGTTATTAACAAAGTAAATGAGAGTGCAATGTTGGTAATGAAGACATTTCAAAAATTGGTAATGAGTAGATGAAGGATCCCATAGTCTCTTGTGCAGAAGTATAAAGATGATATTTGTTTTATGGTTGATACTAAGTTTACGTATATTGAAGGAGTAGAACCTAGAATTGAGTTCATAGACCCTTATGGCTATGAAATATTTGAAACTAAGACAGAAGAATATGTGGGTAGGCTACTTAAGTGCAAGGTTAACACTCATGGTAATAGATTTTGAACTTTTGAAGAAAATTTAAACTCCACAAAGGCTATACCTGAGGAGAAACAGTCTAAGAAAAAAGTTGAGAGAACTATTAAGAGAATACTAAAAGATTCAAGAATGACAGAGCAATAATTCTTAGTAGCAAAGTAGACAATAGCAACAATCAGAGATATTGGATAGAAATAGATCTTGTCTATACCTCCCTTGTCATCTAGTGTAGTACAACATGAAGCTACACAAGTCAAGGTGAAAGTAGAGGAACCAGAGAAGGAACATGTAGCAAGCAAACCTACTAGATCCTCTTCCTCCACACCTAGCAAGAGTGAAATAAATTGCTACTGGACTTGGTAAGAGGCAAAAAACTTTGGTACCACTAGTTCCTAGGAAAGTTGCATAAATTAAAGATGATGACACTATTGTTAGGAAGAAAGCATGGAAACCTAGAGTAGAGAGAGTGAATGAAGAGATTATAAAAGATGGAGACTTCACTAAGATGAATAAATACTATGACCTCTATGACTAAACAAAGAGATTGAATCTTGAAAATGTAGTTGTCAAGCACATGATTCTAGCTAATCAAAAGTTTGACACTATTCAGGGTTAGATACCTAATGACTTATTCAAGAAACTTGCTAACAAGAAGAAGAGAGCACAAGAGGAAGACAAATCTATCCGAGAGAATCTTGTGAAGAAACTATGTGATGTGAGAGATGATGAACATCTTAAACAAATTTTGAAGCCCCTTAACATTCATTTATGGAAGAAGAACCATTCAGATCATGGCAGGACAATATGAAGAAGTGAATACAGAAATAGAGCAATCAATAGTTAAGGTTATGGAAGAAATTGTTAGAGAGCCATCAGTTGTAGCAGAGAAAGCATAAGAACTAGAACAAGAAGACATTCCCTCTCCACTAACTATAATCATTGAAGAAGAATCTATGGATGTTGAAGGCACAAAGGTCACCTTGGATACTGATGATAATGTATTCAAGAATTTGGAGAACATTGTTGACAATTCAGCTCTTGATGAACCAGATAGAACCATTGAAGTAGAGTAGACCTAATATATTGTTGAAGAACCCAAAGTGATAGAAGTACAAGAACCTATACCCTCTAAAGAAGAAATTAGTCTTACTCTTGAGACTGGAAAGAAGAAGCAAATTGGATCTTTGTTTGAGGATTTGGGAAAAGAAGTAGATGATGATGATTAGATGGAATTGATCACATCTTTGAACAAAATCATTGGGAAGAATAAGAAAGTTAAGAGTCTTGAAGGGTGTCTAAAGGACCTTACTAAAAAGTTACAAGGTGTTGTAACTACATAGATTGTAGAAGCAGACCCTCTAGAGAAAGAAAAGAAAGTGATGAGCACTTTTGATGATGAGTTCACAAACTTATCTGAGATTGCAAAGGTAAAATCACAGGTAGAAGATGAGGCTAGAATGCTTTTGAACATCAACCAAAATATCAGAAATGATATCAATAGTCTTAATATATGTATCAAGGACTTGAGGAAGAATTTGGGAATAGGAAAATCTTTGTACATATAGTGTACAAAACCAGAGACTTTGACAACAGAAGAAGATTTGAAGATCAAGTTGAAGGAAGTAGAAATTCAAAATGAATCTAACCTTCTTTCTATCCCTAATGTGAAGGTATGTGATGTTGAGAAGAAATTTTGGAAGCTTTATGATGAAATCAAAATTTTGCAAGATGAGAGAGTTAGAAAAATGATAAGACTCACTCTTATGAGAGAACATACCTCTATGAAGTTAAGCATTATTGAAGAGTAGTTGGAAGAATGTCTTGCAACCAAGACATCTTTTTAGAAGTTTAACTTTGAGAACATCCAAGCATGTCAAATGGCATCTTATGGACTGAGCACACTACTTAATCTGGTAGATTCCATTAAGAAATCATGAGAGAAGGAGATAGAAGCTATGAAGATTGATTTTTCATATCGTGTTGCAAGCCTGCCGGCTTCGCAATAATGAATTAAGGTAAAATCTTTTTGTGTTACAATTTTGTAGCCCTCCCTACCTTATTTTGTCATTGTTGTCAAAGGGGGAGAGATATTTAGCAGAAAATTGATTGTATATGATAAGGATTGATACTCTTAGGGGGATTATTGTATTAGAGATAAGAATTTTGAGGAGTTATAAGGATAGTATATAGATTTTATACTATGGCCACAATTTTGAGATTTTGGAGTTGTACACTTAGCCAATTTTCTCATATCTTGCCACCAGTGACAAAGGGGGAGATTGTTGGCAATTTGGCTGACTTGATTACATAGATGTTGTAATTATGGAAACATATGATCCACATGAAGATTTCACAGGTCAGAGAGCAAGTATGACATGATGCATTGCAAATTTGTCTAAGTGTGAGACAGTATTTTCACCAGTGCATGTGGACATAGTTTTTGTTTGCAACATTGACTGGAGTAAGTTTAGTGCTTGCGCACTTGAACATAGACTCTATGGTGACTAATGATGACCCATATTAGGGTGCAAGTTAGTATGACATGTATGGAAGGAGTTATGGTAGTTTTATCGAAGATAGTGTTAAGTTGACAGGACATAATATGAAGACAAAATTGGTAAAGAGTTAAGGGATTTTTTTTTTTATCAAAATAATGAATTAACAATATAAAGGGATGAGATACTAGATGTTAACTCTTTGATAAAGTTATTTGGTAATATGGAAGTTGACTAGAAAGTTATTAGTTCTAATAACTTGTATAAATATAATTGTAATTGTAAGAAAGAAAAAAAAGGAGTAATATGTATGTAATATGAGAGATATATGATGTATATGTAATAGAGATAGTGAAAGAGCAGCGAAGAGATATTGATGCAAGAAGTATAAGGTTATGTACCTTGACCTCTTTTATAATCAATGTATATTGTACATTACTTATTTGGGCAGTGGGCTCAGCTAGTAATCACATTTTGTACTACCAACTCCTAATAGGGTTGAGCCTTCTAACAAGGCCTATAGTCCCTTAATCTAGACTGATACACTATATGCTTGTAATAGACTCCTAACAGGGTCAACATCCTTAATAGGATACTTTTGATTAGTGGATCTTTGTGGGTACCATCCCCACCGGGGTTTTCCCTTGGCCAAGGTTTCCTCGAGAACAAATCATGTGTTATGAGCTCTTTAGTTTTATTGCTATGCATGTTGTTTAGCTTCTTATGTTATGCATGTGTAAAGATAATTTGTTATATCCATAATTAGGAAAAAGATAAAGTTTGTATAATACTGATTCACCCGCCCTCTCAATATTCCCTATTTCTAACATCTACTATATCTAATGTCTTTTTACAAGGTATAAAATGTGGTATCTTAGAAAATTTTTCCACAACAAAAAAATATAGAATCATTACCTCTTACTATCTTTGGTAAGCCAAGAACAAAGTCCATACTGATGTCAATCCAAGGTTTCTCACCTATAGCAATTGGTATATACAAACTAGTATTTTGACTTACTCCTTTTTTAAATTGACAAATTCCACAACTTTTCAAAAATTTCTAAATATCTTTATAAAACTATGGCCAAAAGTACTTATCCTTAAGCAAATTCCATGTTTTATCAATGCCAAAATTTCTAGCCAAACCATTTCTATATTTCTCTTTTATCAAATTAGTTCTCATTACACCTCTTGGTATACACAACTAAATACCTTTGAACAACATACCTTCCTGAATAAAATATTCATCCCACTTAGTGTCTTGTTGTCCTTGAATAGGTGCTCTGCACTTTCCCCATGGCTCAGAAAAATTAGGGTCATTTTCATACAAACCTTTCATCTCCTCAAAACCAAGAACTTCAATTTTCATCTTGGTCATCAAAGATCTCCTTCTACTCAATGCATCAACAACTCAGTTAGTGACTCCACTCTTTTTCTTTATCACAAATGTATAACTCTGTAGATACTCAACCCATTTCATATGTCTATGATTCAACTTATTCTAACTACCCAACTATTGTAAAGCCTTATGATTAGTATACAACACAAATTCAATCAGTATCAAATAATGTGTCCATTCCTTTAGTGCTTGAACAATAGCATAGAATCATTGATCATACACAAAATATTTCCTTCTAGCATCATTTAAATTTTTACTAAAGAAAGCAATAGGTTTACCTTCTTGACTCAACACAGCTCTAATTACACTCCCACTTGCATCACATTCTACTTTGAATACTTTACTAAAATTAGGTACTGCCAAAATAGGTAATTCAACAACCCTCTACTTCAGATTCTCAAAACTTTTATCAGCTCCATGTGTCCACTTGAATTCCCTTTTGTCTCCTCTCATAGTCTTAGTCATAGCATTACAAATTCAGCTAAAATTCCTTATGAACTTTCAGTAAAAACTTGCCAAACCATGAAATGATCTTACCTCACTAGAATTCACAGGTGTAGGCCAATTCAAAATACCTTCAACCTTTTTAGGATCCATCTTCAAACCATCAACTAAGATCACAAATCCCAAATACACAATCTCCTCTTTCATGAATGAACACTTTTTCAAATTTATCAACAACTTTTCCTCTTTTAATCTCTACAAAACTTGTCTAACATGCAACAAATGTTCTTCTTTGGTCTTACTAAATTTCAAAATATCATCAAGATATACAATCATAAATTTACCCAACAATTTCTTCAGAACTTCATTCGTTAGCCTCATAAAAGTACACGGTGCATTAGTTGAACCAAAAGCTATAACCAACCACTCATACAAACCTACTTTTGTCTTGAAAGTAGTCTTCCAT
The DNA here is from genome assembly GCA_027943335.1 of Chamaecyparis obtusa. Lineage (NCBI taxonomy): Eukaryota > Viridiplantae > Streptophyta > Pinopsida > Cupressales > Cupressaceae > Chamaecyparis > Chamaecyparis obtusa. The sequence continues at coordinate 10,487 of BSBK01010382.1, forward strand.
TCATCACCTTATTTGATTCTAGTCTGATGATATCCACTTTTCAAATAATTTTTTGTGAAATACATTGCCCTAGTCAAAGTATCCATCATGTCATCCATCCTCAGTATCTGAAACCTATACTTCATTCTTATCTTATTGATTTCTCCCGAATCAGTACACATTCTCCATTCTCTATTCTTCTTAGGTGCCGATACAGAAGGTACTACACAAGGACTCAAAATTTCTCTAATCAAACCTTTCTCCAATAACTCTTGAATTTGTTGGTTCAATTTCTAATTTTTGGTAGGTATTAGCCAATGAGGTGCCTTATTCGGTAAACTAGCTGTAGGGATTAGATCCATACAATGATCAATTATTCTCTTCTATGGAAAACCATTAGATATATTATCAAAAATGATTTCACTATACTCAGTGAGTAACCTATCAATCTCCTCAGGAATAATATATTTTATTTTCTTACTCAGTTTGTTAGGAATTACAACAAAACATACATCATTCCTTTTCAAATCTTTAACAAACTTCCTTCCTTCCATCAACCAAACTTTCACAGATGTGCAAACATTACTAACAGGTTCTTCCATCAATGGTAACAAGATTTGTTTCTTTCCATCAGCTACAATAGTATACTTATGCAATCTCCCATCATATATAGCATTTCTATCATATTGCCAAGGTATATCCAACAAAATATGACAACAATCCATGGGCATGATATCACACAACACCTTATCATAGTATTTTCCAATCTTCAAATTCACATAACATTGTTCACTTACTAGGAGTGTATGATCATCCTTGATCCATGAAATCTGATAAGGCTTCGGATGTTTCAGCCTTTCTAATTGCAATTTTGTGACCATCTCTTCAGATGCTAGGTTCTCTAAGCTATCACTGTTAATGATTACCTTCCAAACTTTATTAGAAACTCTACATCTAGTTTTGAACAAAATTTTCCTTATCGGATCTTCCTTTTTGCTTTCATTCCACAATGTTGTTCTTACCATTAAGTTATTTTCCTTTTTAGGTTCATTCAGTGGCTCTTCTTACACCAAAGCATTTCTACTACTACTAGCCTTCTTACTCACTTGTGTACATTCAAATGACCTATGTCCTTCTTCGCCACAATTGTAGCAAGTTCCTTAGAAACTTCCTCTGCTATAGCCACCTCAGTATTACTGACTCTACTTCTAGATGAACTTTCACCTTTCCACTCAGTATTGCCTTTGTCCTGATTTATCTTTTCAGGTTCAGATCTACCATTTTCACCATTGGATCTACCTCTTCCTCTAGGGAATCTACCACCTCTTCCTCTCTATCTCTGCTCATGTCTTTTGTTCACTTTCTCCTCGGCTTTCAAAGAAAATTGATAAGCCTCTTCAATATTCTCCAACTTGACCATACTAATTTCTTCTTGGATGGAAACTCTCAAACCATTTAGGTATCTACCAATCCTTTCCAAATCATCTTCATCATGTCTAGATATGATATCCAATCCATAGAATTCCATAGTATATTCACTTATCGAGCTATCTTTTTGCCTTAGACTTTCAATTCACCGAACTAGGTTAATCTAATAACCACAGGGTAAGAACTTTCCTTTCAATTTATTGACCATTTTATTCCATACCCTTAATTTGTCTTTGCCTTTCCTTTTCCTAACCAATTCCAAATTCTCCCACCATAGGGATGTATGACTCTTCAACTTAGTGCTTGTAATCTTCACCTTATTATCATCAGGAATGTTTTCATACTCAAAATACTTTTCCATCTCGCTGATCCAGTCCACCAATTCATCAAAATGCATTTTTCCACCATACTAAGGAGGATTAAATTGTGGTGTTGATTTCAAACTTGTCAAAGCCTTCAAAAATATTTCTTCACCTTGATCCATAATAGGTGCAGGTTCTACATTCATCTGTTCTTCTTCAATTTTGTCATCACTAACATCTTCAAGATGTCTGCCTCTTCTTTGGGCTGTTTCAACTACTTCTAACCTAGCAGCAATCTACCTTAGTATATCTACCAATCCTAGATCTACATCTCACCTCCCACAAACCATCTAGACAACCCTCTCTAATTGTAGGTTAGATCACAATCTGTTACCCCACAACATTCAACTAGGGCTTCAAGAGGAAACTACACACCTAGATCAAGATCTCACCTCACTCTGATACAACCTAACACAAGGTAGGGGTCAAGAGGGGCCAAAGGATAGTGCACTCTGATGATGCAAGCCTTCTCAACACACATGGAAGAAAATACACACAATAGTGAGAGAGAGAGAATGCAGAAGCTTTCATATATTTTCATCAATTGAATCATACATTTCACGCTGTAAAGCCTTCCCAGTTATGACCTGATATTAAAATGAATCTCAAAAGTCCTCAAAAATGTGAGGATCTATTACAAATCTCTAATCTAATGTACATGACACAAGGAAGGGGTCAAGAGGGGCCAAACAATGGCACACCCTGATGATCCAAGCTTGCTCAACACATGTGGAAGCAAACAAACACAACAGTGAGAGAGAGAGAATGCATAAGCTTTCATATATTTTCATCAATTCAATCATACATGTTGGGTTGTACGGCCTTCCTGATTACAACCTAATATTAAAATGAATCTCAAAAATCCTCAAACATGAGAGGATCTATTACAAATCTCTAATCTAATGTCTACCATCCTCTATCAAAACTGACCCTTAACTACAACCAAACAACTACATTTATACAAGAGGCTACCAAAATGAGTCATCCTTCAGATCCACAATCAATGGAAGTAACAGTCAGATCTAGGACCACATGTTTCCCAATGATGGATTCTAGCATTAAATCTATCATCTAATATAAATGCACAAGTCAGCCTCAACAGAAAACAAAACTAAACCTATCGTTGAGCAAGTATGATGAAGCAACAAACAAGCAATGCCAAACGCCGGTGAAACAACCAACTACCTAGGAAAGGACCAACCAAACTTGGTAACTAAAGGAAACTGACCAATTGCAGACCAAATCAGTCAAAGTAGGAACTTAGCAACATAGACAAACTCCAAAAAAAATTTTGTGACATAGGATTACCAAGGACCCGAGATGCTTCTACATCACTCTCTACCGCCAAGAGGTCTCTCTCTCCTCTCAGACCATCTTTCTCCCCCTATACATCTCTGAGCATTTGTCACATCTTATCATGTGAAGCTTGGAGTGAGGCCAGGTGCCCTACTATATCATCTCCTCCTCCCCTCAATGAGCCTAGCCCTACTATTGGTGGTGGTCCCACTAGTGGTGGTAACCCTATCGGTGGTAGTAATCTAGTCTGTGGTGGTGGCCCTATCAGTTACTACCTTACGGGTACCTCTCCCCCTCCTTCTCCTCCTCATCTGTCTCCTCTTCCTCCATCTCTTGCCTCCCATCCACATCCATGGCATCTCCATCTCTTCCTTGAATCCTCACCCTCCCCCTCACTCCTCTCCTCCCATAGCCCCTGTACATGTACGTTGCTCCCTCCCCATCAGGTAATCCTGATCTCCATACTACCCTAGGTGGTCAAAACCACTCATCATATGTGGGTGTAGTACCTAGATCCATCACACCACCAACCCAATCCCACTCAAATAGCATCATGGCCTAATAGTCAGCCAGAAACCCTACTCTATCCTAAGGTGGCCCAAGCTCTATAACTATCTCCTATATCGCACACTAGTGCCATCAAGTAGGCCTTGGTACATCCTATCTATACTTGAACTATCATGAGGTCTTGTCTAGCCTATACTCCTCTATTATGTAATGTCACTGCCTTATCAAGAATGTGGGTATCATGATATATGGTAACTCCCACACATCCTCTACCCAAACTGCATCACCTTGGTATAGTCACCATGTAATCCCATCTTAGAGCCCATCAAATGTCTCTCTCCAAAAACTAGTATCTCCCCCACTCTAGTATGTCACTAGGTCCCCCCACCTATATGTTGTCAGCTCCTCTACCTACCTATCCATTCAGCCTGAGGGCTATAGCACTGCTATGTACTCCCATGCCCAAAGTTGTAAGAGGGAGGAAAAACCAAAGCTCCTCCCTATAGTTCCCACTCTTTGGTATGCTACCTAATGTAGATCATGGTAAATCTCTGTAAGCATCAAGGTCCCCCATGCCACTAGCACCCCTACATCCACAATCTATACTATCCTAGGAATCAGTGCTAATGTCACACTCCTCCCACCTGTGTCTAGGGAAATATATCTTGACACTAGTTTGCACATATAGAAATACACCCGCCATGTCGCTGGCACCGCTGCCGCATGTTGTGCCAATGCTAGTTGTCTGTGTGACAAGATTGGTACTACACCCAATGATAATAGTGATTCCACCACATGTCCACCTTGGACTAGTAACCAGAATATATGATACACATCCTCCAATGTCACGATCATCTCTATAGTTGAAAGATGAAATTTCCCTATCCCCAAGTGCCATCGCTCATGGTGTTGTCACCAAAGCCATGAAAGTCTTCCTCCATGACATCTGAGCCAAGTCTCCTAGTCCAAACACATACACCCAAGCCTAGTTCACTATAGTAAACTACTCTATGATAATCAAGACCACCACATGTTTCTCTTGACTTTTCAATCGATCAAAAGATCACTACATCCAAGAGAAGCTAATGCGTTAGCCTTTTGTGTATACCAAACCCTAAATTTTTCTCCTTGCACTCCTGCAAATTTCCCTTTTTCCCCGCATTCCCACAAGATTAATTTTCCCTGCATTCCCACAAAGTATCCCTTTCCTGTGTTCCCTCCATCCCTTCCCAGCAATGTAGGAACACATTCCTACACCACTCGCTAACCCTCCAAGAATGCCTTTTTTGGCCCCCCATGCTATCATGTCACAAGAACATGATCTTGGAAAATATCCTTGCCGGATTGCACTCCTACCAAAGTTTCCCCCCATCCCTGGATTCTTCATAATCCCACAAAAATCCCTTGCCTATCCCATTTTCCCCCTACCCTCACATGTTTTGCGAGAACATGTTCCCGCCCGCACGAGCACATTCTCACCAAGTGCACGCTCGTGGGAATGTTGCTTTTCAAACTTAAAAACATAATAAATGCATGCAAAACTTAACGACAAGTTAGGTTTTTAGAGCCTATCTCTCAGTGAGGTGCTCCATGATGTTGCACACATTGCACAACATTAGAATGGTGAATTGGTTACCTCCTTTGTGCCATCTCATCCTCGCCTATCAGATCTCAAAAATAAAAAATTCTAAGCTCTTTGTGTGCAAATGACTTCATTTCGACCCTTCTGAGCCCTCATTTTCACCCTTGGATGCCTTTTCAGCCCCCCATTTCTTCTCCTCATGCCCAATCTCATCCCTCATTTCCTTTTTCACTTCTCTTTTCCTCGTTCACCCCCCTTCTTATCTTGCAGCATGCCCTTTCCTTTTTTCCCCTTTTCCCTTTCGAGTCACCACTTGGGCCACTTTTTCTTTTCCCGCTGTCCTCTCGAGGGGGAATCACCCACTCTAACCATCCTAGCCCATAATCTAAGGCATTCTCGCTACCTAGTCCATTCTTTCTATCGTCTATTGATAAAAACATTTTTGAAATAGTGTTATTTTAACATTGTGTTGAAGAGGAGCAAAATGTAGACACCTAAATTTGATTACATCATTTAGTAATTTTATTTAGTCTTCTCCTAAGACATCTTATTAATTAAATATTATTATTTGATTAATTTATATCATCCCCTAGTTTATTAATTTAATTAATTAACTATAGTCCAATTAAATATCTAAATAAAAAACCTATACTCTGATAATTAATTAAATCCCTATTCTTATATGAATTTAATGGATAAAATTATCTAATTAAATTAATTCATAAACCCCCTTTTTCCCCCACTTGGAATTAAATAATATATTTCATTCTAAAATCCTAATCCTCCTCCATTATCTAATAACCCATGCTTAGCTATTCTAACCCTCCACTCATTCTCTCTCCCCTCATCACATCCTCCTAATCCTCCACTTACCCTCTAATCCAAATCTAATCACTGCTTAAACATTTGCATAACCATAATCCAATGATTAAGAAATGCTAAGCCAATACAAGTCAACCCTCATGTCACATCACCACATCCTCCAATGCCAAATAATAAATCCTCTTACACATCTCTTACACACTTTTCCCCTCTCACACCTCCCAAAGTGGTCACATTCCTCAAGGACTTGGCCTCTCCTCTCATTCTCCACCATTGTGACACTTGTCACAATGCTATGCATTTGAGAAAGCACAATCCATGTGCTCTCTCTTGGATGCATCTCAACCCTTCCTCAAGTTTTCATCTTGACTATCCATTCACCTCCCATTTGCCTTTATATTGAGCCTCTTTCTCCTTCATTTTCATCCACCATTTTGAGCAAAGTTATTATGCCCATTTGAGAGCCAAAATCATCCAAAAAAATCCTTATTATGCCAAAATCCTGCTACACTTTGAAGCTTGAAGCATAGTTCATGAGAACACATCCAATCCATTGGACAAATCTTCCAGATTTGGAGACTTTGGGGTTTTGAGGTTTGTATTTCCTTGTTTGGTTTTGTCTTCTTTTTGTGGGTCTTATCATAGATGTTTGGTTTCTTTGTTTTGTTTAATGCTAGCTTAAGTTTGGTATTCTTAGACACTACATTTTAGGTATTATAGGAACCAAAGGAGTAGCAGTTTCTTTGCATTGTCTAGGTATACAACTCAATTATGTTGTCTCCAAAAAATTGTGAGCATGATGCCTACATTTATGTTTCTCAACTATTTGGGAAGACGTCTTCCTATCCTAGGCCAAAATCCTTTGGCAATTAGCCTCATAATAATGAAGTAGATGACATATGAGCAATTAGCTTCCCAAGAAAAATCCTATAAATTAACTACATGTACCCCAATTCCTATGCCCTATGTGCGTACCCAAATGATATATTTAAAAAAACAAGGGTAAGGCCAAATTTACCCTTGTTGTTTCAAATATATCATTTAGGTACATGCAAAGGGCACCGCAATTGGGATACACATAGTTCATTTATGAGATTTTTCTTGGGAAGCTAATTGCTTAGCTCTCATTTGCTTCATTTATTATCAAGCTAATTACCGAAAGATCCAAGCCCGGCCTAGAAAGATGTCTTCCCATTCTGTTCAAGACATATTCCTTGTCCTTGTCAAACTTCCTTGGTATGGTAGGCCTGCTCTTTGTAATACTCTTCTTCAATCTGTGTTCGATGATAAGAATCTTCTTCTTCTTTCTAATTGCAGCAAGAGATTCCTTTTCATTAGGATTCAACTCCACTTCCCCCATCTCATCATCTTCATCACCTTCAATTGCCATCCTAAGCCCTTCTTCCCTCTCCAGTTCTTCAAGCCTCTATAAGATATCCGAATCAGTAAATTCTTCAACATTGTGTCCATCCATGATCTCATGAATATCATATTCTTTCCACTCTTTATTTGCCAAAATATATCACTTCTTCAAGCTTGTAGAGTAAACTCCAGCCCAACCATTTTCATTCTCAATATCATTCAAATCACTCATAGAGAGTAGCGTGCCATCATCCCCACTTCCTGATTCCCAAAGAACCCATCCATATTTTTTCCTAGCATCAAAACTCATCTCCGCAACCGATTTTGCATCCTCCTCTGGTAGTGTCTCTAGTGTTTGCAAATTGATCTTATTACAAGATATAATAAGAGGCTTATTGGAAAATAGAGGTTTTAAGCTATGACATAGAGCTTCCTATTGCATAATACTATTACCAAAGGACCCCAAAACATCAAGGAAAAACAAAAAATCCACCTTCAAATGAGAGAAGGCAATAATACTGAGCATTTTGATGGTGTTCCTATCCTCCAAGGGGTGGTCCCAAATACTTAGGCATCAATAACCTAATACCTCAAGTACTTATAGACTCTAGTGCTTGAAAATCAATCTTCTTGTGAACTATAATAAGAGGCTTATTCACAAACATAGGTTTTATGCTGTGAAACATAACTTCCTATTGCGCAATACTATAACCATAGGACCCTAAAACATAAAAGAAAAACAAAACATCCACCTTCAAATTAGCCAAGGCAATAATACTGAGCATCTCAATGGTGTTCCTATCCTCTGAGGACTAGTCCAAAATACCAGGGGTATCAATAACCTGATACCTCAATTACTTATAATTAGTATGTCTGACAAATAAATATTTAGTAGTAAAAGCATAAGGTTGCACATCCACATCCACCCTAGTAATCTTATTAATAAAATAACTCTTGCCAATATTAGGGTACCCACAGATCAAAATAGTCTTGGTATTTGGGTCAATAGACAACAACCTCTCCATATGCTTCCTCACATGTTCGAGGTAAGCCAAACTCAGTCCAATTCTCTTAACAATGGTACACATCTGTCCAAGTGCAGCAACCTTCAAAGATTTATAGTGGTAAAGATAATCCCCATATTCTAATAGCCTAGCATAGTCTTTGGCCAATTTGGAAATGAGATTGTGAGCAGTATTGATCTGGCCCTTGGCCAGATTGTTCCAGAAAAAAATTACAAAACTGAACCAATGACATGTTTACAACAAAAAACAAATTACAAAATTGAACCAATGGCATGTTAACACAAAAATAATTTACAAAACTGAACCAATGGCATGTTTACAAAAAAGAAATAGAATGATAATAATATGTTGAAAATTCTATTCTATTTAATACACACCAAAGGACTAGTCTAAAAAATTCTTAAACATACTTTATCTAATATGATGAATTCTTAATAAAGGTCTAATTCTGGAGACTGCTAGCATGAAGGAAGATTTGACCTAGCCAAATCTTCCTTGTACCACACAAAAAACTATGTGATAACTATGTCTACTCCAACCTTAATTGTTTAAGAATTGTTGGGAGTTATATTAGACATTTGTTGTAAACATGTCATTGGTTCAGTTTTGTAAATTTGGTTTTTGTCTTAAATACATTTAAATGGAACCTTTCTCTGTTCAGTTTTCTTTCATTGTTAATTCATGTGATTATAAGAAACAACTTGTCAGAAATGGCAATTAAAATTTATGTTTGTCTCCTTTTTCATGCCTTGTTTGTTGCAGTCCTACACTTGGGTGGAAATGAATAGGTGGTTGGGATAAAAATCCCAACAAGAGGGTAGATTCTATCCCTTCAGAATTTAGCTTTACTTCATCATCCCAGACTTAGTCATTTTCATGGCTTTACAAACCCTCCCTTTCTTGGACTTACATTCAGGGACTTGACTAATTTTGATCTCACACTTACTTCCTTGACTTCACCAAAATTCTTAATTTTAACTTTGGTTGTGTTAAAGAAACTATGTTGACTTTATTTTTAAGTTGTTTAACATGAGAGTTTATAACTCATGTACCTCATGCTAGTGTGCTTGGATTAGACTAGAAATTATCTAGCCACCTATGGGGGTTGTCACTATTATTAATTGGTGTAAAAGGAGGACCATCTATGTGTTATAGCACTTTATATAAATACTCACTATTTGGATAATGTCTAGTGTAATGCAAAATAGTGTATACAAGTTATCCAAGCACACTAGCATTAGGTACATGAGTTATGTTCATCTCACTAGATATGGATGGGCATTAATGCTCAATTGAATGATACATTCCTATAAAAATGTGAACTCCTATTAATCTACAAACTCTCATGTTAAACAACTACAAAATAAAGTCAACATAGTTCCTTTAACACAACCAAATTTAAAATTAAATTATCTCTATCCCTAAGATAAACTAAGTAGCCTTCATATATTTTATGTCAAATCTTCCTTTGTGCTAGCAGTTGGTGTAGGAGCACCAAGGTCAAAGGCAAGAGTCATGAAGAGAACTAGGGTCATTGATGGATCCTTAGGTGTATTTGAAACCAAATGGCCTTCAAAGGTCATTGAATCATGTAAGAATAATATTTGTGGTCATATGATATTGTTTTGATCATATATTGATCTTATTGTGATCAAATTTTGAATGTAAATGTTAATGGAAATGATAAGCCTAAAAGGTACCTAGGTGTCACTACGAATAGATTATGGATTGATCCTAGGTTAGGGGATTTGGAAAATGACCAATAATGGTTTTGAAAGATTTAATAAGGCTATTAAAGTCTCTAAATGTTTTCAAGAGTACTTGAAGTGCAAAACATTGTAATGTGCCTATATTGGCATTATGAGCCTAAAAAGGCTTAGTTGGGGGTTAGTAGTAAGTGTTATAGGATTAGTTGGTTTTAAAGGATGTCATTAAACCTTTTAGAAGTATTTAGATGGGCTTTTGATGATGTGTTGTCAACTTGACAACAAATTTCTTGTTTAGATTGTTAATACAGTTAGTTTGGTGACTGGTATCAGATAGTTAGAAGTTGGTTATTAGTTACAGTCAATTTATTAGAGTCGGGCATCTATTTCAAAGACATCCACATGAAGTGGAGTGGGTGTGGTCAAATTCATGTATCAAGGAACAAATGGAAAATGTCTTTTAATCAATAAAGACAATACCATTCACAAAAACTTGTACACTATTATGGAACAGTCAGCACAACAATGAAACTATATGATTGATTGAACATGGTTATTTGTTGGATTATGTCTTGGGAACATTTCCTTACATTATATTTACATGGTTCTACAGTCATTATATTATTTTTGTTTTTATTAAAGTAAAGAACTTGACTTTTGTCTAGGAATAAGACTGGTATTGTAGGCATAGTCAACGTTGGGCTTGTAACCAACATAATGTAGTGAGTCACCCACCTATATGGTGACTATAATTTGGTGGGAGAGGTTTAATAATATAATATATTATTTTAATGAAGAGTTCTTATGCAGGGAAATGGAGTGGTGGCATTGAAAAGTCACTAATTATTGAAGTTTGATGTATGAACTAGTGCACTAATTCAACACCAGTCATGGTTGGGAGATACCCATTGAATGGAGAGGGTATATGATGGTTCAAATGGTCCTTGGGGATGTATTAGAATGTGTTAGAGATAGTGTTGAGATTGTGTGTTGCAGGGGAGAATGATTTCTCTAAATCTCTTGGTTTCTAGCCCAAAAAGTGAGGGTTTGGTGCATGGGGGAGTAGATGAGTAGGAGGAATAATAATAAGTTGAAAATTAGTGATTTTGAATCATATTATAAGACTTTTTAGGGTCATGGAGACCTAGAGGAAAGTGGGGATAGGAGTTTCTTTGTTGAGGGAGGGCTAATTAGGTGTAGTTGGAGAGTTAGAGGGTGAAGGACATCTTCACCAGTTAAATGATGAAGGAATCAGACTGAGATGAATTTACTAACTCCAAAAAGGATACTAGAAAATTTAAAAACATTGCTAGGTTATTTGAAAATTTTGTGAATGATTTTATTATTTCAAGGTGTGAAGGGCTACTAGGCAGGCCTAGAAAGGCTCTAGAAGAGATACGGTAGAAATTGAGTTGATTGGAGTGAATGGAAATTGGAACATGGTATATATACCATAATAAGATGATCTATGGTGTTGGGATCAAGGTGAGAGGTCTAGTTGGAGTTTTGGTATGGTGGAGGCACTAGGTGCACTAGGTGGCATAGAATGAAGTTGGTGCAATGAGACATTGGAAAAAGGAAGTGGGAATGTGAACTTGTGTAGAATGGTTGTGGGAGTAAGTTACAAAGTTAGAGAACTCTATTTTATCTTTGAGTAGGACTGATTCCTTGGGTTGATTCGAAGTTTCTTGTTAAATCCTCAAGTTGAGTTCACCTATTTAAGGTGATATTAGAGGGCTTTGCATCAATAGTCTACAAAATTAGAACTTTATTTTAAATTTATTTAATACAAAAAAAATTATAAAACTAAACCAATGGCATGTTTAAAACAAAGAAATAGGATGATAATAATATGCTGAAAATTCTATTATATTTAATACACACCAAAGGACTAGTCCCAACCTTTCTTAAACATAGTTTATCTGATATGATGAATTCTTAATAAAGGTCTAATTTTGTAGACTGCTAGCATGAAGGAAGATTTGATGAAGATTAGCCATAAAAGTTTCTCAATAAATACTCATTGTTTGGATAATGTCTAGTCTAATGCAAAATAGTGTATACAAGGTATCCAAGCACACTAGCATGTGGTAGATGAGTTATGTCCATGTCACTAGATATAGATAGGCATTAATGCTCAACTGAATGATATGTTCCCATAATAATGTAAACTCTTATTAATCTACAAAATCTCATGTTAAACAACTACAAAATAAAGTCAATATAGTTCCTTTAACATAGTTCCTTTAACATGTTATACACATGATATAACTCAATTTCCAAAGTGTAAGGTGTAGCTTTATCTCAGAGCTTGGGATACTTTTTCTTCATAGAGCTTAGTACATTACAATGTTTTGTACAATATGTTTGACAAAGAATTTGAGACAATTCCCATTTAGTTTGGGCTCATTTTGATTTGAAAGTGTTCTCTTAACAACAAGTAACACACTCTTGTACCAGGTCCTTGTGCATTCCTTATTTAATGTTGTGCTACACCTGGGTAGAAGTGAATGAGTGGTTGGGATAAAAATCCCAAGAAGAGGGAATATTTTTCCCCTTCGGAATTAACCTTTACTTCATCATCCAAGACTTAGTCATTTTCCTGCCTTTAGAAGCCCTACCTTTTAAACTTTCACTTAGATTTAGTGACTTGACTGATTTTGATCTAACATTTACTTCCTTGACTTCACCAAATTTCTTAATTTAACTTTGGTTGTGTTGGTTCCCCTTCTCTTTCTACTTGCAGGTTTACACTATGATTGACAACTTAATGTCACTAACTCTATCACAACTCCAAAGTCTGCAAGGAAAAGGACCAATTAACAAGGATCAAAGAGATCATCCTACACTTTGAGAAAAAATGCTCAGGTAGGTGTACCCTTGAGTAACTTCTTCAAAGGAATCACAAAATCTTGTACAACTATACCCTTTACTAACTAATTGAAAGATTTTATCATTTAAACATGTGTGTGATTGATGATGATGGACTACTTCCAGAGAATGGATGAGTGCCTAAAACTAGGGCATAGACTCACTTAATAACATATATCAACTAAAAACCCTTACTCAAACACTCTTGAACTCAGAATAATTTCTTTGCCTATTATCCCTCTCCCTCACATACCAAGACATCAAATTCTTATCTAGCCATAAACTCACTGAAACTACCTTAAAGACTTTAATCCTAACTTTGTTATGAACTCAAAGATAATTTCACAATACTCTTTGTTTACCATATGCTAACCCACTTTGTGACATTAACATATATGAGCCCAAGAACAAAATAAGAAGACATACACAAGTATGAGATTGGAATCCAAGTGTATTCTCATCCAGATTTGTAGAATCAATACATTACCAAATAACAAAATGCTAGGAAAACAAACCCTAAATCCAAGCTCTCCTTGTTCAGTCTTTTACATTGACTATCAACATGACATCAACAACCTAGGACCAAAACTTTGGAACACCAAAAGTCTTGGAACCCCTTCTAAGTCAAAAATACAACAGGTTGTGTTAAAGGAACTATGTTGACTTTATTTTTTAGTTGTTTAACATGAGAGTTTATAACTCATGTACCTCATGCTAGTGTGCTTGGATTAGACTAGGCATTATCCAAGCACCTGTGAGGGTTGTCACTATTATTAATTGGTGTAAAACAAGGATTTCCTATGTGTTATAGCACTTTATATAAATACTCACTATTTGGATAATGTCTAGTCTATTGAAAAATAGTGTATACAAGGTATCCAAGCACACTAGTATGAGGTGCGTGAGTTATGTTCATGTCACTAGATTTAGATGTGCATTAATGCTTAATTGAATGATACATCCCCATAAAAATGTGAACTCCTATTAATCTACAAAAAACAAATACAAAATAAAGTCAACATAGTTCCTTTAACACAGCCAAAGATAATATTACATTATCTCTATCACTAAGATAAACTAAGTAGACTTCATATATTTTATGTCAAACTACTATTAAACTGACTATACCCTACCGGTATGACAGAGAAGCCTGGTGTATGGATGAAAGAGGAAATCAAATAAAAGACAAGTATTTCTAATTGAAATTAGTGATCTTAAAGGTATCAAAGTCTTGTTTTGGTTTCTCCTTTTCATTATGCAATAAGGAATAGTTTTCAAACATTCATATTCACTCATTGAATGCTTTGGAGTCTTTAATCTTGACTGTCCCATGTGTTAACCAGTCACTGTGATTCCTTGATGTATTTAAACCTTTTCATTTTGGACACTTAGGGTGTGGATTCAAATGTAAATCTTATTTGGTTCATGTTTATTAGGGACCAACAAAGTATTTGCAGACAATATTGTTTTTTTGGATCATTTTGAGAGTCATATAGCATGACTCTACCCTCACTTACAACGACATAGATTGGTTTATTTAGATTTCTTTATTTATTTTGAAGTTTACATGTAAATAATAACCATTCCATGGATTCAAAGACCTAGAACCCATGGAATGAAGATTATTAACCATGTACAATATTGATCTATCTTGGAAGTTGCTGAAGTTTGGAGGAAAAGAGTGATCACTAGCTGTGACAAGGAGTGTTCCATGGAATTCTGTGGCACAAGTATAACATGAGAAAGTGTTTGAGTTGAAGGGCATAGTGTTTTTATGATTGAAATAGTATTGTATGTCGATTTCTGAATAATGCACCAATTCTCTCTTTGTTAATGTGTTTTTGAAAGAATATTTATATAATAAACATTACTTTTATAAAATAAAATGAATAATAAATACTACACATTATTAGATAAAACATATATAGTCTAGGGCTTTGTAGAAATCACCTACTCTTGCAGCTCATAACCATAATACTGGTTTCAACCTAGCTAAGATCACATTCAATCAAACATATATGTTTTAAAAAAACTAATCATACCGTAGGTTAAGGTAAGGAAATCCTTACAGGCGATTCTCCTTTTACACCAAATAACAGTGGTAACCCTCATAGGTGGTCCTCATTTTACAACAAAATAAAAGTGGCATTAACCCTCACATGAGGTCCTCCTTTTAGACAAAATAATAGTAGAAACCCTCGTAGGCGGTCCTCCTTTTACACTAAAATAAGAGTGGCATTAACCCTCGCAGGCGGTCCTCCTTTTACACCAAATAACAATGTCAACCCTCATAGGAGGTCATCCTTTTACACCAAATAATAGTGGCATTAACCCTCATAGGCAGTCCTCATTTTACACCAAATAATAGTGGAAACCCTCGTAGGGTGTCCTCCTTTTGCACCAAATAACAATGGCAACCCTCAAAAGCGGTCCTCCTTTTACACCAAATAACATTGGCAACCCTTGTAGGTGGTCCTCCTTTTACACCAAATAAAACTGGTGCAATCCTTGCGGATGGTCTTCCTCCACACACTCCAAGCTTCGTCTAATAATGAAATGAGATATGAAATCCTTTTTTTTTAAGTTATGCCTGTGTTGGTTGACCATTCAACCTACACAGTACTAGTCAAAATTGTGACCAACATGGGCATGGATTAAAAAAAAGAAAGTTTTCCTTCTATAATCTGACCAACCTAGACCTTTTAAATTGATGGTCAAAAATTTTGGTAGAAAAATAAGGTCAAATGTACTAGTGACTATTTGGAGAATGGGGTGCAGAGTCCATAGAAAATATTAAATGCATAATGAAAACCATAAGATGACATTGTTCAACATTTTTCCAATAGGTATGAGAGGAGTGAAGATCTAAGAATTATGTGGATATAGGAGGAAGCCAACTATCTCCTTGCAAAATAAACTATTTATCTGAATGGATATATTTTTATTCCATAATTTGTATCCAATGTACATTACCTAATTTAAAATATATCACTATAAGAAGTGGTTTGGAGAGGTCCAAATTCACTAAAATTCTTTCAATGGATATTTTATTGAAAATATTGGAATTAGGGTAAACCTTAATGAATATATACATAAGAAAACTTGCACCAATATTGGAGTGGGAGATGGGAGATCTTAACATAGGTAGGGGAAACTACAATAGGATCCAATAAAGGTTTGGATTCATTTGAGGTCAAAGGAACAAGGCACAAGAGTTACATTTCAAGGCATACATAAATACTTGAAAACCTTCTTATTATCCATAGAAGGATATCAAATGACAAAGAAACCACAAATAGAAGATAAATATCAACCTTTCATAAAATAAGAAGATTTTAGTGATTAAATAAATAGACCTATACTTTTATAAGAGAAAACCATAGCTAGTAAAATTTACCAATTAGTGCTAGCTTCTAAAACTAAGAACTATTGTCCAATACCTCATTTCTCAACTCTACCTCTACAAATGAAGAAAATATGGAAGGCATTTTGGTCACTTAACAAAAGGTCCATTCAAGGTTTGGATGGTGTAGGAATCACTTTGTGGCTAGGGAAAGGTGATGGAATGGTTGAGATATGGAAGGCCAAAATAAGTGAAGAGCAAAGTTCCCTTGAGTAGATAAATGTTGATAGAGAATATGGATAACCTGGATGATTTATCCATCATAGGGAAATTTCAAACACTTATGGATAGGAGATATGATAACTTTCATGGATGTGAACCAACAAAGACTAATTCTAAGTTGAAATTGATTGGAAGTTGGGATAACAAAAAAGGTGACATTTAGGGTTTTCTACAAAAGTATTAAAAGGTGAGTTATAATAGAACCATGGTTAGAATAAGTGAAACCTTTAAATGTTTTTTATCATCACATCAGATTTATCATAGAAATTTTGATTGACTTGGCTTGTGGAAAGATTTTCTTAAGTTATAACATTCACCATACATGTAGGATCAATAAGGACTCTACAAGAGGTAATTCCACTAATAATTGCATGTATGTAAAGTGGACGATTAGGTTCCCTTATAGTCTTAATAGGGTCAAATGTAATGGAAATTTCAGATTCAAGTTTGGCTTCTAGTTTAGGTACAAATTGATCAATAGGATTAGCAAAATTATTGTCTTTGGTAACCTCAGTGTCATATCTCATAATGGTAAGAGAGTCAAAACATGGGTAGATGGAGAATGAATAGACTCAATGGTATTATTTTAATGGGAAGGTAAAGTATTTGTAAAAATTTATAGGTTTTGGGAGTGAAAGGCAATAATTTTTTTCTTTGAATATTAACATCATCAATAGATATAACATTTTAATCAATGAATTGTTGACTAATAGTTTTCAAATGAAAATAGTTTTCAGTATCATAAGTCGATTGATGATGATATTGGTTAAAAGGATTTGGGATCAAAAATTGTGTTGGATTGTTTAGAAGGATCAATTGGCTTTCTAGGAGGAAGTCTTAAGACATTACAATTTATCAATTTCAAAATCACATTATGTAAATATTTAGTAAGAGGAGTAGAATTATGAGAGGGTCTAAAATAAGATTCAACAAAGGAGCCACAACTTTGGATGTTGCTATCACTTTACCATCAATGTTGTTTGATGAAGTGTTGATCTTGATGAATCCTTTTTGTTTTTGAAACTTATGAAATGTATTGGATGCAACATCACTCTTATCAACTAGATCCATTGGAGTGGTGTTCTCAAATTAACTCACTTGAGGCTAATAATTATGAAACACTACACATATTTGAGTAAAGGAAGAGAATTCACAAATGAATATATTTTGGTTTGTGGTGACTGGTCAATAAGGTATTGTACCATTTTAATTTATCACGGGATTTGGGATTAGCACATCAATATTTTTTTAGTTGACTCGTCAAGTGTTGACCAAGGTTGAGTTGTCAAGATTTTCTCAAGGTTGACTAATCAAGTATTTTTAAGGTTATCTTGTTAAATGACATAAGTCTCGTTATAATGGCTTACAATTAGAGTTTTTCCATTTTGAGAATTTTTTAGCTTCTTGTAGCTCTATCGAGCTACAAGAGATTGCAAAATGTAATAGGTTAAAAATTACTGGATAATAAGATTGGACTCTCTATTTGGTGGATGTAGCCCAGGATTGGGTGAACCACATTAAATCAGTCTATCTTCTTCTTCAAATTTTGTGTGCTTTTTTACTTTACATTATAAGTTATATTTGCATATAACTATTAGATTTCAATTTTATAATCTAGTTATCATTTGATAGGTCTTATGATTGAGTGTGAGTCTCACAGTTGACTAGGAGTCTCATGGTTGAGTGAGAGTAATGGAAGAAGAGGGTAAGTTGAAGGTTGAGAATTTTAATGGGTAGAGCTTGCAGTGATGAAAAATTAAAATGGGGGAATATCTCTATTAGAAGGATTTATTGTGGCCATTGGGAGGAAAATCCAAGAAAATGATAGAAATGTTTGATGAGGATTGGGATATTTTGGATAAAAAGGCACTTGAAACTATTCATTTATGCCTCGCACAATTAGTGGTATTTAATATTACACAAGAAAATAAAATGGAATATTTGATGTAAATCCTAGCGAAGTTATATGCAAAGCCTTCTACTACAAATAAGGTATTTCTCATGAAGAATTTATTTAATATGAAAATGGTAGAAGTTGGCTCAGTTGTTGATCATTTAAATAAGTTTAATATAGTTACTAGTCAATTATGTTTTGTTAGTGTCAATATTGATGAAGAAATTAGGTCTCTTTTGATTTTGTGCTCTTTGCTTGAAAGCTAGAATGGCTTGGCAATGGATGTTAGTAACTTAGAGGGTCAACCAAAAGCATGATTACTGGTTCACTAGATGTTAAGATAAAATGGCCAGATAATAAGAGACTATGCGACTAAGCAGTCATGTAATCACCGAGAAGAAAGATGTGATGACCAGGCATCATGTGAATAAGCGACTAGCTGGGAAAGAAATGTGCACATGCATTTAAAAAGGAATTAAGTGGCTTGAAAAAGTAACACAAAATTAGAAAAAGGCCTGGGCAGACTTAGGGTTTTTTACTGCAACAGCTAGAAATTTAAAAATTTGGTTAGGGTTTAAGGTCAGAGACATGAAAAACATTGGAGAGACCAGAGGAAAATGGGTAAAGCCATGAAATTTTTTTGCAAGTGCTAATAGTGGCTCTATCTAGGGATGATGGCTAACTTGTGCCCATGCAAGAATTCAAAATTTCTAGTTTGAGTAGACGACCTACTGGAAAAAACCTAAATAACAAAGAGCAGCAGGACAAAACCCTAGGAACCAAGACAAAATGAAACAAGAGGCAAGAAACTATTTACAAAATATACAACATGTACATACCTAAGTAATGTTCATGGAAAGAAAAATACCTTCAATTGAAGTATTGCTTCAAGAATTGTCCATGAACTGGCAATTCTTGAATGTCACCGTTTAGTTCTTTGACAATGTATGAATCTTGGCCCCATTTCTCATGAATCAGATATGGCCCTAACCAAAGTGGATGAAATTTTCCATGTTTTCCTTTATCCTCCAATCTAGCATTCCAAATCAACACCAAATCATCAAGTTCAAACTTCCTATCAATAGCTTTCTTGTCATATAAATTTTTAACCTGTAACTACAATTTGGCATTGTTTGAAGCTGATTCTCTTCTAGTTTCATCCAACCTAATGAAATCTTCAATCCTTAATTGCATTTCATCATTTATGTCATCATCATATAACTGAACAAACTTATACATCTCCAATAAGTTGTTCTAAGGCATTCTTGCATGTATTCCATATACCAGGTCAAATGGTGCACAACCAATTGCCTTCTTTACAGTCACCTTGTCAACCCATAGAGCTAATGCTAACTTTGAATTCCATGCCTTCTTATTCTTTTCAAGAATCCTCTTGGAGAATTTTCATCAGGCTCTTGTTAGTTGATTCTGCCTGTCCATTTCCTTGTGGATGATAAGGTGAGGAATTTGACCTTTGAATTCCTAGACACTTGCAGAATTCTTTGTACTTAGTAGACCTAAAGTACATTGCATTGTCACTAACTATCCTCTCAGGGCAGCCGAATCTTGTAACAACATTATTCAATAGAAAATCAATTACCACCTTACTAGTTGCATTTCTTGTAGGGATAGCCTCTACCAATTTTGTGAAATAATCAGTAGCAACTAGTATCCAAGAATGTCCCCCACTGGACTTGTTTGGTATCTCCCCTATGAAATCTATTAACCATTGTTGGAAAGGAGCTTGTACTTCTACTAGCCTTAAGGGCACATTGCCTGAAAATTTAAGCTTACCAGAGAACCTTTGACAAGCATTACACCTCCTTACTAACTGCTCTACATCCTTGAAGATTGTGGGCTGCCAGAATCCTACTCTCAAGATTTTATGAGCAGTGGTTTTGCCCATGTAGTGTCCACCACAAAATCCCTCATGCATTTCTTTTAACAACTTGTTGGCCTGAGCTTCATCCACACATTTCAAAAGTATGCAATCTAAATTTTTCCTATACAATTTACATTTTACAATCACATACCTGATAGCCTGTAACTTCAATGTCCTTTTTTGATTATCATCAATTCTTGCTAGACATTTCATGTTCCTTAAGTAATAGATAATATCTTGATACCGGATATAATCATCCATATCACAAGTATAATCAATCTTGGTTTGATTTATTTGATTTGCATCAAGATTGGATTGAGCCATCAATTTTGCCAATCCTTGTCCTCTAACCAATTTAGTAATCTATATATCAATGTTAAACTCTTGAATTCTATTTATCCATCTGCATCTCCTCCCAGACACCTCCTATTGTGAGAAAATATCTTTGACTGCTGCACTTGGTACAAAGGAAATCACAATTGCTCCCATCAAATAGCTCCTAAAAGCTTTCATAGCTTTCACCAATGCATATGCCTATTTTTCATTAATGTCATATTTCAATTCAGAAACCTACAAAGATTTACTAAAAAATGCAATAGGCTGCTCATAACCCTCATTATTTTTTTGCAACAATACTGTAGCAATAGTATGAAAATATGCAAAGGAAAAGATATGCATTGGGATGTTGTAATCAGGTGCCTTAAGAATAGGTGCATCTTTAATAGCCTACTTGATATCCTTGAAAGCTTCATTAGGCTCACCTTCCCAACTGACAATAGATCCTTTCTTCAACATCTTAGATATGGGTCTAGTAACTTCAGCAAAGTTTGTTACAAATCTTCTCAAGAAGTTTACCTGACCAAAGAAGGACTGAATTCCTTTAATATTCTTTGGTTTTTGAATCTTATCAATGGCTGCCACCCTTTTAGGATCAATTCTAACTCCTTTCTTCCCAACCAAGTGGCCAAGCAACTTACCCTTAGTGACACTGAATGCACATTTCCTTGGATTTAATGAAATGCCATATTCCAAAGCCCTCACAAATATTTTCTCCAAATGAGTACAATGGTCTTCTTCCTTCTTGGAATAGGAAGTTAAATCATCTTGATAGATGACAAGGAAATCATCAATAAAATCTGAAAAGGCAACATCCATTGCCCTCTGGAAAGTTGCACCAGCATTTGTGAGACCAAAAGTCATTCTTACATAAACATATGTCCCCCAAGGTGTTGTGAAAGCTATCCTAAATTGTTCTGATTCTTTGACAATTATTTGATTGTAACTAGAGAAACCATCCATCATAGACATTAATTTAGATCCAGTCACTCTCTGCAACATAGCTTCCATATTGGGTAGCCAATAGTTATCCTTTAATGAGTTGATGTTTAAGTTCTTGAAATCTACACAAAGTCTGATGTCACCATTTTTCTTCCTCACAGGAACTAAATTTGAAACCCAAGAAGAATGTCTAATAGGCTTGATAATTCAAGCATCTCTTAGCTTCATTAATTCTTCTTGCATTTTAGGTGCCAAAGTAGGATTTATAGGCCTTTGTTTTTGCCTGAACGGTTTAGCATCTTCTTTCAAAGGAATAACATGCTAAAACAAATCCTCTCTATAAAACTTCAAGTCATCATATGACCATGCAAAAACATGCCTAAATTTTCTTAACAATTCAACCAAAGACTTCTTTACTTTCTGAGACATGTCCTTACCAATGTACACCTTTTTAGGTGCTTCTTGTGTTCCAAGATTTATCTCCTCTAAATCCATATGATCTTCCTTTTTAATATCCTTCTGAACTCTATCTTGGTTATCAAATATAGTTTCTAGAACAACAAGTCCCTTAGGAACCTTGTTAGTTTTAAGTTGAATGACTTCATTACCAAGGACAACTTCTTTTCCTTCTATAGTCTCAATCAGAGTTGAAAAATCTAATTCCTGACCATGATACTGACCTTCACAACTCATAAATTTCAAAATGTCTTGGTCATCCTCAAAGACTTGCCAATTTTCAACATTGTCTAGTATACTAGGCCTAGTCTGAATTTCAACTTTAGAGAAGCCAGAAAAAGTAATATCACTGGGGTTGATTTCTATATTGGCTAAAAAATCAGCCATCTTATTATTACTCCTACCCTTCCACTCAATATTGAAGGCATCAAAACATTCAATCAAATCCCATACAACATTTCTATACTATTTTAGCCTCTTGTTCTTTGAAGCATACACTGATATAACTTGAGATACCACCAATTTAGAATCCCCTACATCCCTTAAGCACTTAATTCCATGCTTTTGTACCAACCTCAACCCTATCAACAATGCTTCATATTCTGCTATATTATTGGTACAAAAGAAACTTAATGTGAAAGAAAATTTGTAGGTATTTCCATCAGGCGAAATAAGTAAAATACCTGCTCCTGCACCATCTTTACAATTTGCACCATCAAAATAAATCACCCACAAATCACCCCTCATAGATTTAGCATTTTCCTCGATAGAGATAAGTGGAAATATAGGCTCCCTTTCAAGCATGGGGATTTCTACCCTGAAAAAATTGATGTCAGTATCCACAAATCATGTAGTCTCGTTGTCAATATTTCTTTCAATCATGTGGCATACTCTTGGCTCTTGCTCAATCTTGATAAACTAGTCATCAATCTTGAAAGTTGCATAGGACAAGTCACATTGTAAACTTCCACCCATGGCAACACTCCATCTCTTGGATAATAGCATCCCATAATGAAGAGGGATGTCCACCACCAAAACACTCATGGTTAGTTCTTTCTCTGGATAAGCTGCCAGCCTATAGGGCATTGCATTTATAGTTCCAATAACCGGCACTTCTCTCTGATCCATTGCACAACATCTACCTTGAATTGTATCAACTTTAAGGCCCAATTTCTCCATGATTTTGAAAGGCATGACAGTATTTGAGGCACCTGAATCAATCATGCAGTTCCTCAATTTCATTCCATTCACAATGACACTCAAGAAAAATGGATCTATATTTTCAAGGCTAGCATTGACAGAGCTATCTCACTATATAGGTGGAATCTAAGACACCATTCCTTGATCATCTACTCCTTTTAAAACTTTAGCTTGAGATTCATTTCATGCAACATCACTATGATGAACATTATCTACCCATGCAATAGCTCTATCCTTATGTTCAAGGATCCTCAACAATTCTGACAAAGGAACCTTAATAGTTATCTGAGACAATAAAGCTAACAAATCAATAGGAGTAGAGGGAGGAACCTCAATCTGCACTACTTTAGTGTCCTCTTTTTTATCTGATATATTAGGTGTATTGGTGACTTTCATCTTTTCATCTTTAGCCATTGTGTTAACTGGCTTCTTTGTTTCATTATAAATTCTTTCAACTCCAACTCCCTTAGGCTCCCATTTCTTACCTTTTACATTCTTGAACCTTGTCATATGATCATTTTTTGACTTACCCTCACTTGGTTCTCTGGAGTCGGTGTTCTTTATAAACATTCTTGTAGCTTTCCCATTTACATCCCTTGCCACCATGCCTCTAGTTTGCACCTGAGCTATCATCTCTATAGTAATTCTATCCATCTCTTCTCTTGAAGGTCTTCTTAAATTCACTAGCTCAGAGGAAGAAATCATATTACATGTCTTTTCATCAATGTCATTGTTATCAGAAAAAAACTCCTGATGGAAAAGTGTCTGATTGTGTCTCTTTGAGCATACATTTGTTTCTTCATCAATATAAAAATCATCTTCATATCCTAAATGTGAAGTTTCCATATTGCACCGAATGTCATCATGAGTTTCTTCTTGATCTAACTCTTCATTACTATCATCTTGATATGCTGACATGGATTGTGCAACCATACAATGTTCTATAGAATGAGGGGACTGGCTTGCTATGCACCATGGTGTATCCTCTATAACATTTATAGAAGACTTTTGTAAAGGATCAGGGCAAACCCTGTCATTATTTCCTCTTACAGGAGGGACAACAGGCTCGCCATCCTTCCATTGGGTGTTGTAGGGATAATTCTGCAATCTATTCTACCTACTGAAATTGTTGTTGAATTGGGGCTTTTCATTGGCAAGAGCATTATTAATTCTATTAGTAGGTGCTTTTAAATATTTTAATGCATTCAGCACCTTATCCAATTTATCTTCCTCTTGCTTCTTATTTCCAACATTTCCTTCATTATCCCTTTTATATCTTTTGTCTCCAAATAGCTTTGGATCATCTCTTTTCCCACCCAGTTTTCCTGATATCTTCACATTGTTTTCAATATTGACAATAATCCTAAAAGCATCCCTAAGAGTTCTTGGTTCCTTGTCCCTTAACAAGTTTCCCATTTTTCCATCAAATGCATTGAAGTATGTAGTTAAACAAACATTGTCATCTAACCTCATAACTTGAAACAACTTATGCATACCCTTCTGAAATCTCATATTAAATTCAGGTGCAGACTGATTCTGATTTTTTTTTATAGTGTTGAACTCATTCAACATAAAGCTAGCATTAGGCCTATCACCATATTGTTCTTTGAAACATTTCTCAAAAGAATCCCATGTATCAATACATCTGTTAGGGAGTCTCTTGAACCAATCTCTAGAATCTTCCATCAAGGATTGAACAAACAATTTCATGACTACATCCTCATGCTCAACCTCATAATCATTTAGTACATCAACAAATAACCTAAGATGTTCTTCACAACTAATAGCATTATTACTAGCAAACTTAGGTATCTTATCTCTTATATCAGTTGGAAAAGCATTTGGGTAGCCAGGTATTCCATCAAATCTAATTTTCCTATAGCCTTCTAATTGCATAGGTCTTCTTTGAAAACTTGAACTAGTATTCCCACTAGAATTAATATTTTTATCTACATTCCCACCCATTTGTACTCTTGACTATTTATTAGGGTCAACAACTGATTTGGCAGATGCAGTAGGAAAAAGATTACTAGTAGTAGTACTACCAAGTGGAATAGTAGTAGTCATAGATGGCATACCTAATTCAACAATAGATGGGACATAAGTATTTGCTGATGAAGCCTTCAAGAACTGGATCTTTCTTCTTTTTTCTACAATAGAAG
This sequence comes from Chamaecyparis obtusa, assembly GCA_027943335.1. Classification (NCBI taxonomy): domain Eukaryota; kingdom Viridiplantae; phylum Streptophyta; class Pinopsida; order Cupressales; family Cupressaceae; genus Chamaecyparis; species Chamaecyparis obtusa. The sequence continues at coordinate 35,924 of BSBK01010382.1, forward strand.
CCTCAATTTTAGCTCTCTCCAATTCTTTAGCTAGATCTTCATCCTCTTTTCTTTTCCTTTCTATCTCTATCTCCTTATTTGAAATGGGTGGTGGGATCTTTGGTATTGCCACTGGCTTGCTTATTTGGGCTCCCACCATCTTTTGCTTTCCCTTTTCTCCTATAACAATAGCAGGTCTAGTAATCACCCGCCCATCTTTATCCTTAGGTAGAGGAATGTAACTTTGAATCTGTCTAATGGCAGGGCCCTCTTTGTCAAATTCATGGTCTTGCAGCAAACGTTCCTACTCACTTCTCAAAGCTTCAAGATCACCAAAAACATCATGTTGCAAAGTTCTAGGAGTAGAAGAAAGCATCTTGTTTCTCTCCTTCATCTCATTTATTTTTCTAAGAAGAGACTATCTTTCCATCAAAGCATTCATATTTTCAGCCTCTCTTTCCTCTTGTAACCTCTTATATATGGCATCCTGCTCTGCCAATTGCAACCTTAAAGCACTCAAATCATTTGGATCTACCATAGTATCTGTAGAGCTTGATGACACATCTATATCAGTAGGATTATGATATGGGAAATGGACACATCTTGGTCCCATAGGCTACCTTCTAAACATATCATCATCAGGATCTAAATTTGGCCTAAAACCCATGTCTCTTTCTTGCACATCCTGCCCTGCAGGTAATGAAATTTTATCTTGGAAAATTGCTTCTAGGGTATCATAAAATTTGTCCTCAGAGTGACCACTATTAGATTTTGAACTCTTATATTGTGATCCTGCTTCACTTGAAGATACATTTGGTGCTCTATTTCTAACATTATTTTGTTTCCTCATAGGAGCACTTGTATATTCTTCATTTCGCCTGATCCAGCTTTTCTTGCCTGACCTAGGTAATTGTTCCAAAGTAACCTCTAGATTTTTCTTGACAAAAGACCTAGTATTCCTTCTTTTGTCCATGATTTCAATTTTTCAACACTGGTTCTAACCTTTGATTCACCACCCACCTAAATGGGAAATCTTTCAAGCTTACAAGAAAACCACTGAAAACAATAGGAGAAACACAAGAGTCTAGCACAACTTCTATCTCTAGACTCTCCCTAGTAGAGTCACCATTCTGTTTGTCCCCCTTCTCTTTCTACTTGTAGGTTTACACTATGATTGACAAATTAATGTCACTGACTCTATCACCACTCTAAAGTTTGCAAGGAAAAAGGGCCAATTAACAAGGATCAAAGAGATCCTCCTACACTTTGAGAAAAAATGCTCAGGCTGGTGTACCCTTGATTCACTTCTTCAAAGGAATCAAAAAATATTGTACAACTATACCCTTTACTAACTGATTGAAATATTTTATCATTTAAACATGTGTGTGATTGATGATGATGGACTACTTCCAGAGAATGGATCAGTGCCTAAATCCAGGGCATAGAGTCACTTAATCACATATATCAATTGAAATCCCTAACTCAAACACTCTTGAACTTAGAATAAGTGCTTTTCCTATTATCCCTCTCCCTCACATACCAAGACATCAAATTCTTATCTAGCCATGAACTCACTAAAACTACCTCAAAGATTTTAATCCTAACTTTGTTATGAACTCAAAGATAATTTCACAATACTCTTTGTTTACCATATGCTAACCCACTTTGTGACATTAACATATATGAGCTCAAGAACAAAATAAGAAGACACACACAAGTATGAGATTGGAATCCAAGTGTATTCTCATTCAAATTTGTAGAATCAATACATTACCAAATAACAAAATGCTAGGAAAACAAACCGTAAATCCAAGCTCTCATTGTTCAGTCTTTTACATTGACTATCAACATGACATCAACAACCTGGGACCAAAAGTTTGGAACACCAAAAGTCTTGGAACCCCTTCTAAGTCAAAAATACAATAGGTTGTGTTAAAGGAACTATGTTGACTTTATTTTTTAGCTGTTTAACATGAGAATTTATAACTCATGTACCTAATTTTAGGGTGCTTTGATTAGACTAGGCATTATCCAATCGCCTGTGAGGGTTGTCACTGCTATTAATTGGTGTAAAAGGAGGATCGCCTGTGTGTTATAGAACTTCATATAAATATTCACTATTTGGATAATGTCTATTCTAATGAAAAATAGTGTATACAAGGTATCCAAGCACACTAGTATGAAGTACATGGGTTATGTTCATCTCACTAGATTTAGATATGCATTAATGCTCAATTGAATGATACGTCCCCATAAAAATGTGAACTCCTATTAATCTACAAAAAAAAAATACAAAATAAAGTCAACATAGTTCCTTTAACACAACCAAAGTTAATATTAAATTATCTCTATCACTAAGTTAAACTAGGTAGCCTTCCTATGTTTTATGTCAAACTACTATTAAACTAACTGTACCCTACTATTATGACAAAGAAGCCCGGTGTATGGATGAAATAGGAAATCAAATAAAAGACAAGTTTTTTCTAATTGAAATCGTGATCTTAAAGGTGTCAAAGTTTTGTTTTGGTTTCTCCTTTTCATTATGCAATAAGGAATAGTTTTCAAACAGTCATACTCACTCATTGAATGCTTTGGAGGCTTTAATCTTGACTGTCCCACGCATTAACCAGTCACTGAGATTCCTTGAAGTATTTAAACCTTTTCATTTTGGACACTTAGGGTGTGGATTCAGATGTAAATCTTATTTGGTTCATGTTTATTAGGGACCAAAAAAGTATTTGCAAACAATATTGTTTATTTGGATCAGTTTCAGAGTCATATAGCATGACTCTACCCTCACTTACAATGACATAGACTGGTTTATTTAGATTTCTTTATTTATTTTAAAGTTTACTTGTAAATAATAACCATTCCATGGATTCAAAGGCCTAGAACCCATGCAATGAAGATTATTAACCATCTACAATATTGATCTAACTTTGAAGTTGTTGAATTTTGGAGGAAAACAGTGATCACTAGCTAAGGTAGGGAGTGTTGCATGGAATTTCATGGCACAAGTATAACATGAGAAAGTGTTTGAGTTGAAGGTCATAGTGTTTTCATGATTGAAATAGTCTGGTATGTTGATTTCTGAATAATACACCAATTCTCTCTTTGTTAATGTTTTTTTGATAGAATATTTATATAATATTTATTAATTTTATAAAATAAAATGAATAATAAATACTACACATTCTTAGATAAAACATATATAGTCTATGGCTTTGTAGAAATCACCTTCTCTTGCAACTCGTAACCATAATACTAGTTCTAACCTAGCTAAGATCACATTCAATCAAACATATATGTTTAAAAAAAAATTGATCATACCGTAGGTTAAGGTAAGGAAATCCTTACAGGTGGTTTTCCTTTTACACCAAATAATAGTGGCAACCCTCATAGGTGGTCCTCCTTTTACACCAAAATAAAAGTGGCACTAACCATCACAGGAGGTCCTTCTTTTACACAAAATAATAGTAGAAACCCTCACAGGTGGTCCTCCTTTTACACTAAAATAACAGTGGCATTAACCCTCACAAGAGGTCCTCATTTTACACCAAATAGCAATGTCAACCCTCATAGGAGGTCATCCTTTTACACCAAATAGTAGTGGCATTAACCCTCTTAGGCAGTCCTCCTTTTACACCAAATAATAGTGGCAACCCTCGCAAGGTGTCCTCCTTTTGCACCAAATAACAATGGCAACCCTCATAGGTATTCCTCCTTTTACACCAAATAACACTGCCAACCCTCGTAGGTGGTCCTCCTTTTACAACAAATAATATTGGTGCAACCCTTGCAAATGGTCTTCCTTCTTGCGTTCCAAGCTTGGTCTAATAATGAAATGAGATATGAAATCCTTTTTTTTTAAGTTATGCCTGTGTTGGTTGAACATTCAACCTACATGGTACTGGTTAAAATTTTGACCAACACGGGCATGGATTAAAAAAAAGAAAGTTTTCCTTCTATAATCTGACCAACCTAAAGCTTTTTATTTGATGGTCGAAAATTTTGGTAGAAAAATAAGGTCAAGTGTACTAGTGACTATTTGGAGAGTGGTGTGTAGAGTCCATAGAAAATATTGAATGCATAATGAAAACCATAAGATGACATTGTTCAACATTTTTCCGATAGGTATGAGAGGAGTGAAGATCTAAGAATTATGTGGTTATAGGAGGAAGCCAACTATCTCCTTGCAAAATAAACTATTTATCTGAATGGATACCTTTTTATTCCATAATTTGTATCCAATGTACATTACCTATTTAAAAATATATCTCTATAAGAAGTGGTTTGGAGAGGTCCAAATTCACTAAAATTCTTTCAATGGATATTTTATTGAAAATATTGGAATTAGGGTAAACCTTAATGAATATATTCATAAGAAAACTTGCACCAATATTGGAGTGGGAGATGGGAGATCTTAACATAGGTAGGGGAAACTAAAATAGGATCCAATAAAGGTTTGGATGCATTTGAGGTCAAAGGAACAAGGCACAAGACTTACATTTCAAGGCATACATAAATACTTGAAAACCTTCTTATCATCCATAGAAGGATATCAAATGACAAAGAAACCACAAATAGAAGATAAATATCAACCTTGCATAAAATAAGAAGATTTTAGTGATTAAATACATAGACCTATACTTTTATAAGAGAAGACCATAGGTAGTAAAATTTACCAATTAGTGCTAGCTTCTAAAACTAGGAAATGTTGTCCAATACCTCATTTCTCAACTCTACCTCTACAAATGAAGAAAATATGGAAGGCATTTTGGTCACTTAACAAAAGGTCCATTCAAGGTGTGGATGGTGTAGGAATCACTCTGTGGCCAGGGAAAGGTGATGGAACTATGTGAGAGGAATTTATAAGTTCACAAATCTTCTTAATTTTTAATTTTTGATATTATAGAAAATAATTTTCTTTTCAAGGTTGGAAGGGTTGAGATATGGAAGGCCAAAATAAGTGAAGACCCAAGTTCCCTTAAGTAGATTAATGTTGATAGAGAATATGGATAACCTGGATGATTTATCCATCACAGGGAAATTTCAAACACTTATGGATAGGAGATATGATAAATTTCATGGAAGTGAGCCAACAAAGACTAATTCTAAGTTGAAATTGATTGGAAGTTGGGATAACAAAAAAGGTGACATTTAGGGTTTTCTACAAAATTATTAAAAGGAGAGTTATAATAGAACCACCATTAGAATAAGTGAAACCTTTATATGTTTTTATCATCACATCAGATTTATCATAGAAATTTTGATTGACTTGTCTTGTGGAAAGATTTTCTTAAGTTATAACATTCACCATACATGTAGGATCAATAAGGACTCTGCGAGAGGGAATTCCACTAATAATTGCGTCTATGTAAAGTGGATGATTAGGTTCCCTTATAGTCTTAATCGGGTCAAATGTCATGGAAATTTTAGATTCAAGTTTGACTTCTTGTTTAGGTACAAATTGATCAATAGGATTAGCAAAATTATTGTCTTTGGTAACCTCAATGTCATATCTCATAATGGTAGGAGAGTCAAAACATGGGTAGATGTAGGATGAATAAACTCAGTGGTATTATTTTAATGGGAAGGTAAAGTATTTGTATAAATCTATAGGTTTTGGTAGTGAAAGGCAATAATTTTTTTCTTTGAATATTAACACCCTTAATAAATATAACATTTTAATCAATGAAGAGTTGACCAATAGTTTTCAAATGCAAATAGTTTTCAGTATCATAAGTAGATTGATGATGATATTGGTTAAAAAGATTTGAGATCAAAAATTTCGTTGGATTGTTTAGATGGATTAATTGGCTTTCTAGGAGGAAGTCATAAGATTCAACAAAGGAGCCACACCTTTGGATGTTGCTATCACTTGACCATCAATGTTGTTTGATGATGAAATGTTGATCTTGATGAATCCTTTTGGTTTTTGAAAATTATGAAATGGATTGGATGCAACATCACTCTTATCAACTAGATCCATTGGAGTGGTGTTCTCAAATTAACTCACTTGAGGCTAATAATTATGAAACACTACACATATTTGACTAAAGGAAGAGAATTCACAAATGAATATATGTTGGTTTGTGGTGACTAGTCAATAAGGTATTGTACTATTTTAATTTATCATGGGATTTGGGGTTAGCTCATCAAGCATTTTTTAGTTGACTCATCAAGTATTGACCAAGGTTGAGTTTTCAAGATTTTCTCAAGGTTGACTCATCAAGTATTTTTAAGGTTATCTTTTTAAATGACATAAGTCTCGTTATAATGGCTTACAATTAGGGTTTTTCCATCTTGAGAATTTTGTAGCTTCTTGCAGCTCTATTGAGCTACAAGAGATTGCAAAATGTAATAGGTTAAAAATTACTAGATAATAAGATTGGACTCTTTGTTTGGTGGATGTAGCCCAAGATTGGGTGAACCACGTTAAATTAGTCTGTCTTCTTCTTCAAATTTTGTGTGCTTTTTTAATTTGCATTATAAGTTATATTTGCATATAACTATTAGATTTCAATTTTATAATCCTAACAACTATTATTAGAGGGGGCTGTTTTCAGTTATCATTTGATAGGTCTTACAATTGAGTGGGAGTCTCACAGTTGAGTAGGAGTCTCATGGTTGAGTGAGAGTAATGGAAGAAGAGGGTAAGTTGAAGGTTGAGAATTTTAATGGGTACAGCTTACAGTGATGAAAAATGAAAATGAGGGAATATCTCTATTAGAAGGATTTATCATGGCCATTGGGAGGAAAATCTAAGAAAATGATAGCAATGTCTGATGAGGATTGGTATATTTTGGATAAAAAGGCACCTGAAACTATTCATTTATGCCTCGCACAATCAGTGGTATTTAATATTACACAAGGAAATAAAATGGAAGATTTGATGTAAATCCTAGCTAAGTTATATGCAAAGCCTTCTACTACAAATAAGGTATTTCTCATGAATAATTTATTTAATATGAAAATGGTAGAAGGTGGCTTAGTTGTTGATCATTTAAATAAGTTTAATATAGTTACTAGTCAATTATGTTTTTTTAATGTCAATATTGATGAAGAAACTAGGTCTCTTTTGATTTTGTGCTCTTTACTTGAAAGCTAGAATGGCTTGGCAATGGATGTTAGTAACTCTGTTTTTGGTTTAAATACCCTAAAATTTGATGATGTTGTTGGGTAAAAGCACAAAGTTGTGTCATGTTTCAGGACAACTTATCAGCACAGCTGAATTTGAGTATTTCTAACTAAAATTATTTTTTGTCAAACATATGGTCTAGCTAGATTCATTCTAGCTAAGTTAGATAAGTTCTTCACCTTTTCCAATTGGAAATATCTAGTAAATGCATGTTTTATAACAATTACTAAAGAAATAAAATTATTTCAGAAAAGCGACGTTTCAATAACTCTTACTCTTTTTAATGATATTTTTTTACAAATATGAAAATACTCTTTTTTAGAGCATAGAGTCAAGATTAACATCATATAATTTTTATAGTATTTTAATTAGATCTAATATATTATAATTTCAAAATACTACAAGTAGGTATTTTAACATTTGAGAACAAGATGCTTCAAAAATAGAAAAAAATAGTAAAGCTTATCAAAAAAATTGAAAATTTATATTTAACACTAGAGGAGAGAGTTATCTTCAAGAGTGTGTAATTTATTTTCAGAATGGTGTAGATTTGATAGGGGAAATTTGACGCGAGATGAAAACTGTCGATTTCAGGTATGTTTGACTTTGAGTAGTTATAACAGAGAAAATATACATTGAAAACTAATTTTTCTTCTTTTTTGCACTAGCTATACATTTTATCTATGACATATTTTGAAATCAAAGGAAAAAAAGATTATTTGCATATACTTTTTTGGTGCGAACAAGACCCTCATTTTTCAACATTTTTCAGCAAGTAAAAAATGGACTTAAAAAATTTAAAACCTATGTGAATTCTTGTTAAAAAAAGTTTAAAAAAATTATAGCCATAAACTTCATCCACTTTTACACATTTCATTAGTTTACATCATCTCCAAATTTTAAACATAAATTCCATTTTTATGTCATTAAAGTTAAAATTTTTGTGTGTTGTTGACCTTTTCCTTTATAAAAGTGTGACACAGCTTTGTACTTTTACCCTGTTGGTGTTATTCTAAGTGAGGAAATTCATAGGAGAAGATCTATTTTGAATGCAAAAGGTAGAGGTAGATCAAGGGATACAAGAAATAGTTCTAGAAGTAATGGGAAATCACACAAAAAAGAAAAGGAAAAGTAGTCTCAATGCAAAGGACCAAATGATTGTCGATACTGTGGGAAACTAGGTCATAATAAGAAAGATTTATAGTCTTAGAAGAATAAAGAAGGAGAGAATTAAGAAGGAAATATGGAGGAAAATATTGTAAGAAAAAAATTTGAAGAGGATTTTCGTCTTCTTTCCCTTGAAAGGTTTGATGATTCATGTGTTCTAGATTCAAGAGAATTATTTTCTTGATTATGTCTAAGGGAATTTTTGGCTATATTGTTTGTGAGATAATGAATCTTATCAGATTGTTTGAAAGGGAAGAATTAATATTATTGTGTAGAATGGGAATCATTGGCTAGTACAAGAGGTAAGGCATGTTCCAAGGTTGAGTAGGAATTTCATTTCAGAAGGGAAACTAGGTGATGAAGGTTGCACAGTTACTTTTAATGTTGAAAATTAGAAGGTTTCAAAAGGTTCCTTGGGAATAGAAAAAGGTGTGAAAGTATGAACTATGTATATTTGTATAGGTCTTACTATTTCTTCTACTTTAATTGTTACATAGAAAAGTTAGTGTCAGAAATAATTTTTGCACATGAGTACGTAGAACCTGAAATAGTTGTCATCAATTCTAAAACAACACTATGGCACAATAGACTTTGGAACATGAGTGAAAAAGGTATGAAATTAATTCATTCAAAGAAATTTTTATTGGGTCTAAAATATGCCAATGTGGATTTTTAAAAAGTTGTGTATGGAAAACAAAAGAGAGTTAGTTTTTTGAAAAGTGGGAAGAGAAAGAAAGATGAGAAATTAGAGCTTGTGCGTATATATGTATGATAACCAGCTCAGGTATCTTCCCTTAGTGGATTTTTGTATTATGTTGCATTTATTGATGAAGAAACTATGAAACTATGGATTTATTTTGTTAGTTATAAATCTTATGTATTTGAAAGTTTTTAAAAATGGAAATGCTTGGTTGATAATGAGACTAGTGAAAGACTAAAATGTCTCAGATATGATAATGGTAGCGAGTATTGCAACAAAGATTTTGAAGATTATTTTTCCTCTAATGGTATTTGTAGGAGAAAAATAGTTATGAGGACTCTAGAAGAAAATGTAGTGGTTGAATGCGTGAATAGGACAATAATGGAGCATGTAGGGAGTATGAGGTTTCATGTTGGGCTCCCTTTAAACATGTGGTAAGAGGTTGTAAATAATATTGTTTATTTAATCAATAGAGGTCCATCTACTCCTTTGGGTTATTGTATTCCAAAGGAAGCATGGACATGTAAGAAGGTGACTTATTCTTTTCTTAGAATCTTCAGTTGTGAAGCATTTGCACATATAGATTTTGAAAATAAATCCAAGCTAGAAGATATGTCAAATAAATGTATATTAGCTAGATATGGCTTCAATAAATTTGGCTATAGACTGTGGGATGTTGAAAATCATAAAGGTAAAAGAAGCGGGGATGTCATTTTCAAGTAGAAAGTGTTGTACAAAGAACATTTGCAATAGCATGAGAAGAAAGAAAATGCTTTTTTTGTGTTGGATGATACTCTGAAAGATGATATTCTAGCGGTCCCTCATGCTCTGCAACAAAATAAAAAATAAAAAGCCCAATGAATGTTAGATGGTCAACAATGCTAAGTAGACCTCTTGAAAGGTTTTGTCCCTCTTTGTATTGTATTTTATTAATAGATTCTAGTGACCCAAAAGGATATGATGAAGTTGTGTAGGTGCATACAAAGGTTCCATGGGAGCTTTCCATGGAAGAATAAATGGAATCCTTGCTTCAAAATTACACTTTGGAATTATGTAAGTTTCCTGCAAGTAAAAAGGCTTTACCAAATAAATGGGTTTATAGGTTGAAAGGGGAGGATGGAGGTAAGGAAATATTTAAAGACAAGTTACTTGTAAGGAGATTTACAAAGAAAAAGGGCATTGATTTTGATGAGATATTTTCACTAGTTGTAAAAAATAACTTATATATGCATTGTTTTAAGTATTGTGGCTACTAAATATTTTCATTTGAAAAAAAATGATGTTAAAACAACCTTTCTCTATGGTCATTTGAAACAAGAAACTTATGTGCAACAACCAAGAGATTTTGAGGTCAAAGGTAAGGATAAATTAGTGTGTAGATTAAAGATTAGTTTATATGGATTGAAGCAAGCACCTTGTCAATGGTATATTAAATTTGATAGGTTTATGTATGAGGATGGCTATAGTGGATGTAATTCACACCATTATGTTTACTTTAAGAAGTTGGATGATGATATGTATAGTACTTTATGTTTATAGATTGATGATATGCTTGTAGCGAGGTTTAACATGGATCACATTAAGGAGTTGAAACAATAGTTTTCAAATTATTTTGTTGTGTAGGATTCATAGATGTAAAAAAAAATCCCTTGTATGAAAATTTGTAAAGATAGGAAGGAAAAAAAATTGACTCTACCTCAGGCTAATTATGGTTAAAAGGCATTGCAAAGATTCCATTTAGAGAATGAAAAAGATGTTAGCACACCTCTTCCTCATCATTTGAAATTGACTAAGGAGATGTTCCTATAGACACAAGAGAAGGAAGATAAAATGTCCAAGTTATCATATGCTTCATAGTTTGATGCATACCATGGTATGTACTAGACCAAATATTACACATGTTGTAGGATCCTTTAGTAGGTATGTGACTCATCCTGGAGTTGAGCATTGGAATGTAGAAAAATAGTTTTCTAGATATATGAGACATACATCCAATAAATGTTTATGCTTTGGGGGCTCTAGTATTGATTTAAAAGGAAATGTTGACTCAAATTTGGTAGGGAATTTAGATACCAGGTTGAGTACCATAGGGTATGTATTTACTATTGGTGGTAAATCAATGAGTTGGATTTATCATTTGCAAAAGGTGCTCACTTTCTCAACTATAAAGATAGCCAATGTTGTTGCACTATAGAGGAAACTAAGGAAATGATATGGATGCTTTTTTTCATGGAAGAGTTGGTACAATCATAGTCTAAAAATCATCTATTTACAAAAACTTAGAGTTCCATGCATATTGAAAATAATTCTTCCTTGCATGAAAAGTCCCAATACATATAGTTGAGGTATCACTTCATTTGGTTGTTGTTGGATAATGGTTAGTTAAAGCTCGAAAAGATACATACAAATGAAAATCTAGTTGATACATTTATAAAGGTAGTAAAAAGGCATAAGTTGAACTCTTCTTTATCTTTTGTTGTTCTTCAAGATTGAAAACAATAAAAGGACCAATAGAGTTTGGGGTGCGTCAATCTAGTTAGAGCTTTAGGGGTAGTGGTGTTGCTACAAGATCAATCTTCAAGTGAGAGGTTTTTTAGTGTAGAGCCTTATCAGTCCCAGAATGTGATATTTTTGGTTTGTGGTATTTGATCAAGAAATTATTGTACCCTTTTCCTTTATGATGATGTTTTTGGTTAGGTCATCAGACATTTTTGAGTTGACTCATCAAACATTTCCCTAGGTTGAGTTGTCAAACTTTTCCCTAGGTTAACTCATCAAGTAATTTTAGGGTTAACTTATTGTTAGGAATAGTCACAAGAGATAACTGAGGGGGGCATAAATCAGTTATCTAAAAGATTCAATTTTTTATCCAATAAAGCATATAAGAACATTAAGCATAAACACAATGAAAGAACACTTAACACAACACCAAAATTTTGGTTATGGGAAAACCCAAATAGGTAAAAACCCCGATGGGAATTGACACCCATTAAGAACTGCACTAGTGTATTATGATCCCTGTTAGAAGATCTTACAACCCTGTTAGGAGTTGATCTTTACAATGTAATAAATATACTGACCTAGTCAAGGGTTGGACCCTATTAGGAGTCTTTTACAATAAACCCTATTAGGGGTGAGGACACACTATCCGAGAGCACACTGCTCAAAGGGGTGAAGGTTGCAACCTTTTGTCTAACAGATACACACTATAGATGGATCTTGGTGAACTCTGCATAGACCTAATGTCTTGATCAGTTCCAATGAATAGCATATAATCTCTACTATTTCACATAGACAATTTTTTGATGGCTCAACACTTCACACTCTTTGCTCTACTCTTCTCATTCAACTCTAAGCCATACTTAGCAATGACAAATGACTGTCTATAAATATATTTCCTCTAAATGATATAATCAAGTCAACCTATTAAAACCACCTTGAAATCATATTATAGAAACAATAAAACCTTCCAATATCATGTCATTCAACTCTACTAAGCATACAACATGAATTGGGACCTATCCAACTTAATATGAGTGAACACATTACTCCATACTGTCAGCTCCATCAATTTAAATGATGCTTTCTTCTTTTTCTAAATTACGACGTGCAATCTTAACTAAAAAATCTTAACCCTCCAAAAAATAATAATCCAAGTGTGCATACCAAGATGATAGGCACAACTACTTTACCAATATAATCTTTGTTGGCTTCTCTGAATAAACTTAGGAAACTGTGATTGAAACTTGTAATATTATAACTTAAATTCTACTATATATTAGAGTTTGTATCCATGATAATAACATCATACATATGTCTACAACATAAGAATAAAGGTGCAAGGCTCTACTAAAAAAGTATGGCCAATCACATACAGAACTATTCTTAGGACCTATCAAGAATACTTACTGATATACACAACTATATCACTGCTAATAACATATCCATGCAACATATGCTAAAGGCTCTCTCCATCAAGATTCCATGCATACTTCTTACCATATGTTGTCATCAATGACAAACATACAGTCAACAATCTGGCTTGCTGGAAAATTTCCAACAATCTCCCCCTTTGGCATTGGTGGAAACATATGGAATGAAAAACACCACCAATCCAAATGATCAATTCTTTTATAACATTCTCCATTTCCTCAACAAAAACTCCCCAAAGGAAGTATCCTCAAACTACTACAATATTCCTCAATATTCTCAATTTCCTCAACTGTACTTCTTCCCATGACTATACTTTTACTCCCCCTTTCTAATTATTTTTTATTACTACATATTCCAAATTTTTATGTTTTTCATGACTATATATTACTCCCCCTTTGACATCAATGGAAAAGGGCACCAAAAACATTAAGCACTGTTACTACTATTGGAATAACTGAGAGGGGGGTGAATTAGTTAAACATTGTCCCAAATCAAAATGTATAATTCAAAACAAATACTTCAATTCTTACTGCTCGGTAAACATATTTACTTTCATTGTCTGTGCTTTTACCAATTGTCAATTCTAAGCTTATAGTAATTACTGACCAAATCTAACATGTAATATGAAAAGTATGATAACAAACAAATATCACAATCAACACATAAGACAAGAGATTTAATGTGGAAACCCTGTGAAGGGAAAAGCCACCTGGGACCAGCAACCCAAAAATGTTCACTCTTCTAAAGTTAAAGGTTACAAACACACTATTAGGTGTGACCTTGTTAGAGGATTTTAGACTAGAAGTTATTGTCCAACCCGCATTCACTATGGGGTTGACAGGATAACAATGTTCACTCTAATGAATGATACATCATAAGACTTTCAAAGTCTACTTGGTTAAGAGATTTGACTGTGTACAATGGTTAAATATGTAACATTAAATGATCTTCCTTAATACAACTTCAATTGTAGATTACAGATCAATATTTTGCTCATATAAATCTTCCTGATCAATATTTCACTTCATATTCAATACTGTGTTAACTTACTATCCATTAGTAATTGCTCTTTGTAGCTCAGTAACTATTCTTTAGCTCAGTTCTTAATAACCAGTATGATCAGAATGCATGAAAACTTCTTCATGCAATAATTCTACAACTTCTTCTTCTTCTAGCATGCATTTCATAATGAAATCTCCAGTCTCTTATATAGATATGTAAAACATTTTTTTTTCCTTAATTGGATTTTGCCACTTAATCATCTCCATAGATTTTGCCGCTTTAGGTTTCCTCAGCTAATGTGTCAATAACATGTTTCAATCTACTCCATCAGATCCTTTTGATTTATGTTAGCCATCGATCTTCGTAACAAACTTTATCTGTTACCTCAAAATCATACATTTTCCAGCTCATCACTGTATCAGCTAAATTGATCATTTAATTCCTTTTTGTCTTTGTCAGTTATCAAAGAAATGTGTCAGTGAACACAAACTCAGTTAATACTGTGCTTGGTATACACTACACTCCATCGGTGTATACTGAAATACTTTAGTTTACTGACAACACTGCTTTGTGCCTTTCAACTCTATTCTTCATTATAGATGAATACAACATAATGAAGTCAATTCCATCAAGTCATAGAATCATCAACAAGTTACTCAGTGTATTCTTTATCCTCATCTGACATGTACATCTTTCTCATGTAGATTTCTCTGTTCTTCATCTTTTCCACCTTTCTTTAGATGTGTCGGTATAGTAACTCACAAGATAAGTACTGTCAAGCTAGTTGAGATCAATGACAACACAAAACTAATTAAATCATCTTGTATTATCTAATCATCAACTTCTTAGTAATCTTGAATTATAGATTCTTCATTTTGGTTCCAAATCAGTTGTAGTTCATCAACTACTCCTAAGGTAGAGTAGTCAACCTTTCATTAGTCACTAGGGACTGATGCACTCCTATTATCTCTAATCAGATTTAGGGAAGGGAATTAATCCCAACTTCTCTCTGAGATACTCAAAAGTATCCTTAGGTAAAGGCTTTGTGAATATGTTTGCTAGATGATCTTTTGTACTCACATAGTCCACCATTGCTTCTTTCTCTACAAATTTCTCTCTTAGGAAGTGATATTTTGTCTCAATATGTTCTATTTTTGCATGCATCATAGGGTTATTTGACATATTGATAGTGCTAGTGTTATCACAATGAATAACAATAGGGTAGTCAATTTGAATGCCAAAATCTTTTATCATCTGCTTGATTCGCACACATGTAGAACAATTCAATGCTGCTACAACATATTGTGCTTCTACTATTGACTATGAGATACAATTCTACTTTTTACTTGTCTAAGTAACAAGTCTATCTCCAAGGAATACAACTCCTCCATAGGTGCTCTTTCTATCATCCATGCATCCTGCCCAATCTGCATCTGTATATACATGAAGCTTTACATTCTCTGAATTAGGATACCATAAACCATAGTCTAATGTTCCGTTCAAGTATCTGAATATTATTTTTACTATCATGAGATGACTTTTCTTAGGTTCTACCACAAATCTTCCAACAATACCAACTACATTGGAAATGTCTGCGCTGGTTTGACTAAGATATATAAGTTTACCAATCATAGACCTATACAAGGTTATGTCTATTTCTGGTTAATCATCTTCTCTTGAAAGCTTGCATTTTGTTATCATAGGGGTACTTACTTGCTTGAAATCATCCATCTTGAATGTCTTCAAGAACTCTTTCACATACTTAGTTTGATTTATGAATATACCTTTATCTGTCTGATGCACATTCAATCCCAAAAAGTACTTGATAGGACCAATCATGCTCATTTCAAATTTTCTCTGCATATCTTTAGAAAATTATGCACTAAGCTTATCATTACCACCAAATATAATGTCATCAAAAAATATAGAAACTAACAATAGTCCATTAGATGTCTCTCTTATGAATAAATTACAATTTGCTACTCCTTTCTTGAATCCAATCTTAGTCAAGTAACAATCAATTCTTTCATACCATGCTCTAGGGGCTTGCTTAAGTCCATAGAGAGATTTCTTCAATTTGTATACCATATCAGGTCTATCTGATAAGGTGAATCCTTCAAGCTACTCAATGTAAATTTCTTCCTTAAACTCTTCATTCAGGAATGCTGACTTAACATCCATTTGATATACCTTAAAGTTTTTGTATGTAACATAACCTAGAAAAAACTTTATGCTGCTTCCAATTTTCTTACAGGTACAAATGTATCTGAATAATCAATTCCTTCTCTTTGTGCATACCCTCTACATACTAATCTAGCTTTGTATCTTACTTTTGTTCCATCTTCATTCATCTTATTTCTGAATATCCGCTTGGTTCTAATCACATTCTTCTCACTAGGCCTAGGGATCAATTCCCATGTATCATTATTAATTATCAAATCTATCTCTTCATTCATTTTTTCATGTCAATTTGAATCATTGCATGCATCTTCAACACTTAAGGGCTCAATCTATGATAGTATACATACCTCTTCATTTGTTGTGGAACTCTTTTCTTTTGATCTTGTCATGACTTTGCTGCTCTGATCTCAAATGATGTCTTCCTTTGAATGACATCTAGATGTGAATTTAGAAACACTAGGTGTGACCTTTTCATCCTCCTTTTGTGTTTCTTCTTCACTTGTTTCAAGGTCACTGAATAGAACATCTATGATGTCAAACATTTCTTCAACAACTACTTCACTACTGGTAGGTCTAGGTTCTTCTTCAATCATACGTGCATAATTATGGTATCTCTCTTGAATGATAAACTTCTCATCAATCTTAACATGATAACTTTTAATGATCTTCTTCAATCTTAGATTAAAACATCTATAAGCTTTTCTTTTTGTGGAGTAACCAAGAAAAATACCTTCATCACTTCATTCATCAAACTTGCCAATTGCTTCATCTCTCTTGATGTAGCACTTGCTTCCAAAGATTCTAAAGCATTTCACTATAGGTACATCCCCAAACCATAGCTCATAAGGTTTCTTGTTTGTGCCTGGCCTCAATTAAATTCTATTGATAGTGTAGACTTCTCTATTGACCACATCTCTCCAATAGGTGTGTTTGACCTTTCCTTTAATCATGATGGTGCACGATGTGTCAAGAATGATCCTATTCCTTCTCTCTACAATTCTATTCTGATGAGGGGTTCTAGGGGCACTTATTTGTCTCTTTATCCCATGTTCTTCATAGTACTCATAAAATCTGTCAGAGGTGAATTCTCCTCCTTGATCTGATCTCAGACATTTAATCTTCAATCTAGACTCATTTTCAATCTTAGCTTTGAATATTCTAAACTTGTGAAATGCTTCTCATTTTTCCTTTAAGAATGCAACCCACATCATTCTAGAATAGTTATCAACAAATAGAATGAAATACCTTTCACCATAGTATGATCTTGTTTGAGTTGGTCTACATAGGTCTGTATGTATCAGATCCAAATTTTTCTCTACCGAATTATGCTTGCTTCTGAAGGAATTCATTACATGCTTTCCCATCACACATTTCCTACAAATATCATCAGCTAATTTGCAATGATAAGAAGATCTCTTACTTATTTTACATTACTTATCTTTACAATGTTATCAAAATTGATATGACATAGTCTTTTTTGCCATAACCAACTGTCGTCTACTTTAGCAACAAAATAATTTACTTCAGGCTTAAGCTAAAAAACATTACCTTTAGTCTTTGAGCATGATGCAATCATTTCACCTTATTTTTTATTAGTGATGCATTTGTTATCTTTGAGCTCCTACTGGTATCCTTTGTCAAGCAACTATCCAACACTTAGTAGGTTATGTTGCAAACCATCAATATATAGAACATCATAAGTGTTGATCTTACCATCCAGAGTGATGGCTCCTCTACCAATGATAGTTTAAGGAGTTTTATCTCCAAATATGACCATGCCTCCTTTGTATCTTTTTAGATATACAAATCAATTTTTTGTTCCTGTCATGTGGTGTGAGAAACCACTTTTGATAATCCAATCTATCCTAATGTTAGCTTGCAAAATTAGTGCTAACTCTTGTGCATTATTTTCATCTTCAAGAGAAATGAATCCAATTTCATGCTCTTTTGATTCTTTATCTGATACTCCATTTCCAACATAGTAACATTCATTTGTATACTTAGGGTTGAAGTTATTTTTGAACTTCTTAACTCTTGTAGGACACTTGGATGCAAAGTGACCAATCTTATTACATGAAAAACATTTGAATGGTAATTGACCTCCATATTTTCCTTTTCCTTTCTTTTCTCTTTTAGCAATCACAGTAATGAAATCATCTAGTATTTTCTCTTCATTATCATCATCAAAATTACCAAAGGTGTTCAAGGATTTCTTACCATATACTAAAGGTTTCAATGTTGTCTCACTTTTAGGTTCTGTCTTCAATCTTGATATATCAAAAGTTGAAAGCTTGCTGATTAAAGTCTCTCTTTTAAAGTCTTTTGTGGACTGCATAGATTCATTTAGGATGCATATCTTGTGTATCATCTTAAAATGGAAGCACTTCTAGGTTAAGAGTGTTTATCCCTCCAAGTAAGTGGTTTGGGGCCATGTCGAATTCCTTGAATGGATACCCGACCTGGATCTAGCTTTTTCACCTATTCTACCCCATTTTCCACTTCTTTCTAGCATTTTCCTAGCATTTTGGACTATGAACCTGAGATTCTTGACCTCAGGGTCAAGGTCGACCTTTCAGGTCAAAGTTGACCTTGACCCTAACCTGGTCAGGATCAACCTCGATCTTAACCTAGTTAGGATTCACCTCAACCCTGACTGGGTCAGGATGAACCTCATCCTTGACCCTAGGGTCTAGGATCCTCAAGGTTAGCTTTCAGTTTCAGGGTTTCATCAAAATCTTGTCTTTTCTCTCTTTGGGGCCACTATTTCTCAGATTAAGTGTTGAACTGTCAAATTAATATTTGAGGTGGACCTTTCTCAATATTTGTATAGGATTCCCAATTTATTATTGAAGATTAGCCTTTCTTGAGTTTTGTGCCTAATGCTCAAATTAACTTTGGGGTTGGCCTTACCTTGAATTTTATGACAAAGCTCTTAAATAATTATTTTATTTATATATTAAGGGTGGTCCCCTCCTTGATTTTTGTGTCAATACTTTAATTTAATTTCCTCTCCATGTGCACCTCTCTAGGGTTTTGTGCCATGGGCCCTTAGTTATTATTTTCCATGAGGCCCCTCTTGTGCCCTAGATCACTATAAAAGGGAGCCTTCCTATCTCATTTTCTCCATCAAGTTTTGTGAGAACATCTCATCTCACAATCTCTCAAGCTCTCAAGTGCAAGCAAGCAAGAAGATCAAGCATTCAAGCCTTCAAGCATTCAATCATTGAATTCATCAAGGAGATCCATTAGAAGCCATTGAAGGATTGAAGCTCTATGGAGCTCTCTTATTGAAGATTCCTCCATTTCCATTCAAGCCTCTTCCAAATTTAAGATCCATTCAAGAGTGCTGTTGAAGATCTAAAGATAATTGATTGGAGCCATCCTACATCTAATTCTACATTCATCCATTCTTGTGGATTCAAGGATTCAAATCCTCCACAAGGGTTTCAACTCGAGCAAGGTGAATTGTTCCATTTACTTTGTTTATTCCAGCAATTTCAAGGTTAATTCCTAAATTGCAGTTTGACTAAGTCAAACCCCTTCCCATAACAATCAAAACCATTTTTCTTGCAGGTACAGGTGTGGAATTTTGGATATGAGATCAGATTTGGATACCCTTTTCGATGAACTTCTGAGATCTGGGAACAAAGTCAAAATCAACCTTCAAAATAAAAATGTATCCATTGACCTTTTATGAGGGTCAAAGTTGACCTGATCTAATCTTAGAAAATGATTTCTGGGTTTTGTAGATCTCACAGTTTCAATTAGAAATGATCAAAATCAGTTTTTGAGATCGTTTGATAGGGTTTTCAGCCAATTCTTTTTTGGAGGTAAGTACCTTTATTTCTTAATTTCAACATTAATCATCTACACTAGCTTTTTATATCAATACAATTTCATGTAAGTGTAAAATATTGGTTTTTGGGGTCACTTTTATGTGCAAACCATTGTTCTGGGACCCCATCCACATTTCACCCTATAGATTTTGGTGAACTCGACCCACTTACCCTCCTTTCTTTTGTGGATTTAGATTCTCTATTGTGTTAGATCTTCCTTTGTATTCCCTTCTGTGTTAACCTTCACTATACATTTTTGTGAACCTGACACCCTTACCCCTTTCTTTTTTGGAATTTGATGCCCTATTGTGTTTGTGGTGTACGATTTCCTTTTCATGCTTATGCATTTGGATATGTCTAGATCTATTTTCTATATTGGTTATCATGATGCACAAGTTGTTTCAAGTGTTTTTCAAGTGCGTTATTAATAGGGATGATAATCCTCTTATTTGGGATGAACCTTTGGATTTGGATGTTGATTACTCTCTTTCTTATGAAACCATTATGAATGATCCCTTGGATAAACATGTTGATTTATCCCCTACTCACAAAGAAGCTTTGATACAAGAGGATGATTTATTAATGGATTATATGTTCATATATGATGATAACTCTTTTTCTACAACACACTCTCCTTATGCAGACATTTTAGCGAAAGAAGATGATATTATAGATGCTTTACCTCCATTTGAGATTCCTTCTAGTGATGAGGCGTTAGTGAAGAATGATATGAATTCCCTTAATGCTCTCTCTTTTAGTGATGATCCTATAAAGAATCAAGATCTTACCTCATCTCCTCCTAGGATGTCCTCTTTTCTTCCTTCTTGTGAATCTATTTGTAGTGTTGAGACAACTAAAATGGTTTATCCTAAACCCTTGCTAACTGTTAAAGGTTGTCCTCAGCTTACTATCAAAGGTAAACCTATGGAGTCTTTCAATGATCAAGATTTTATAGCTCACACTTATCATACAAGGAATAAACCTCAACCTAATCTGGTGGTTTCTACTTCTTTTCCACCTTCTCAACCTATTCTTCCTCCACCCCATCTTCCTAGCAAGGAGTATGATTTGATAAACCAATTGCAAAATACTCCTGCCAAGATTTCCTTATGGGAGCTTCTTCAAAATTCACCTACCTACTATGAAGCATTGCAAAAAGCTCTAGCAACTCTTCCCACTCCACCTCCTAATGAAGAGAACATCAATAACTTCTTAGAATGCATGCATGCTACCCCAGATCCTCTTGACATTGTATTTACTCAAAAGGATTTACCTTTTAAAGAAGTTCAAAATTGGTATGATGCTCTTATGGTTGCTATAACTATCAATAAAAGTATCATTTATAGGACCTTGATTGATAATGGATTTGGGCTTAATGTTTGTAGCATGGACATGCTCAAAGTGATTAATGTTGATCTTTCAACTATTCAACCTGACAATGTTCCTATGCGTGGCTTTGATAATATTGCTAAGAACACTTTAGGCATCATTACCTTACCTATCAAAGTAGGACTGGTCATCTTGAATACACCTATTCATGTTATGCCTGGACCTCTCAATTATAATCTTCTTTTGGGTAGACCTTGGTTGCATGAGATGCATGTTGTTCCTTCCACCCTTCATCGTAAAGTCAAGTTTATAGATAACAACAGGATGTATACACTTCATGCAGATGATGTGCCTAATCCTTGTCTGAATATTAAAACCCACACTACTCATGTTCCTAATAGTAATCCTTCTTCCTCTAATTCTCTTCCTAAATATGATTGGGGAACCTTGGATTTTAATCCTACCTTTATTAGAGAGTATAAAGTTAATGATCTTGATTTTATGAAGAAATAAAGAGAATCTGAACAATGAGTTTTTACTTCTAATGCCTTTCATAATAACTTTTTCCTTGCTTCTACCCACAATAAATCTATCAAGCCTACTAAGGATGATATTATGACTACTGAGGTTCCATTGACTCCTTCTGATATGGCTTCTTGTTATGGTCCTGGTTATCATTTCCTTGTTAAACAAGGATTTAATAGTCAAGGATGTGGTAAGCATAAACATGGAATTCAAATTCCCTTACACACTAGGGGGCATGAGAATTCTTATGGATTGGGATTTAATCCTCAACAACAAATCATTGTTAACAACATCTCAAATAACACTTCAAAACATGATGAAATTGTGAAGGAATTTGACCAAGAAGTTATTTTTCCTAAACTCCTTTGTGCTAAGATGATTACTAGACCTAAACGTAGAAAGAAACATAGTCCACACTTGAAGACTCTTCCTTTTTGTTTATATCATAGATTTCATGATCACTCTACTAATGAATGTCAAGCTTTACATTATAAGATTAGGCAGCTCATTGATAGTAAGGTTATTTATATATCATGTGGAAATGAGTTGTATTTCAATCCTATTTTCTCTAAATAACATCTATGTTCCTATTGTGGAGCTCCACATTATCTAAACAATGTTAGCCTAATCATTGGGGGCTCATTGTCTTGCATAGTGTTGTGAGTGATATAATAGGTCCCCTTCCATATTTGTTTCTACACTTGGGGGGCAAGGATGTCATCTCCTTCTTTTCTATCTTTCTAGGATTCACCTTTTTCCTTGGTTAAGCCGTATCTATCTATTATGTGATATCCAATCATACATGAAAATTTTGGTTTGCATTGAGGATCTTTGTCCTTGATCACAACCTATTTCATTGCTTGAAATTTGGTTTTAATGGTGGATAAATCTCTCACCTTGGAGGCTAAACAATGTGCTATCCCTCACATGGGTTACTTTTTCACTTCTTGCATGATATCTCTTTGCATTCATCCCTTCCATGGCCTCATAGGAGCTGTGACCTTCTTGGCTTGGACTAGGTTATGTCTAAGGATATTGTCTTGATGTTGAAGAGGGATTTATCCTTGTTCTTTTCTTTCCTTAACATGTCAAAATAGAATGTTTTTGCTATGTTAAGGAGGGGGGCATATATACGACCTCACTTGCTCTATATTATGTATTTTTTTTCTAACCTTTTGTTTTGCAGCATGCATAATGTTGGAAGGTAACGCACATAAGCTACTAAATCCTAAAGAGACATACATTTCCAATTTTTAATATGCTAAATCATCTAAAGGTAACGCACATAAGTTGCTAAATCCTGAGGAGACACACATTTTTCAAATTTTTCAATATGCTAAATCTTGGAAGGTAACACACATAAGTTGCTAAATCCTAAAAAGACACACATCTATATGCTATATCTTCTGAATGTAATGCACATAAGTTGCTAAATCCTGAGGAGACATGCATTTCATATTCATGGTGATACAAGAAGGTGGATCCATGGGTACTTTATAAAAGCCATCAGAAGACACACTACATACATGCACAAAGCTACCAAAAGGCGCACAACTTTATGGGGTGACTTTCAAGTTTTTTCTTGGTGGGCCATCCTATCCTTTTGTGGTTCATAGTGAGATATACACATCTTACTGGGTGAGCTAGCCACTCCTCTCTTCCCTTTTCTCTCTTTTTCTAGTGATGTCTCTCTTATTACAATATTAGATTTGATGAGGACTCGAGTCCTTGGGGGCTTGAGGATTCCTTTGTCTCTTTGATTTCAATAAGATTATCTTTTTCTTTGTGATCTCCTTTACCAAGAGTTTGCATCGAGTCCATGCTCTTGCTAAAGTGGGGGCTTAATGTATCATCTTAAAATGGAAGCACTTCCATGTTAAGAGTGTTTAGCCCTCTGAGTAAGTGGTTTGGGGTCATGTCAAATGCCTTGAATGGATACTTGACTTGGATCTAGCTTTTTCCCCTATTCTACCCAATTTTCCACTTCTTCCTGACATTTTCCTAGCATTTTGGACTATGAACTTGAGATTATTTACCTTAGTGTCAAGGTCAACCTTTTAGGTCAAAGTCAACCTTGAACCTGACCTGGTCAAGATCAACCTCGATCCTGACCTAGTCAGAATCAACCTTGACCCTGACATGGTTAGGATCAACCTTGTCCTTGACCATAGGGTCTGGGATCCTCAAGGTTAGCTTTTGGTTTCAGGGTTTCATCAAAACCTTTCCTTTTTCCTCTTCGGGGGCACTATTTCTCAGATTAAGTGTCAAATTCTCAAATTAATATTTGAGGTGGATCTTTCTCGATATTTGTATAAGATTCCTAATTTATTATTGGAGATTAGCCTTTCCCAAGTTTTGTGCCTAATGCTCAAATTAACTTTGGGGTTGGCCTTACCTTGAATTTTGTGACAAGGCTCTTAAATATTCATTTTATTTCTATATTAAGGGTGGTCCTGTTAGAAAGTAAAGTCCACCAAGATAATTGAGAGGGGGAGGGGTGAATCAGTTATCAGATAGTTATAACTTTTATCAACTTCAACAACATTTAACCATGTAAGCAATATAATTACCAACCATAAAAAGATATTCATACACAATAACACAATAACACAAGATATGTTGACTAGGGAACTGTAGACTAGGATTTGTGAGTGCACCTAAACCTGTTTTGAAGGCCAAAGACAAACAAACGTCATAGCATATAATCAAAACAAACTTAATGGTTAGCAAACTAAAATCAAAGCCACCTCAGTTTAAGCTTAAAACGAATGCGCCCATGCACCATTTGATATGCTTAGATATAGAGGGATGTGGGTGTGCAAACTCAAGCACTTGGAGCATGCAAAGTAAATGATGATTTGAGGATCAAGAAGACCCAAAATGACACAAAATAGGTATGAGGAACCTATTTTGCCTCAAAGGCCTCAAGAACACACAAATATGCAAAGCTAAATCAAAGAACTAAGATTAAAACAAGAAATGAATCTATGTTAATCCATTTAAGCTAATTTAGATGTGATTTAAGCTTGAAAAATGATCTAAAATGATGAGTTTATGCTTATGCTAGAATGAAAATGGCATTATAACTTTGCTATTGAGTTTGAAAATTGAAAGATGAGAGATGATTGTTTGCTCAAAGAAGTGAGGCTATTTATAGGAAAAGGGAAGGTCTTGGGTTAAAAGGATGAGTCAGAGTTAGGGCTAAGGTTAGGGTTGAGTCAAGGACAAGTGTCCTGACAAGTGTCAAGGGAGGATTGAGTTGAAAGTTTGAGGGCATGTGCACAATTTGGTAAATGTGCCCAAGGCCAAGAGGTGGCAAGGAAGGGATAAGAAGGTCTTAAATGCATAATGAATGAATGTAAGAAAGAGATAAGGAAGGCTTAAATGCATCCTTAAATGCATTTGCAAGAGGTGGCCAAGAGGTGGCCATCTTTGTTGATTAAGGAGGAGGTTAGCATAAGTTTTGGTAAACCTTTTGCTAATGGAATGTGACAAGATTAGAAAGGGGATTAGGATTAGGATTAGGAGAAAGGGATGGGCAAGTGGCTTTTGGTGAGATTTAGATATTTATTAAAGGTAAATTTAATAAATATTAAATATCTAGGCTTAGGGTTTGAAGGGACTAGATTAGGGGTTTGACCCATTTAGAGGAAGGTTTAGGACTTTCTAGAAGAGTTTAGTGCTCTTTAGAATTTTGGCCAACTTTGGGATAAAAAATAAATTAAAAATAAATTAATTTATTTTTAAGGTTTTTTGGTCAATTTATTAATTAAATAATTAATAAATTAGGGATAATGTTCAAATGACATTTTTAGGCTAGATTCCTTAATTAAAGATTTTTAATTAAGAGAGAGGGATTTAATGCCATAAAAATAAATTAATTAATTAAATAATTAATTAATTAATAAATGATGATGTCATCAAGGATTTTCAGAAAACAAAAATAATTTATTTTCTGAAGGATTTTTCGGTGTCTACATTTTGCCCCTCTTTGATGCGATGCCGCAAGTGGCATGGCGTCAAAGACAAGAAAACAAGATGCCGAGGCTAGAATCAGAAGAAGAGGGTATGACGCCCGGGTGGACTAGGAGAAAGAGGATACATGCCCCGGTGAGACAAAATCATGGAAGATGCACCCAGTGGGACAAGGAGAAAGAGGGATTACGCCCTGGGACAGAGTGTGCCCGATGGGACGAGGAAGGAAGAGGGGTTAGGAAGAAAGGGGAGATAAATAACCTCACTTCTAAGAACAAATATGGATGATATGCAAGATGAGATGGAAATGCAAGATGCAAGATGCAGCTATATGTAAAGATGCAAGATTAATCTATATGATAAATGCAAGGGACCAGATAGCTCCAAGTGCAAACGGGAGTGCACAGCCTAGATTTAATATAGCTATGTTAGAGACCTGCCAAGGATACTGGGATCACGAGGCCTGTCAACAACGTCGCAGAGGACTGACAAGGACTGACGCTAAACAAACACACAGGGTTGCCCCAACATCACACATGAAGCGCAGAGGTGACATGGCAGAACTGATGCTGAAGGAACCACAAACACACAACTGACTCACAGGCAGAAGCGAAAGATCAAAAGACCTTGCCCTAGATTATCCGCACACGCAGCACACCGTGATATAATGAATCGTGGTGACCCTGGTGGGATAATGAGAAGCCAAAAAGATTAACAAGACCCAAAGGACAAAAATCCAAGATCAAAATGATAACTCCAAAAAGACATCCTTTGCCAAGGAGAGAGATTAGGTTTGATTGATGGTGGGAAGATTGGTCGGATAGGAGGAACGATATATCCTCAAGGACCAGGATGGAAGATTAGGTCAGACAGGAGGAACGATATATCCTCAAGGACCCATGGGTTGGTGAGAGAATAAGTGTAGTTGTTCGCTGGCAAAAGCTAAAGTTCAAAGAATAATCAGGATGAACAAGGATAAGTCAACAATTGATGTTGCTGAAGCACAAGGCCCGAGTAGGACTAAAAGTTTTCTGAGTCTGGGGATGGGACAAGATATTTGATCAAATGCTGCTGTAGGACGGACAAGGACTAAGACAAAGGATGGGTCCTAAAGACACAAATGTACAAATGAGCTTAGGTGGAGACACGACTGACACTATGGTACAAGACTCAAGAATAGGATATACAAAGAACCTGGGGATGAAGCTGACAACTTCAAAGATATGCAAGATGATGCCCCAGTTGGGTTGGAAGGCCAAGATGGACTGGCGATGGATGATGTGTCCTAAAATGACACGGATTTGGGAAAGAAATATCCCAATGATGATGATTGAATCGAGATCAAGGCTTGCTACAAGACGAAGGATGTGATTTGATCGGTTGGCTTGATCTTGGGTGTTGGCTAGCTAGAAGATATGGATAGGGTGGGAAGATTGCTAGCAAGGTGTGGATAGGGATGAATGGCATTGGATTGCAATGAGGTTGGCCTATAACTAGATACCAATGACAAGAGAAGATACTAGGTGTTGGAAAGATGGAGGAAAATGCTGAGGATGGGGAGGATGGAACTGCTAGAAGATTTGGATGGAGGAAGATTCGGGGAGATTGGATGGTGGAACTGCTAGAGGATTTTGAAGATGGGAAAGCTGCTTGGAGGATGAAAAGCTGGTGGAAGATGGAAAGCTGGTGGAAGATTACCAAGTGTCAACAAAATGAGCTGCTGTTTTCCCAATGGAGGATCAGTGATAGGATTGCGTCAACCTAGGATAGACTGATGATCTTTGGTCAACTGGATTCTTGTCAATACAAGGCAATCTCTTGCTCGAGATGATAAGGCTATGCAAGGACAAGGTTTTGATTTCTTTAAGACAACACGTTGTGCCAAAAAGAGGATGATTTCTGATTTAGGATAAGGGATGGAAACAACTCAAAGGGCTAGAACACGATAATGCTTGTGAATTTGGAGCTCTGGATTTTGGTGCAAAAGATGGTGAATTTGCTTTCTGCTGTGGATGGTGGATGTTGGATTCTGATAAAGGATATGGGACGCTGAGTTGGTTTGCTAGTGGATCAAAATAGAGGATGCTAGAGGAACTGCTGATGGATTAAGATAGAGGAGTGCTGGAAGGATTGGATGGTGGTTGGTTTGGATTTGGATAGAGAAATTGCTGAGGATTTTGGGAGATGGAAGATTTGGATTTGGATAGCCTCCAAGGAATACATCACCAAGGAAGAGGATGCCCCCTGTTTAAGATAGTTCATGTGTTTTAAAGGCATGGTGTATGCTTGGACGGAAGATATGCCAACAAGAGGATGAGGAAGGATGGAAGCTAGGATGAAAGGATTGGATAGAGGATATGTAGCTGAAAGGTGCAATGGATGCCAAGGAGGTGCCCAAAAGCATGTACATCTGATAGTCTCTGTTTTTGTCATCAAGATCCAATGGAAAATGAAGGAAGTGAGAGACAAAAGGGGATGGAGGACATGTTGGATAAGAGGTGATAGAAAGGAAGCCCCTAACTGCAGAAAGAAATTAGGGGGGGCGACACTACGCATGGCGCCTGTTTACCAGGTTTTCACCATGGTACTTGTCCAAGGCGCTTGAATTGCCAAGTTTTCACTAGAGGACGAATGTTTTTCTCTTGATTTTTTCTTTGTTGATAATTTTCTCCTTTGATTTATCCAATTTTTATGGATTTTTGTGTTTTTTCCTTGACTTTGTGCTGATCTTGCTGATTTGTTGCTGAGCTTGTGCTGATATGCATTGATACTTCTGATTTGGTTTGGATGTGTTGCTGATTCGGTGCTGATATGTACTGATACTTCTAATTTGTTGCTGAAGCTCTGATTTAATGTTGTCGTGCTTGCTGATCAGCTGATGTCACCATTTTGGCGCTTCCTCCTGATTAGATGGTGACCTTTTGATTTGTCACTGATATTCTGATGGTGTTGCTAATTCTTTGATTGGATGTTCCCTTATGATTTGATGATGGCCCTACTGTTCTTGATTTTGCACAGATATTTTGATGTTATTGCTAACTCTCTGATGTGGCGCTGAGTTTTGTGCTGATTTTGGTGCTATCATGCGATTTGATGTTGATCTTCTGAGAGATTCTTCACTGATTTTCTGATGTGGATTGCTGATTTTCTGATGTTGCCGGTTTGTCATGGGGATCCATTGCTAGATGATGGATGACAAGCTTAAGATCACACCTAGGCATGTGCATATGACCATGCACAGTTGATAATTGACTCCTCGGAGCAAGGCACTTAAGGTCATGATTCACTTTCTGTCAGGTTAACCTCCATGTAGATGAGCCACAAACATCCTTCTGTACCCAAGTTGATTTAGCTTGGTTTCTGCAATGTTGATAGGGAACTATCATGTGTTGTTATCTCAGATAGGAGGAAGAGGCAAAGCTCCATCTTCTAGCGCTTGAATTGCCAAGTTTTCACTAGAAGATACGCCCTTTATTTTTACTGTTTTGGAATCAGAATGTGCCCCAGAAGGGTTTTCACATAAAGACTCATGATTTTGCCTTTTCTTTTTTAACTTTTGCGACTAAAGCTTGCCTTTTCCCCAAAATATGCTTCTGTTTTAAGCTGATAGGCATATGTTGATGCTAAAGCCTGATTGCCTGTTGACTTTGCTGATTTCTATGATTTGTCAGTGATTTCCCTTTGCTGTTTTAGATGTGCTGACTGATCTTTGCTGACTTTCCTCATTGATTTCTTCTGATTGTGTGCCTGGATGTTGGTACAACTGTAGCAGGATGGGAGGGGATCATGCAAAGTCATGGATTAGATGGGGGAGATGGGAAAGATGGTGGTAGAAAGTGTTTGGATGGAAGGATGGAAAGTGATCAAGATAGGAGGATGTTGTCAGGATCAACATTGGCACATGTTGCGAGGAAGATGGATGATTGGATGTGGAAGATAGAGATAGATGTGATGGAGGATTTATGCTAGAGGATGGAGGAGATGGAGGGGAAGATTGAGGAGCTAGGAGATGGGCAACGTTGGATGCCATTGTGGATGTTTTTGTTAGATGGATTACATCTTTTTGCTTTGGGATCTACATCATTTTTGTTTTAGCTTTAGTGTGCCTTTGCGGCCATTGGTGGGCATCAGATTGTGCTTTTGCTTTGCTAGGCCTTTGTGGCCATGTGATAGATTTTGCTTGGACTTTGCTAGGTTTTCGGAGCCATTGGGGTGCTTTAGCATGCCTGATTGGCTCTTTGCTGGGCCTTTGCGGTGCATTTGATTGCCTGATTGGAGCTTGCATTGATTGACCATGTCGATTAGACTGGACATGGTAATCATCATTGGGCCTTTGCAGCCATTGGGATGCATTAGATTTGGCATTTGCTTTGATGGGCCTTTGTGGCCAGTGGTTTGCTTTGGCTTGCTTGATCGGATTTTGCTTTGATTGTGCATGTCGATTAGACTGGACATAACAATCTTTGGATTTTTGTGGATATTTCCCTTTATTGATGTGTGATATGGTATCCAAGTTGTGGGGAGCATTGGAAGGAATATGAGGAGGTGTGTGAGATGGAGGAAATGCGGATGGAGAGATGGAAGGAGATTGGTAGATAGGATATGTGGACATGTGCCATTGTTGATCTTGACTAGGGATGCTTGGATGTTGGATGAAAGGCTGAGTAGGATAAGATGGAGGATGATATTTTGGGATATAAGGTCCCAAAATGGATTTGCTGGGTAACGGAGATGTGTTGAAAGACTTTGGGACATAGGGACCCAAAATGGATGGGGAGGATGAAGGAGGAATATGATAGGTTGTCCTCGGTTGTAACGATGGAGGGGGATGAATTGCATTGTGGGCTCTGAAAGATGTTTTGTTGGTTTTGAATGGATGTTTGAATTTTGCCTTAGCTGTACCAACATTTCTGGATGAAGTACCTTTCGCTGCTGTGGAGGGAGTGTCCTCTTCTGGTGTGCAACCAATTCCATAGCCTTTTGGATGTTTCTTGCCTTGAATGGGCTGTATATTTCCCTGTTCGTGAGTGCCAAGGCCTTTGTTTTGATAGTTCCATCTTTTCAACATTTTATCCAGACAAGGATATTTCTGACTTGGGGTGAATGACAAACAGCCATTTTCTGGTTCCCTGATGGAAGATAAGAAGCTGATGTCTTCTTTTTCAAGTGGTTTACCTTTGACAAATGTTAGTGACCCAAGAGGATAGAGTGACGGTAGCTGGACAGTTTGGTTAGGAGGATCCTCAAGAGGAGAGGATAGGATGTTGGGATTTTGACTAGGATTGGGGGATGGTATTGGATCTTTAGTTGGAGAAACTGGGATGATAGGATCTTGGATTGGAGGAATTGGGATTGTAGGATTTTGGATTGAAGGTGATGGAGGCAATAGAACATGCGATGGGGGAAGTAAAGGGGTTGGATCTTGATGTTCTTCTATAGATATTTCAACATGCTTTTGGTCCAGATCTTGACATGATGGGATTTGTTTAGATAGAGGATTGGGGGATGTATGGATGGACTCTTCAGAGGGAGTGGATAGAAGGATGGAAGATCTTTCAGCTGCAATGGTAGGAAGAAGGGTGAACTCATGGGGCTCACTAAATGTGCTTTGGATAATGCTAGGAGGAGGTGATGTTGGTGGGGATTGGATGGAGACTCCAGATGGAAGGGACTCAATGATGCTAGGAGATGGAAGAGGATTGTTGATTAGGATAGATGGAGGACATATAACAGATGGGAGTGCTGGATGGGCCTCATCAATGATGACTTCACATGAAGGATTGCTTGGTTTTTCAATTTCAGGTGTGGGTTTTGCTATTGGCTCTTCCTTGGGTTCTGTTATTGGTTTCCTTGGAGACTTTTGTGGTGAAGAAGGTTTGGAAGGTGGAGAAGATGGGGAGCTTGGATGGTCTTCGCATGAAAGTGGGGTTTGTGCTTGGGTAGATGTTTGTGAAGGAGGAGAGAAAGAAGGGAACACCCATGAAAAAGATGACTTTGAAAAGGGAACTTTGGGTTTTGCTTGAGGGGATGATGGTGCTGAGGAGGTAGGGCTAATGGCTTGAGGTACAGGTTTTGGAGTGGGTTGAGGGATGAACTCTGCTGGTGGGAAAAGATTTTTGGTAATGTGGTTTGGAAGAGAGGATGGTGGTTTGGGACAGGATGGAGGATTGGGGTTTGGAGTAGAAGATGGTGGTTTGGGAAAGGATAGAGGTTTGGTGAAAAGGATGGGAGGACTAGAATCTTGGATTTCAGAATTTTTTGGAGGATGGGCAGATGGAGGCCTTAGATAGGGGAAGTAGCGTGAAGCATTTCTAAGGGATGATGGCGATGGAGAAATGACCATAGCAGAAAGTGGAGGCCTGAAAGGAGCATATGGAAGAGGTGTAGGTTGAAGACAAGGATAAGTTGGGGATGGATAAGATACTGGGGTTGCTTTGCCAAGGACATGAAAAGAAGTGCTAGCCTTGCCGAGGACATGAAAGGGAGTGCTAGGAGATAAGCGCGAAGGCATGGTTGGCTGGATTGGAGGAATGATGGAACGCTGGGGGTTGCTTGGAGCAAACTGGCTGAAATAGGCATCATGGTCTACAAGACCTTCATCATCATTAGGATCGATTGGTGGGAGAGGAGAGATATCATAACAAAACTCATTATAGATTTGAGACATGCTGACTTGCAGATGAGTTTGGATAAGGATAAGGATGAAGATGGTTTGGAAGACTAAGACTCAGATTGGGATGACTGATGGAAGAAGACGGTTTTCTAGAAGAAGACAGACAAAGGGGTGGGAGATGACCAAGTTTTGGGATGGCTGCTCTGATTGTCCTTCAAACCAAGTTATAGATCTGCTTGATGTTTTTCCATTGGCAAAGGATTTGATAAAAGCAATCTTCACAAAGGACAAAGCAAATTTGTGAGATACAAACAAGATAAAAGACTCTGATAAATGCTTTGAAAGTGTATGTTTGACAGATGTTTTCACAGGTCTTTGACTGTCAAGCACTTCAAACAGATCTACCTAAGGAAGGTGAGTATCAAAATCGCTTGCCCACAGCTTGGTATCCCCCAGAAGGGAATACAAATGGTGAGTAATCTTGAGGCAACCCGGTAAACCCCTTGGAATCGGTCCTTGCATAAGGATTTTGATACTTTCAGATGTAGATAGGGTAGCCTCTAGTTTATCAAGTTTTTAATAGTTCCGTGGAGTCTCCATACCCGGTTATGCTGATCATCCGTGACTCACTTAAGAGCCTTGCCAATTATGCTGGGGGAGAGGAATGTTTACCATCCCCAGACACGTGTTTGGCACGAACGCCCGGCGATTAGGAGATGTAAGTGATTCTTTTGGTATTCACTTATTTGTATACCGGCCGGGGGGGATACCGGTTTGAGGTCGTTCTCCGAGGAGGAAGCGCTTCTCCTTGGACAGGCCTCGCTAAAAGTAGAACAAGTGAACTTGTCCAAGTTCAAGTGTTCTACGTTGCTTACTCTAACAAGGATTATGCAAGAATTGAAAAACTCCTACATGCACATCAAGCAGATTTTGTTCATTTTCCCAATTTGATTAAGTGATGTTTGAACTTTGAAATGAAGACACTCGTGATTAGATTTTGATTTGTTCTTTTCCTCAAAAATGTAAATGCTTCGAACGTTTACAAGTTCTTTCTTTTTGTGCATTCAAGATTTGATTAGCGAGTTGTCTTAAGAACTTTGAAAAAGCTTTGTTTTGTCCCTTAGATCACTCAAGATTGAATTTGTTTGCTTGCTTTGGAATTTGAAATGAGATAGGGAATAGAGTTGTTCGTTCCTTTAGTGCATTCGAGATTTGGTTTGATTTTCAAATTGACAATGACACTTAGGACCTAAGTTCATTTCCTTAATGTCATTCAAGATTGAATTTGACCTTTGCTGTAATAAAAGAAATGAAAAAAACCAGTCCTAAGCAACTCAAGACAAAAACCAAAAGTGACACTGTCCAGCTTATAGGCGACGCTGGAAAGTGCAGAGGCAACATTTAATTCCTACAGGCGACATTCTGTAGCTCAAAAGGCGACAGATAAAAAACCAGAGGCGTGATTTCTTTTGTTACAGGCGTGATTTAATTACAAGAAGGCAACAGAAGAGAATTCTGGAACGTAACAGAAGTTGCCGACAATAGGAAATTCTCAGTTATGCAGGCGTGAAAACAGAGTTCACAGGCGTCATTTCTTTCCTCAGAGGCGTGATTTAATTTCATGAAGGCGTGACTGAATTCTTTGTAGATGATATTTCTTTTGTTGAAGGCGACATTTCTTTGTTTGAAGGCGACATTTAATTACTGTAGGCGTCATTTCTTTTCATGAAGGCGACATTTCTTTATTTCCTGCAAAAAAAAAGCATATAAAGTATAGTTTCATCAAAATGATTGTGGTTTGGGTCCGACCGGGCGTGCCAGAATGTAGACTAGGATTTGTGAGTGCACCTAAACCTGTTTTGAAGGCCAAAGACAAACAAACGTCATAGCATATAATCAAATCAAACTTAATGGTTAGCAAACTAAAATTAAAGCCACCTCAGTTTAAGCTTAAAACGGATGCGCCCATGCACCGTTTGATATGCTTAGATATAGAGGGATGTGGGTGTGCAAACTCAAGCACTTGGAGCATGCAAAGTAAATGATGATTTGAGGATCAAGAAGACCCAAAATGACACAAAATAGGTATGAGGAACCTATTTTGCCTCAAAGGCCTCAAGAACACACAAATATGCAAAGCTAAATCAAAGAACTAAGATTAAAACAAGAAATGAATCTATGTTAATCCATTTAAGCTAATTTAGATGTGATTTAAGCTTGAAAAATGATCTAAAATGATGAGTTTATGCTTATGCTAGAATGAAAATGGCATTATAACTTTGCTATTGAGTTTGAAAATTGAAAGATGAGAGATGATTGTTTGCTCAAAGAAGTGAGGCTATTTATAGGAAAAGGGAAGGTCTTGGGTTAAAAGGATGAGTCAGAGTTAGGGCTAAGGTTAGGGTTGAGTCAAGGACAAGTGTCCTGACAAGTGTCAAGGGAGGATTGAGTTGAAAGTTTGAGGGCATGTGCACAATTTGGTAAATGTGCCCAAGGCCAAGAGGTGGCAAGGAAGGGATAAGAAGGTCTTAAATGCATAATGAATGCATGTAAGAAAGAGATAAGGAAGGCTTAAATGCATCCTTAAATGCATTTGCAAGAGGTGGCCAAGAGGTGGCCATCTTTGTTGACTAAGGAGGAGGTTAGCATAAGTTTTGGTAAACCTTTTGCTAATGGAATGTGACAAGATTAGAAAGGGGATTAGGATTAGGATTAGGAGAAAGGGATGGGCAAGTGGCTTTTGGTGAGATTTAGATATTTATTAAAGGTAAATTTAATAAATATTAAATATCTAGGCTTAGGGTTTGAAGGGACTAGATTAGGGGTTTGACCCATTTAGAGGAAGGTTTAGGACTTTCTAGAAGAGTTTAGTGCTCTTTAGAATTTTGGCCAACTTTGGGATAAAAAATAAATTAAAAATAAATTAATTTATTTTTAAGGTTTTTTGGTCAATTTATTAATTAAATAATTAATAAATTAGGGATAATGTTCAAATGACATTTTTAGGCTAGATTCCTTAATTAAAGATTTTTAATTAAGAGAGAGGGATTTAATGCCATAAAAATAAATTAATTAATTAAATAATTAATTAATTAATAAATGATGATGTCATCAAGGATTTTCAGAAAACAAAAATAATTTATTTTCTGAAGGATTTTTCGGTGTCTACAGGAACATCTTGATCAAAGAGTAAACCTCGGTGGGAATGATGCCCATAAAAGATGCACTAATATGAATATTCCTTGTGAAAGGATGGACTATGTTAGGAGTCTTATGAAATACATTCAGTACATATGAATCCCTGTTAGGAGATTTTGAATCCCTGTTAAAAGATTCTAACCCTGTTAGGAGTTATGGAAGACAAAAGGACCCACTACCCAAACAAATTCAATGGGAAGATCACTAAACACACTATCCAACTGACCTTAAGATTATTCAATAGAAAAATATCAAATATGTTACCTCCTCACTATGCCAAACCACACTCACTGCTACACTAGATCTCAATTTTGGATCTCTATACTTTGCATGTCTTCTTTCACAATTTTGCTTTCACAACTTCATTGGCTCTTTTCTTCACTTCATGCATACATTCGCATGAAACCATAATCAACCATATTAAAACAAGGACAAACATTCCTTCCTTTATACCACACTGAAATAATTACAATTGAGTCGTCACACAATTACAAAATAAAAGTTTCCACATGCTGCATCAAAATTACACAAAATTGTCAGCTTCCAAATACAATAATTCTCCACTTGTGTGACTTCAAAGTTTTCACTATCGTCCATGTCACTATCAATGTTTCTCTAACTTCCCTTTAACTGCACAAAACTAGCTTCCATCCTGATTAGAAGATATCATCTAATTTCCACAAATCGCTACTCAGGAACACTGCCTAAATACAACTTCCACCAAAATGCTCATAACTTCCATGAATAAATAAATTACTATCTATGCTCTTAACCATAAAAATATGACATATCAAAGAGTATATCCTCAACATTTCATAGCTCCAACTATAATATACCACGTGCGCTATTCAAAACACTGTCTCCTTCTCTGCAAGTCTCCAGAAGGTCACTGTGTTGACATCAATGACAATCATAGTCATGAATGCAACAAAAATTGCTACAAAATGACTACCGAATGTTCAACATTCATTCCTAACAATCTCCCCCATTATCATTGATGGCAACATAGATGAAAAACATCCAATGTTCCAAAAATCTAATACTACAACATTGGTGCTTTGAAAAACATTTTTGAATCCTCTTCATCAATTAAATCTTGTTTCATTTTCCTATTTAGTTCTCTCCAATAGATGGTACAAATGGTTTTTCATGTATTTAATACTTCTCCCCCATTGACATCAATGATATAAATTTCATAATTATGTCAACAATAACTCCAATGTCAAAAGACACTATTTAGAAAATACATTCACAAGAGTCCTCATGACTTAGCTCAGATACACATACTCCCCCATAGAGGAAGTACCAACATCTAGTCCAGAAAAAAGATTAAGCTTATATATCACTAGATGGATGCAACCAACTACATCATTACTCAAAAGTAGGCTAGGGCATAACCCCATGCATACCTCTTAGATACTCAAATGTATCCTTAGGAAAAGGCTTTGTAAATATGTCTGCTATATGTTCCTTTTTGCTTATGTAGTCCAGTCTGACTTCTTTCTCAGCAACTTTCTCTCTTACCACATGATACTTGATCTCTATATGCTTTGTTTTAGAATGTAATACAGGGTTCTTAGACATACTAATTGCGATGGTGTTGTCACAATGTATGACAACAAGCTCAACAATCTTAATTCCAATATCCTTCATCATTTTCTTCATCCAAATAATCTAGTTACAATTTTTTACTGCTGCTACATACTCTGCTTCTGCTATGCTTTGTGAGATACAATTCTACTTCTTGATCAGCCAAGAAACCAATCTTCCTCCAATGAAAAAAGCTCCACCACTGGTGCTTTTCTTATCATCAACACTGCCTCCCTAATCAGCATCTATATATGCACATAGGGTAAAATCATCAAATTTTTCATACCACAATCCATAGTCAATTGTGCCTCTTAAATATCTCAATATCCTCTTTACTACTGCATAATGTGATTCTCTAGGTTCATCTTGAAATCTTACTACAATTCCAACTAAATGTGCTATATCAAGTCTTGTATGTTTCAAGTACTACAATCCTCCAATCATAGATCTATATTTCTTCTATTCAACTATCGGTGTTTCATCTATGCTAGATAGTTTATATCCAATTACCATAGGTGTTCCAACTAGTTTACAATTCTCCATTCCAAATATTTTCAACAAATCATTCAAGTACTTGGTCCGGCTTACAAAAATACCATCATTGTTCTATGTTATCTGTAATCCCAAAAAGTACTTCATCTCACCACTCATACTCATTTCAAATTCTATATTCATTTCATCAACAAATTTGTCACTAGCCTCATCTTCTCCTCCAAAAATAGTGTCCTCAACAAAAATAACTATAATCAACAAACCATTTTCAATTTCTTTTGTGTACAAATTGCTATTAGTTGTTCCTTTAGTAAATCCCAATTTTAACAATTAATTATCCAGTATTTCATACCAAGTTCTAGGTTCTTGCTTTAGTCCATATAATGATTTCTTTAGTTTACATACCATGTATCCTTCTTGAGTCAAAGGAAAACCATCAAGCTGCTCAATGTAGACTTCTTCTTCTAATTTACCATTCAAAAATGCAGACTTCACATCCATCTGGTATACTTTGAATTTCTTAAAAGATGCATAGGCCAAAAAAATTGTTACTACTTCAATTCTTGCTACTGGTGCAAAGGTTTCTTCATAGTCAATTCCTTCTTGCTGTGAGTATCCCTTACATACTAATCTTTCTTTATTTCTTATTACTTCTCCTTGTTCATTCATCTTGTTTCTGAATACCCATTTAGTTCCAATCAAATTCTTATCTTTAGGTCTAGGGCCCAATTCCCATGTCTTGTTCTTTTCAATCTGATCTTCTTCTTCTCTCATAGCATTAATCCAATGTTCATCTTCACAAGCTTCACTAGTAGATTTAGGTTCAATTTGAGAAATCAAACATAAATGTACCTTATTCTAATCAGAACTCCTCTATCCAAACTTCCAATAACTTGTTCAACATGATGATGTCTTGATAAATACCTATTTAGTGTCATAGTCTCTGATCTTGCTTCAACTATAGATTCTTCTCTAGATTCCTCTTTGGTTTCTTCATTATGACTCTCATTCAACAATTCACTGCCAGTCTCATAGAATAACTCAGTATTTTCATTGTTAGGATTAGGATGAGCTTCTCCATTAGATTCATAATCAAGCATTCTTTCCTGAATTTTGAACTTTTCATCAACTTTAACATTTGTGCTCTCAATAATAGTTTTAGTTCTCTTATTGTAAAATCTATATGCTTTTCTCTTCAAAGAATATCCAATAAAAATACCTTCATCACTTCTAGGATCAAACTTTCCAATATCATCATCTCTCTTTATATAACATTTTCTTCCAAAAATTCTAAAATACTTAACTGAGGGTGCATGTCCAAACCATAATTCATAGGGTGTCTTGTATGTGTCTACTCTGATTTGTACTCTGTTCATTGTATATACTTCTTTATTCACTACTTCTCTCTAGAATATCTTTGCCAAATCATTCTCAAATAACATAGCTCTTGCTTCTTCAGTCACTGATCTATTTCTTCTTTCTACAATACCATTTTGTTTAGGTGTTCAAGGGGTTGAGAACTATCTCTTAATACCATTCACTTCACAAAAGGTGTTAAACTCTCTAGAAGTAAATTCACCACCTCTATCAGATCTCAAACATTTAATCTTCATTCCAGATTCATTCTCAACTTTATTCTTAATGATCTTAAACTTATCAAATGCTTCAAATTTTTCTTTAAGAAATGCAATCCACATCATTATTATAAAATCATCAACATGAATCATAAAATACCTTTCTCCATAGAATCCTCTAGTCCTCGTAGGACTGCACAAGTCTGTATGATCAATCTCCAACTTTTTTGCAGATGTGAACTTCTTACTAGGAAATGTACTTGTCTTATGTTTAGCCATCACACATTCTTTGCAAATCATGTTAGTAGGTTTCATAATTTTAGGAAAATCCCTTACTACAAGTGTAGTACTTACTTTCACAATTTTATCAAAGTTCATATGACAAAACCTTCTATGCCATAACCTCTAGTTCTAGATCCAGTTCCAATCAGATTTCCATCTTTATCCTTTATTACACAAGTTTTCTTAGTAAACCAAACTTGATATCCCTCATCAAATAACTATCCAACACTCAAAATATTATGTTTCAATCCATCCACAATGTAAACATCATCAGTATTAGTCTTTCCATCAAGAGTAATAGATCCTATACCTTTAATCAAACAAGGTGCATTGTTTCCAACTCTCACAACTCCTCCATCATAATTGTTAAACATTATGAACTTTTTCATGTCTCTAGTCATATGATGTGAAAAACCACTATCTATAATCCAATCAAATTTCTTTTCAACTTGGGAAACTAAGGCTTTTTCTTCTTTAACATCAATTTTAGGATTCTCTTCTTTAATTGCTACAAATCCTATTTCATCATTATTCTCAATATCACTCTCACTTAGAGTTCTTTCTATACTAGCTTCAAGGTCTTCATAATTAGCATAATAAAATTTCTTAGATCTTCTAGGCTTGAAATTATTTCTATACTTTTTAACTCTCTTAGGACATTTAGATGCAAAATAACCATA
The DNA here is from genome assembly GCA_027943335.1 of Chamaecyparis obtusa. NCBI lineage: Eukaryota > Viridiplantae > Streptophyta > Pinopsida > Cupressales > Cupressaceae > Chamaecyparis > Chamaecyparis obtusa. The sequence continues at coordinate 76,121 of BSBK01010382.1, forward strand.
TTCTTGACAAGTCCAAACTTTTAAAAAATTTCTTACCGTTTGGTTCTCTTTTCATAAGCAAGGCAATACCTTCTTCAATATTTTTGTCTTCTTCATTTTTAGATCTATTTCTACTAGGATAATCTCCACTCACACTGGTGCTTCTTGACAAAGTAGGGCAAAAACTAAGAGCATTGAATGTTGTCTCCATTCTAGGTATGTCTCCTGATAACCTTAAGTTCATTTCTGTTGCTTCCAATCTTCCAAGAAGAGTCTCTCTTGTAAAGTTCATAGTACAAGGTATAACTTGTTTAATCATCTATATTGTCTACTTAAATACAGGAGTCAATGTCATCAAAATTTTCCATATCAATTCATTCTCATCTTTGTTCCTCCATAAGATTTTATCCCTGCAACAATTTCTGACCTTCTACCAATATAGCTTCTAACAGATTCATCTTCCATCATTCTTATATCTTCAAATGCACATATCCAATTATGTAATCTAGATTTCTTTGCATTTTCATCACCTTCAAAAGTAGAGTCTAAAGCTTTACAAATTTCATGAGATTTTGTTAAACATTTTACCTAACTATACTCATTCTTCAAAAGTGTTGTCAAAAGTGCTTCTCTTGCAGGTATGTTACACATGAATAGATCTCTCTCATCGGTAGAACATGTTTCAAGATTGTCTTCTTTAATGATAGTCTTATCATTCTTTGTAATCAACCAATAACCTAGTCCTAAACATAGTAAATGTGTCTTCATCTTTTCTTTCTAGGTGTCAAAATTTACTCCATCAAATTTAGGGCTTTCTTTCCTGAAATTCACCATGGATCTCCTTAAGCTATTAAAATTCTCCTTCAAGGACCTGCTGCTCAGATACCAATTGTTACAAAGTAAAGTCCACCAAGATAACTAAGAGGGAGGGGGGCTGAATTAGTTATCAGATAGTTATAACTTTTATCAACTTCAACAACATTTAACCATCTAAGAAATATAATTACCAACCATATAAAGATATTCATACACAATAACACAAGATATGTTGACTAGGGAACCTCTTGATCAAAGAGTAAACCTCGATGGGAATGATGCCCACAAAAGATATGCTAATATCAATATTCCTTGTTAAAGGATGGACTTTGATAGGAGTCTTATGAAATACATTCAGTACATATGAATCCCTATTAAAAGATTCTAACCCTGTTAGGAGTTATGGAAGACAAAAGGACCCATTGCCCAAACAACTTCAATGGCAAGATCACTGAACACACTATCCAATTGACCTTAAGATTATTCAATAGAATAATATCAAATATGTTACCTCCTCACTATGCCAAACCACACTCACTGCTACACTAGATCTCAATTCTAGATCTATGTACTTCGCATGTCTTCCTTCACAATTTTGCTCTCACAACTTCATTTGCTCTTTTCCTCACTTCATCCATACATTTCAAATACAACCATAATTAACCATATTAAAACATGGAAAAACATTCCTTCCTTTATACCACACTCAAATAATTACAATTGAGTCAGCGCACAATTACACAATAAAATTTTCCACACACTACATCAAAATTACACAAAACTGTCAGCTTCCAAATACAATAATTCTCCACTCGTGCGACTTCAAAATTTGTGCTATTATACACATCTCTATCAAGGTGTCTCTAACTTCCCTTTAACCATGCAAAACTAGATTCCATCCCGATTAGGAGATATCATTTGATTTCCACAAACCGCTACTCAGGAACACTACCTGAATACTACTTCCACCAAAATGCTCATAATTTCCATGAATAAATGAATTTCTATCTGCGCTCTTAACAATAAACATATGAAATATAAAATATTATATCCTCAACATCACATAGCTCCAACTAAAATATGCCACATGCGCTATTCAAAACATTGTCTTCTTCTCTGCAAGTCTCCCGAAGGTCACTGTGTTGACATCAATGACAATCATAGTCATGAATGCAACAACAACTGCTATAGAATGACTGCCAAACATTCAACATTCATTCCTAATAGGTACCCTCCTATAGTTTTGTGTCAAGACTTTAAATTAATTTCCTATCCATGTGCACCTCTCTAGATTTTTGTGCCATGGACCCTTAACTATTGTTTTCTACGAGGCCCCTCTTGTGCCCTAGATCACTATAAAAGGGAGCCTTCCTATCTCATTTTCTCCATCAAGTTTTGTGAGAACATCTCATCTAACAATCTCTCAAGCTCTCAAGTGTAAGAAAGAAACAAGATCAATCATTCAAGCCTTCAAGTATTAAGGAATTCAATTCATCAAGGAGATCCATTAGAAGCCATTGAAGGATTCAAGCTCTATGGAGCTCTCTTGTTGGAGATTCCTCTATTTCCATTCAAGCCTCTTCCAAATTCAAGATCCATTCAAGATTGGTGTTTAAGATCTAAAGACAATTGATTGGAGATATCCTACATTTGATTCTACATTCATCCATTCTTGTGGATTCAAGGATTCAAATCCTCCACAAGGGTTTCAAATCAAGAAAGGTGAATTGTTCCATTTACTTTTTTAATTCCAGCAATTTCAATTTAATTTTAAGGTTAATTCCTAAATTAGGGTTTGACTAAGGCAAACCCCTTCCCCCCAACAAACAAAACAATTTTTCTTGTAGGTACAGGTGCAAAATTTTGGATATGAGATCGGATTTTGATACCCTTTTTGGTGAACTTTCGAGATCCGTGAACAAAGTCAAAATCGACCTTTAGAATAAAAATATAGCCTTTGACCTTTTATGAGGGTCAAAGTCGACCTAATCTAATCTCAAAAAATGATTTTTGGGTTTTGTAGCTCTCGCAGTTTGGATTTACATTTGTGAAAATCAACAGTTTTTGAGATTGTTTGATAGGGTTTTCAGCCTATTCTTTTTCAGAGGTAAGTACCTTTATTTCTTAATTTCAACATTAATCATCTACATTGGCTTTTCATATCAATACAATTTCATGTAAGTGTAAAATATTGTTTCTTGGGGTCGCTTTTATGTGAAAACCATTGTTCTAGGACCCCATCCACATTTTACGCTATACATGTTGTTGTCATATTCTCAAGTCAAGGTAGTCATCAATTTATCCATTATATCTTCTTCTGAGATTTCTCCACCATTGTTTCTAATTCCTATAATTGTTTCATTAATCCTTAGATTGTAGGCTCTGACATTCTCATTAGGTAGCATCTTTAATGTATTGTATCTTTTCCTCCATGCATTACAACATTTGGGGTTGAATTTTGACGCCAATTTGCGATGCCACTACAATTAGTGTTTTTTTTTGCAAGTGTGCTAGACGCTGCTGTAATAGTGATGATGGCATCATAATTGTGACACCCCTTTAGTTATAAAATAAAAAGAAAAAATAAAAAGAAAGTGTCATATGGAATTTTTGTGAATTTTAAGAGCTTCCGCAATGACGACATTGCACTTTTGTGTAGAATGAAGAGGGCATTAGAGTTTGGCATGTACAAAAAGGTTGACACTATGTGGGAAGAGGGCACTGGCATGTGAGATAGGAATTTGATCTTTATCTTATCATTAACTCAATTAATGGCACAATTTGAATGTTAGTAGTGGCATCAGTTTACATCTTAGCATTTGGAATGCTCGATGACCCGTGAGCTTTGAGAGCTAGGGAATCATTGCTATTACCTTTAAGGCATTTTGTGAAGTCTTTGATCTCTCTTTATTTGTTTTTTTGTTTATATTTACTATGTGGTACTCATTGTTTATGTTAGAAATAGGGAATACTAAGAGGGGGGGTGAATCGATATTCCACAAACTTTTACTTTTGCCCAATTATGGATATAACAAATTATCTTTAGACATGCATAACATAAGAAGATAAACAAAATGCATAGTAGTAAAACAAAAGAACTCATAACACATGATTTGTTCTCGAGGAAATGTTGGCCAAGAGAAAACCCTCGTGGGGATGGTACCCACAAAGATCCACTAATAAAAAGTATCATGTTAAGGATGTTGACCCTGTTAGGAGTCTATTACATACATATAGTGTATCAGTCCTAATTAATGGACTATAGGCCTTGTTAGAAGCCTCAAATCTGTTAGGAGTTGTCAGTACAAAATCTGATTACCAGATGAGCCCACTACCCAAACAAGTAATGTACAATATACACTGATTACAAAAAGAGGTTAAGGTACATAACCTTATACTACTTGCATCAATATCTCTTTGCTACTCTTTCACTATAGCTATTACATATGCATCATATATTTCGTATCATGTCACTTCATTGCTCTTTGCTTCTTACAATTTACAATTGCATTTATACAAGTTATTAAGGCTAATAACTTTCCAGTCTACTGCCATAATACAAAATTAGTTTATCCAAGGGTTAACATCTAGGATGTCATCCCTTTATATTTTTAAGTCATTATTTTGATAAACAAAATAATCCCTTAACTTTTTACCAATTCTATCTTCATACTCTGTCCAGTTGTCTTAACACTGTCTTCAGCAAAACTATCATAACTCCTTCCATACATGTCGTACTAACTTGCACTCTGAGATAATATCTCTCCAACTTGTGTGACCTTCATGTAAGACATATGTTTCCATAATGACAACATCTATGTTAAAAACTCAGCTAAATTTTCAACAATCTCCCCCTTTGTCATCAGTGGCAACATATGAGAAAATTGGCTAAGTGTAAGACTCAAAAACTTCAAAATGTCAAAATTGTGGCCATAGTATAGCATATATATACTATCCTTATAACTCCAAAAAATATTATCCCTATACAGTACAACCCCTAAGAGTAACAATCCTTAATCAATTTTCTACTATATATATCTCTCCCCCTTTGACAACAATGACAAAATAAGCTAAGGAGGGTTACACAACTGTGTTAAAAAAAATTGTCATAACTCCTTCTATACATGTTGTACTAACTTGCACTCTAAGATACTAGCTCTCTAACTTGTGTGATGTTCATGTAAGACATGTGTTGCCATAATGACAACATCTATGTAACCAACTCAGCCAAATTTCCAATAGTTTATGATCATTTCATGACGAAATGTCTTGATGGCTTGTGGGCTACAAGCTAGGGCATCATATATTTTTTATGAGCTCACTATTGAATATTGGCATTGTTTACGTCTTTTCATTTGGAATGCTTGATGACCTGCAAGCTTTGAGAGCTAGGACATCATTTCTATTACCTTCAAGGCATTGTGTGAAGTGTTTGATCTCTCTTTATTTGTTTTGTTGTTGATATTCACTATGTGGTACTCCATGTTTATGATCATTTCATGATGAAATGTCTTGATGGCTCATGAGCTACAGGCTAGGGCATCATACATTGTTCATGAGCTTACTTTTTAATACTGGCATTGTTCATGAGCTTACTATTTAATATCTGGCTAGGCCATGTAAATGGTACCAAGCCAACCCAATCAGCCCAACAAAATGTGTCATGTTTATCTTTGTCAAATACACTCATTCACCATTTTGTTCTTGTTCTTCACACAAATATTTCATCAAAAGTAATTGTAAACAATGATTCAAAGAAAAAAGAAACAACTACAATAGATTAGACCCCAAAAGAATACAGTCAAGGAGAAATAGTGCCCTAATTAGAGACAAAATGAACTCTTAGTGTAAGAAAGCATGGAACCAAAGAGGGTAAATTAAGGCACCTACCAGACTCAGGAAAATATAGCATCCAAAATCATAGAGGATGATAATAGAACAAGGAGGTTAGCATGTTGAAAAATCAACACCAAATAAAGCATGCAAAGGCACCAAAGAGCAGGAGAATTAGCATCCAAATTAATACCAATAGAAGCATTAATAATCTGGATACTAGGAAGGATAGGTTTAGTTTAAGGATGACAACTTTTAGAAACACTATAAATCAAAACCATAGCCCAAACAAAATGATGAACACATGATTCCTTTACCCACACATTCCAAATTTCATGATCATTTTCATCAAACATGATCTACTAAAGTTGCCTATGGTGTTTGGAAGTCAACCTAATTTACATTTCTTAGTTGTAACACATAGTCATAAATTTGAATTAAAAATACTTGTCAATGGTCTTGATTTAATCACTGCATGCATATGTTGTTAGGAATAGTTCCAAGAGATAACTGAGAGGTGGGGGGATGAATTATTTATCTACAAGTTTCAATTCTTTATCCAATTAAGTATACTTAAACATAAAGCATAAACACAATGAAAGAACACATGAACACAACACCAATATTTTGGTTATAGGGAAATCCAAATAGGTAAAAACTCCTGTGGGACTTGATACCCACTAATATTTTGTACTAGTGTATAATGATCTTTGCTAGAAGATCCTTTACCCTGTTAGGAGTCTTTTACAATTGTCCCTATTAGGGGAGAGGACGCACAGTCCGAGAGCTCATTGCTCAAACGGGCGAAGGCTACAACCTTTTGAATAATAGATACACACTATATCTAGATCTTGGTCAACTGTACTTTGACCTGCTATCTAGATTAGTTCCAATGAATAGCACAAACACTTTCCTTGGTCACATAAACCTTCCTCTAATGGTTCTACAACTCTCACACTCTACTTTGCTCTTCTTGATCAATCATGAACCACATTCAAGAAATCAAAAATGACTGCCTAGAAATATCTTTCCTCTAAATGATATAATCAAGTTAGCATATTAGAACCACCTTGAAATCATAATAGAGAAACTATAAAAAGCTCCAAAAAATATTCTGTCAGCTCTACTATGCATGCAACATATTCTAGGATCTATCTTAATAAGATAAATGTAGACGCACGCTACACACTATCAGCTCTACCAAAACAACTGGATCTTTCTCCACAAGTTGAATTAACTCATGAGATCTTAACCAAACATAAATACCTCATCTCTAAGCTTAAATCTAAGGTCACATATCCTAAAGATATTCATAATTCAAGAACCAATAAAATCTTTGTCGGCTCTTCTGAATAAACATAGGAAACTGCTACTGGTAGATAGCGACTACATAACTTCACTTCTATTGAATATCTGACTATAAATCCATAAAAAAAAGATCACTAACATGTCTTCATCACATACTAAAGGGAAAAATCCTCCATGACAACTGTATGAACATCCATGCATAGAACACTATCTGTTACTCTGTCAGGAACACTACTAACACAAGCTGCTATATAATTGTTTGTACTGATAGTTAACCTTTGTGCCTATCATAACATGTTGATATCATGTCCATGCTACATATACTAAAATATTACTACATAATACTTCCATGCATGCTACTTTCCATATGTTGTCATCAATGACAAACATACAGTCAGTATTGGCCTACTGGAAAATCTCCAACAATCCCCCCCTTTGGCATTGATGGAAACATGTGGAATGAGAAACCACCACCAACCCAAATGAACATTTATTTTATAACATTCTCCATTTCCTCTTCAAAACTCCCCCAAAGATGAATCCTTCATCTACTGCAATATTTTCCAACATTCTTCATTTCCTCAACTGAACTGATGTCACAACTGAATATTGCTCCTCCTAAGTATGTGACTCCTATTTTTCATAACTTTTTATACTACTCCCCCTTTGACATCAATGGAAAAGGTCACCATTCATTTTAAGCATCAGTACTACTCCTGAGGTAGAGTAGTCAACCTTCCATCAGTCCTTAAGGACTAATGCCTTTCCTTCTCTCTTCTAAGTAGAACTAGGGAAGGGAATTACTCCCAACTTCTTCCTGAGATACTCAAAAGTATCCTTAGGCAATGACTTTGTGAATATGTCTTCCAGCTGATCTTTAGTATTCACATAGTCCAACTTGACTTCTTTTTCTTCCACTTTCTCTCTTAGGAAGTGATACTTGATCTCAATGTGCTCTGTCTTTGTATGCATCACAAGGTTTTTTGATATATTGATAGTGATAGTGTTGTCACAGTGAATAACAATAGGATAATCAATCTGAATTCCAAAATCCTTTATCATCTGCTTGATCCAAACATTTGTAGAATAATTCAAGGCTGATGCAACATACTCCGCTTCTATTGTTGACTGAGAAATACAATTTTTTTTCTTTCTTTTTCAAGTGACAAGTCTATCACCAAGAAACACTGCTCCACCTGATGTACTCTTCCTATCATCAACACATCCTACCCAATCTACATCAGTGTACAAATGAAGCTTAACATTTTATGAATTAGGATACCATAGACCATATTCTATAGTGTGTTGTAAGTATCTAAATATCCTCTTTATTTCCATGAGGTGACTTTGTTTAGGCTCTACTGCAAATCTTCCAACTATACCAACTGCATTTGAAATATCAGGTCTAGTCTGAGTAAGACAAATCAGTTTTCCAATTATAGACTTATACAATGTTATATCAACTATTGGTGAGTCATCTTCTTTTTTAACCTTGCATCCAGTAATCATAGGAGTCTCTTATGGATTGCAATCATCCATTTTGAATTTCTTTAGTGTTTCCTTCACATACTTGGACTGATTAATGACTATACATTTCCCTGTCTGCTGCACACTCAATCCCAAAAAGATTTTGATAGTACCAATCATACTCATTTCAAATTCATTTTTCATCTCCTTAGCAAATTCAAAACTAAGTTTCTCATTACCTCCAAAGATAATGTCATCAACAAATATAGCTACAAGTAACAAACCTTCAGATGTCTCTCTGATGAATAGATTACAATCTACTACTCCTTTCTTGAATCCAATCTTCATTAGGTATCCATCTAGTATTTCATACCATGCTCTAGGGGCTTTCTTAAGTCAGTAGAGGGCTTTCTTCAATTTGCATACCATATCAGGTATGTCTGATAAGGTGAATCCTTCTGGCTACTCAATGTATACTTCTTCTTTCAAATCTCCATTCAGGAATGCTGACTTGACATCCATCTGATAAAATTTGAATTTTTTAATTGTATCATAAGCTAGAAATAACTCAATAGCTTCTAATCTGATCACAGGTACAAATGTGTCTGAATAATCATTTCTTTCTCTTTGCGCATATCCTTTACATACTAACCTTTCTTTGTTTCTTACAACTGTACCATCGTCATTCATTTTATTTCTAAATATCCACTTAGTTCTGATCACATTCTTATCACTAGGTCTTGAGACTAGTTCCCAAGTGTCATTCTTAATAATTTGATGAAGTTCTTCTTTCAGAGCATCATGCCAATCTGAATCATTACAAGCATCTTCAACACTTAAAGGTTCAATCTAAGATAGTAAACATACCGCTTCACTACTAGCTGAGTTCTTTTCTTATGATCTTGTTAATACTTTGTCACTCTGATCTCCAATGATGTCTTTCTTGGAATGGTTTCTAGATGTAAACTTTGGAGCTTTAGTTGATACAGACTCATCAGGCTTAGGAGTATCTTCTTCACTTGTCTCAGGGTCATTGAATAACACATCAATATTGTCAAACATTTCTTCAATAACTGTATCACTAGTGGAGGGTTTGGGTTCCTCTTCAATCATGGGTGAGTAATCATGATACCTTTATTAAACTATAAAATTTTCATCAATCTTAACATTAGGACTTTCAATGATCTTTTCAATCTTAAATTGAAACATCTATAAGATTTACTTTTAGTAGAGTAACCAAGGAATATACCTTCATCACTTGCATCAAACTTGCCTACTATTTCATCCCTCTTGATGTAGCACTTGCTTCCAAAGATTCTAAAGTATTTTACTGTGGGAACATTATCAAACCATAGCTCATATAGTGTTTTTTTAGTGCCAGGCCTTAACTAAATTCTATTGATGGTTTAGACTGTTGTATTGACCACATCTCTCCAATAGGTGTGTGCAACTTTTCCTTCTATCATGATGGTGCGCGTTGTATCAAGAATGATCCTATTCCTTCTTTCTATAATTCCATTTTACTGAGGTGTTCTAGGTGCACTTAACTGTCTCTTTATGCCATGTTCCTCATAGTACTCATAAAATCTATCAGAGGTGAATTCTCCTCCTCTATCTGATCTCAAAAATTTTATTTTTAATCCAGATTCATTCTCAACCTTAGCTTTGAATTATTGAACTTATCAATTGCTTACAACTTATCTTTCAAGAATGCAACCCACATCATCCTAGTATAATCATCAAAAAACAAAATGAAATACCTTTCACCATAGTATGATCTTGTTTGAGTTGGACCACATAGGTCTGTATGAATCAGATCCAACTTGTTTTTTGCTAAATTGTGCTTGCTCCTGAATGAATTCCTCACATGCTTTCCCATCACAAATTCCCTACATATAGTATCAACTTTCTTTGCTATGCTAGGTAGATCTCTTATTGCCTTAACATTTCTTATCTTTAATATGTTATCAAAATTGATATGACATAGTCTTTTATGCCACAACCAACTGTCATCAACTTTAGCAACAAAACAACTTGCTTCTAAATTGAGTTGAAAAACATTACCTCTTGTCTTTTATCCTGATGCAATCATAACACCATCCTTGTTGTTAATGATGCATTTTCTATCTTTGAACTCCAACTGATATCCTTTACCAAGTAACTATCCAACACTGAGAAGGTTATGTTTCAAACCATCAACATAGAGAACATCATCAGTATTATTCTTTCCATCCAAGGTGATGGCTTCTCTACCAAATATTGGTTTAGGAGTGTTGTCTCCAAACATAACCATAACTCCATTTTATTTGTCCAGATGAACAAATTTGCCTTTATCACCTATCATGTGATGTGAACAACCACTATCTATAATCCAATCTGTCCTTATATCTGCTTCAGAAATCAATGCTATCTCTTGTTTCTCTTTTACATCTTTATGTTTTGTCTTATTATTCATTTTGTCTACAATATCAATGAATCCAATTTCTTCTTCACCTAATTCTTCATCTGAAACTTCATCTCCAACAAAGTAACATTCGTTAGCGTACTTAGGCTTGTAATACTTTTTAAACTTTCTAGCTCTAATAGGACACTTAGATGCAAAGTGACCGATCTTATTACATGAAAAGCACTTAAATGGAAATTGACCTTCATATTTTCCTTTTCCTTTGTTTTCTCTTTTAGCAATCATAGCAATAAAATCATCTAAATTTTTGTCTTCATCATCATCATCATCAAAATTACCAGAAGTGTTTGCAAATTTCTTACCATGAACTATTGCTTTGAAGGCTGTCTCACTTTTGGGTTTTGTCTTTAATCTTGAAATCTGAAAAGCTGAGATTTTTCTAATCAAGGTCTCTCTCTTGAAATTAGTTGTAAGCTGCATGGTCTCATCAAGGATCTTAATCTTGCTTTCATATTCTAGGATGAGAGTAGTCATCAACTTGTCCATAATATCTTCCTCTGAGATCTCTCCACCATTGTTCCTGATTCTAGCAACTGCTTCATTGATTCTTTGATTATAAGCTTTGATGTTTTCTTTAGGAAACATCTCTAATGCATTGTATCTTTTCTTCCATGTTTTTCTACATGCATCCTTTTCTTGTTTGTCTCCTTCAAATATGTCTACTAGGTACTTCCATATCTTGTGGGTGGTGTCTACCTTCTTTATCTCTAAAAACTCACTATCTGATAGGGTGCTGATAAGGGCTTTTTAGGCAATAGCATTCTGATGAAACAATTCCTTTTGTGTTTTAGTAGCATCATCCTTTCCAAGGTCTTCTAGGGTGGGGATCTTGGCTGCTTTGATAGTTACGTTAAAAACTTCAAAACCAATGCACTGAAGATGAGTCACCATCTTGTTCTTCCAATCAAGATAATTCTCTCCATCAAACTTAGCACTATCTTTCCTGAAGTATGCCATCTGATCAACCTCAAGTTGTTAAACTTTATCTCTGAGGCACCTGGCTTTGATACCAATTGTTAAGAATAGTCCCAGGAGATAACTAAGAGGGGGGGTGAATCAATTATCTACAAGTTTCAATTCTTTATCCAATTAAGTATACTTAAACATAAAGCATAAACACAATGAAAGAACACATGAAAATAAAACCAATATTTTGGTTAGGGGGAAACCCAAATAGGTAAAAACCCTAGTGGGACTTGATACCCACTAATATTCTATACTAGTGTATAATGATCCTTTCTAGAAGATCTGTTACCCTGTTAGGAGTAGCTTTACAATATATTAAGTACAGTGGACCTAGTCAAGGGTCAGACCCTGTTAGAGGTCTTTTACAATTGTCCTTGTTAGGGGAGAGGACACACTATCCAATAGCTCAATGCTCAAAGGGGCGCAGGCTACAACCTTTTGAATAACAGATACACACTATCTCTGGATCTTGGTCAACTACACTTTGACCTGCTATCTGGATCAGTTCCAATGAATAGCACAAACACTTTACTTGGTCACATAGACCTTTTTCTGATGGTTCTACAACTCACACACTCTGCTCTACTCTTCTTGATCAATCATGAACTACATTCAAGCAATCACAAATGATTGCCTATTAATATTTTTCCTTTAAATGATATAGTCAAGTCAGCCTATTAGAACCACCTTGAAATCATAATAGAGAAACCATAAAAAGATCTAAAAAACATTATGTCGGCTCTACTATGCATGCAACATATTATGGAACCTATCTTAATAAGATAAATGTAGATGTATGCTACACACTGTCGGCTCTACCAAAACAACTAGTTCTTTCTCCACAAGCTAAATTATCTCATGCACTCTTAAAAAAAAATCAATACCTCATCTCTAAGCTTAAATCCAAAGGTGCATAACCTAAAGATAGGTGCAACTCAAGAACCAATAAAATCTTTGTCAGCTTTTCTGAATAAACACAAGAAACTGCTACTGGCGGATAGCAACTACATAACTTCAATTCTACTAAATATTTGACTATGTTTCCATAACATAAACATCACTAAAATGTCTTCATCACATATTCAAGGGCACAAGCCTCCATGACAATTGTACAGATATCCATGCATAGAACACTGTCTTTTACTCTTTTAGGAACACTGCTGACACAAGCTGTTATATAACTGTCTGTACTAACAATTAACCTCTACGCCCATGATATCATGTTGATATCATGTCCACACTACATATACTAAAAGATTACTACATAATACTTCCACACATGGTACTTTCCATATGTTGTCATCAATGACAAATATATAGTGAGTACTGGCCTACTGGAAAATCTCCAACATATGTTTCCTAGGTGCTCATGTTCTATAGCATAGTTCATTTTAGAAGGGTATGGCTTGAATATGCACATGCATAATTATAGATTAGGATTAGTAATAAGGTGTCAAGCATTGCTTAGATCCTTTGGATCTAACCCCATCTTTTCCTTCCTTGTAGGTTTTGGATCATACAAGAGCACACTAGATTTAACCTTGGGTCAACACTTCATTACTTCGGGCAATGTTTGGTACCTTCATTATTTATGTTCATTCACTTATGTATGTTTGCATTCATTCATATTCTTCTAAAACTTGGTTGTTTGTGACCATATAGGACCATTCTTGATGTTTTTGGGTCATTTGATGAAAATATGTAAATAGGGACATCAGTAATAAAATAGGGATATCTTAATCTTTATGAGCTCAAATTTGAAACAGTAAGTGTACTATTTTATTACTAATGTCCCTATTTGATGTCCCTATTTTATTACTGATGTCCCTATTTTGAAGTGTTTGATCATTTCTATTACCTTCAAGGCATTGTGTGAAGTGTTTGATCTCTCTTTATTTGTTTTGTTGTATATATACCTTCTCTGATCAACTCTGATATGCATAGGTGATGTACATTCATATTTTCCTAAGTAGTACTTTGAGCTTTCCTACAACACATGTACTATTGTGAAAATCATCACAAGGCCATTTGTTGTAGGAAAGCTCACAGTACACATGTCTGGATGACATTGTTTACCTCTTAGCATTTGGAATGCTTGATGACCCATGAACTTTGAGAGCTAGGGCATCGTTGCTATTACCTTCAAGGCATTGCGTGAAGTGTTTGATCTCTCTTTATTTTATTTTCTTTTGATATTCACTATGTGGTACTCTTTTTTTATGATCATTTCATGAGGAAATATCTTGATGGCTCGCAGGCTACAAGCTAGGGCATCATGCATTGTTTATGAGCTCACTGTTTAAGCACCTCATGTCCCTATTTGATTGGTTGGTGCTATATTTTTTATATTGAGTTTACATCATATATTTAGTCTTAATAAATATCTTATACAACAACATAAAATTAACCCAAAATACTTTTTCTTAATAAAATCTTAATCGAACAATATATTTAGTCTTTAAAAAAACTTATAAAACAACATATATTGTGTGAAGTGTTTGATCTCTCTTTATTTGTTTTGTTGTTGATATTCACTTGCTATGTGGTACTCTCCATTTATGATCATTTCATGAGGAAATGTCTTGATGGCTCGCGGGCTGCAAGTTAGGGCATCATACATTATTCATGAGCTCATTGTTTAATTTACTGGCATTGTTTACATCTTTTCATTTGGAATGCTTGATGACCCATGAGCTTTGAGAGCTAGGCCATCATTTCTATTACCTTCAAGGAATTGTGTGAAGTGTTTGATCTCTCTTTATTTTTTTATCTATTGATATTCACTATGTGGTACTCCCCGTTTATAATCATTTCTTGAGGAAATGTCTTGATAGCTCACAGGTTGTAAGCTAGGGCATTATACATTGATCATGAGCTCACTGTTTAATACTGGCATTGCTTACATCTTTTCATTTGGGATGCTTGATGACACGTGAGCTTTGAGAGCTAGGGAATCATTTCTATTACCTTTAAGGCATTGTGTGAAGTGTTTGATCTCTCTTTATTTATTTTGTTATTGATATTCACTATGTGGTACTCCCTGTTTATGATCATTTCATAAGGAAATGTCTTGATGACTCACAAGATGCAAGATATGACATCATGCATTGTTTATGAGCTCACTATTTGAGCACCTCATATTCCTATTTGATTGGCTGGTGCTCAAACAATGATCTCATAAACAATGGATGATTCCCTAGCTTGTAGCCCATGATCCATCAAGACATTTCCTCATGAAATGATCATAAACGGGGAGTACCACATAGTGAATATCAACAACAAAACAAATAAAGAGAGATCAAATCGTTCACACAATTTATGTTGTTTTATAAAATTTTATTAAGACTAAATACATTATTTTATTAAGACTAAATATTTTGGGTTAGTTTTGTGTTGTTTTAAAAGATTTTATTAACACTAAATATATGATGTAAACTCTTAATTATAGTTGATATATATATACTTCAAAGGAGGAATTATGAAATATAGTTGTAGGTAGTTATCTCTTCTATAATGATGGAGGAGTGAAAGGTGATGATCAATGGGGTTGTTGTTGTTGTGCCCCATATATTATTTTATACACTATTTATTTCATTGAGACTATGAAGTTGGCATTTGTAATGTATTTTCTATTGTTGGATCGATTTCACCATGTTGTTGAGGTTGTAGATGCATTGAATGACCACTGCCATTCTATTTTGATAGCATCAATATAACAAACATAGCATCATCCAATCAAATAGGGACATCAGTAAGACATTTAATACATTATTACTTCATCATGATGATAAAAATTTCAATGGCTCAAAGCACATAGAATGTGGGTAGCTTTATTACTTCATTAGATCTATACCTTTGTTAATTTCACCAGCATCATGCAAATTTCTTACTTATCCATTAAAATGAAGATTCAAATATACTCCATGCCATAGCATTAATGTATAGATGATGTAGATTTGTTTACCTCTTTGTTTTGATGAGGATGTATGCCCTTTCCATTGCTTACTCATGCTTTCTCATGATTGCCTTGTGCTAATGGGCATGGTGTGTGATTGTTGTTGGTGCATCATTTGGAAATGATGTCACAACAACACCAAATGAAACAACAACATCTGGTGTTGTTGTTTCACTATTTGAATGATGTAGTCACAATAGTGACTCACCAAGTGTTCATGCAAACATAAATGCAACCATTTACTCTCTACAACATTCTTTTGAATGCACATGTCCTATAGCATGGTTTTTCGTTCATAAGTGTATGGCTTGACTATGGACATGCATAATTGTAGATGAGGATTAGTAATAGGATGTCATTCATTGGTCAGATATTTTTTATCTAACCCCCATCTCTCTTTTCTTTGCAGGTTCTAGATCACATAGAGGCACACTAGATTCATACTTGGGTCAAAAATTCATCACTTCAAGCAATGTCTAGAACCCTTATTATTTATGTTCATCCTCTTATGTATGTGTGTACTCTTTCATTTTCTTCTGAAAGTTATTTTCCTTGTATAGTATATACAAGTTATTTTTCATATATATACATGTAATCTTTAGATGCAAAAATTTATTTTCCTTTACATGTATCTTTGCATGAAATGAACACAAATTAAACAAGATCATCTAATAATACAAAAGGGTATTGTAGTCACTCATCTAGTAATTAGTTCTCCAAACCATTATTAAAGATTGAACATAAGTCTAAGTCCCCAAACCTATTGTTCTATTTGTCCTTATTACCTTCATATTTTTGGTTCAACGCCTATAGGATGCCCAAGCCTAGAGGCTAAGGAAAGTACCCAAGAGCACTTGAAAGAAAGATGAATAAAACCATTGTCCTTATGTGGGTAAACCCATATAAGTGTTCTTCCTTTGCATAAAAACTCCTACTTGAGGATCCACAATAATGCATTTATGTTCAAGACTTATTATTAACTTTGCCCTTTTGAATCTTAGGATGACATCTCAATTGGGAAAGACAAACCAAAACCTTTCATAGACCAATAACAACCAAGGCATGTGGGTTCTCTTTTGTTGTACAGTTATACTCATAAAATATATGTACAGTTATAAAATTTCATGGCTTGAAATTTTATAACCTACTTCCTCTTCATCCAAATAGAATGGAAGTGGTGATTCAATGCATCTACCAAAATTCTATGTGCATTGAGCCAATGAATTTTTTATCATCATGATGAATTAATAATGCATTAAATGTCTTATTGATGTCCCTATTTGATTGGTCAGTGCTCTATTTATTATATTTCTACTATAAAAATAGAATGACAGTGGTGATTCAATGAATCTACAACCTCAAAAAAATGGAGACATCAATCCAATAACATAAAATACACTACAAATGTGAATCTCACTGTCTCAATGAAATAAATAATGTATAGAACAATATATGGTGTACAACAGCACCAAGCATGCAATGAAAATAATAACATTACATGATGGTTGAGCTCAAATTCAAAACAATAAGTGTATTAATGTATGATCTAATAGCATCAACCTCATTGATCATTACCTTTCACTCCTCCATCATTATAGAAGAGATAACTACCTAAAACTATATTTTTTAATTCCTCCTTTGAATTCATAGGTTAGTTTAAAATGGAGAAACTATAAAAACTCACCAATTTAATCCCAAAACATCTTATACAACTGGAATTAATCACATCTCACAAATGTATAGATTATACTACATACCATTGTATTATATATATCAAGTATAATTATGAGTTTACATCATATATTTAGTCTTAATAAAATCTTATAAAATAACATAAAAGTAACCCAAAATACTTTGTCTTACTAAAACAATATATTTAGTCTTAATAAAATCTTATAGCACAACATATATTGTGCGAAGTGTTTGATCTCTCTTTATTTGTTTTGTTATTGATATTCACTATCTAGTACCCCCCATTTATGATCATTTCATGAGTAAATGTTTTGACGACTCACTGACTGCAAGCTAGGGCATCATGCATTGTTTATGAGCTCATTATTTGAGCACCTCATGTCCCTATTTGATTGGTTTGTGCTCAAACAGTGAGCTCATAAACAATGCACGATACCCTAGCTTGTAACTTGCAAACCATCAAGACATTTCATTGTGAAATGATCATAAACAAGGAGTACCACATAGTCAATATCAACAAAAAAATAAACAAAGAGAGATCAAACACTTCACACAATTCCTTGATGGTAATAGAAACAATTCCCTATCTCTCAAAGCTCCTGGGTCATCAAGCATTCCAAATGAAAAGATGTAAACAATGCTAGTATTAAATAGTGAGCTCATGAACAATGCATGATGCCCTAGCTTGCAACTCGTGAGCCATCAAGATATTTCCTCATGAAATGATCATAAACAGGGAGTACCACATAGCTAGTCAATATCAACAACAAA
This sequence comes from Chamaecyparis obtusa, assembly GCA_027943335.1. Classification (NCBI taxonomy): domain Eukaryota; kingdom Viridiplantae; phylum Streptophyta; class Pinopsida; order Cupressales; family Cupressaceae; genus Chamaecyparis; species Chamaecyparis obtusa. The sequence continues at coordinate 94,372 of BSBK01010382.1, forward strand.
AAAAATAAAGAGAGATCAAACACTTCACAAAATATATGTTGTTTTATATGATTTTAGTAAGACTAAATATATTATTTTATTAAGACAAAGTATTTTGGGTTTTTTTTTATGTTATTTCATAAGATATTTATTAAGACTAAATATATGATGTAAAATCAATATAAAAAATAGACAACCGACCAATAAAATAGGGACATGATGTGCTCAAACAATGAGCTCATAAATAAGGAATGATGCCCTAGCTTGCCGCTAGTGAGCCATCAAGACATTTCCTCATGAAATGATCATAAATGGGGAGTACCACATAGTGAATATCAACAACAAAACAAGTAAAGAGAGATCAAACACTTCACACAATGCCTTGAAGGTAATAGAAATGATGCCCTAGCTCTCAAAGCTCATGGGTCATCAAGCATTCCAAATGCTAAGATGTAAACAATGCCACTATTAACGTGTTGGAAATATTCAGGAAATAACCAAGTTAATGAGAGGGGAGGGGTGAATCAGTAACTCCAAATTTTCTTTCAATTACAGATGTATTAACATATAGTTCACTGTATCCTTATGCATATAGAAAGCATGAAACTTAAAAGCATTCACAACAATGACACATAGATTTAGTTACCCAGAAACCTTCCAAAAGAAAGTAAAACTGGGGTGGGGATGAAACCCACAAAGCTTTAGTACTGTAGTATAAAGTTGGCCAGTTAAGGCTTACAATTGATCACTTCTGATGATCTGCCCTGCTAGGAGCAATAAGGACTGCTAGGTCCACCTTGTTAGAGGATTTTTACAAACTTACAAAAGAAGTATGTACTCGGTAAAGAGATTTTACAAAAGATTGTTAAGTCTACCCGGTTAAAGGATTTTAGTACTGATTCACCTGTTAGGATGAAACAGTAGATCTCTTACTTTGCAACTGGATTGCTGAATGAGATTCGCTGATGTACTAATCACCTTCTGTGATGAATTTGTCTTTGTTGTTCCTTATACTGCTGTAGCCCTTTGTAATTCGCTTATCTCTGCCTTTCTTTCTTTTTCACATTCATACTCATTTCTAATTACTTCTTGGTATTTTTACAACATTGTTTATATACAAGTCTAAACAATTAATTACAATTAAAATTACAAAGTCATCTTGACAAATAAACATAAGTGCTACTATGTCGGCCCAAGTATGGTTACATGGTTCCTGCAAACTAACTCGATGACTTTCTGATACTCAGCGTCCACTACATTACTCAGCATTGTCATGCACTTGGTAGAAGTGAAGGCACGGTTCATACTAACCACTCGGTAGGTTTTGAACTCGGTAAATACTGGTGACTCGGTAGACATAATGTTACTCAGTTTACACTATCCTACTCAGTTTGCACTATCCTGCTCGGTTTGCACTATTCTGCTCAGTTCGCATTGTTCTGCTTGGTTTGCACTGTTCTGCTTGGTTTACACTATTCTGCTTGGTTTGCACTGTTCTGCTCAGTTTGCACTATTCTGCTTGGTTTGCACTGTTCTTCTCGATTTGCACTCAGAATGCAAATAAGTGTTGTCACTAGTGGCAATCCTGCTTAATGCCAACAATCTCCCCCTTTGGCATTAGTGACAAAAACACTTATTGCCCAAAACTTATATACAAGAACCATGCTGAGATTTATTTTGATTTTTCAAAATTTGTCTTTGTCAATTATCTCCCCCTTTCAATGTGCTAACTTTTTCTTCTTTTCTTCTATACATATCTCCTTCTATACATATCTCCCCCTTTTTGACGATAATGCCAAAGGTGTATATACAAGTGATTTACAGAGAGAATCCATAATTTGATAGAAAAATAGAATGTACCTTCATTATCAGTGCCAGGGTTCTATCCCAATTTTCTTGCAGAATCTTGCATGTTTGGATTGCAATTTGAACTTCTGCAGAGAGTTCAATCATGTGATCTGCTATTGAGAACTGATTGTCATGAATTAATGTTTTGGAATGTTCAATGTGCTTATACATTGTATTCATGATGGGAAGGATCATGTTCTGAATGTCTAGCAGTGTGGACCGGATCCTTGTGTCTTCTTTCAGTAGTTCTGACTGCATATTTGATAGATATGAGATTTTCATGTGATGAGCAAAGTTTGAACTTGGTTCAAGTTGCAGCTTCTGTATGCTAATCTTCAAATCCTCATCAATTTTATTCATTTTATCCTTGACATCCTTTGTGAGCTCGGCAACATTGCACAGTCTGGCCAAAAGAGAGGTAACATTCAAATAGGAAGATTCAATGTTTGACAAAACTGAAGACAATTCGACTTGATTAATAGCTATGTGCTGAGCAATGTGCTCAAGCACTTTATTGTTGAATCTCTTCTCAGCTTTTTCAACTAACTTTTCTATCCTAGATGAATCCTCATTGTATTTATTTATTGCTTCTGCTAATTGTAACAAAACATGTTGAGAGGAGTCTACTTTAATACCTAATGCTTCAGACAAAATGTCCTTAGCATCCTTAATGATTTTATATTCCTTGTCTCTCTCCTCTTTAAGCTTCTTTTGCTTTGCTTTCCTTTGGAGGATTTCACCTATATTTTGCATTTGATTTGCTAATAGATTTGCAAAATCCAATGTTGGAATCTCTATTTCTTCATCTAGGTCTATATCCTCTACTATATTCTTGCCCAAAAATCTTATACTCGGTTGAGCCTTAGGCTTATCTGTACTTAATGCCTTAGTAGTAGTGACAGTAGACATAGTAGGACTGGCTATAGAGACTGGTATACTATCTACTGGAGAACTTAAATTATTTACACATGTAGAATAAAAAACTAGAATACTTACTGTTGGAAAACTTGATGAAGTAGGAGACTGCAACTCGGTAGAAGAAATGGTAGTTGCTTCTATTGTTGCTATAGGTGATTGTACAAATGTTGAAGTTGTCACAACCATGCTTGAAGGTGTCTCCGGGCTAGATGTAGTAACTTTTACTGGAGAGGTAGGAAGTGATGCAATGACTTCTGTCGCTATCCTCATAGTATCATCTACCTCAGTGGCTTCTTCCTATTCATCATTGTCATCTTCAATGTCTTTTATTATAACTATTTCAATACTCAGTTGGTGAAGATGGTATATGTTCTTCCATGTGGCATTTGCAGCCTTCACAACCGATTCAATATTGTTAATCAGAATCAAACAAGTATTGAACTTCAATGTCATCTTATTTTCATTCTCCTTCAATGCCTTCTTTATTTCATCATTTTTCAAGCTCGGCATTAACTGTCTCAGGGTTTGATCAAATATGTCTTTTACAGTTTGCTTGGCATTGGTCCATCTCATTTTTATTGGATCTAATAAAGCTGCTGGAACCTGTGGGGCTATTTCATCAGGAGAGTATTTCCACTGTCCCATCTTTTCAATAATAGGATCTTCTATTTCCTTTTGTTCTATTTCCGATCTGGTTTCATATTTAAAATATTTTATATTACTTACTCCAGATCCTGATCCTTCTCTAAAAAGTTTGATCTTCTCTTGAAAGGTTAGAGGAGGCCTTTTGAATATTATATCTTTGTCTACCTTATCTACCTTACCTCTTGCACTTCTCCTTGTAAATACAATAGTGGGAGGCTTAGGTGCCTTAGTGATGAATACCTTTCCTTTCTTCTTTGCAGGTTCTGGTTCCTCTATTTTCTCATCCTTTTCCTTTTCTTCTTCAATGTCTTCTCCTTTGTCCTCGGTTAGCATTTGCATTTTGGCTATCCTCTTCTTTCCTTTATTTACTACCTATGGAAGCTTTACTTTATGCTTAATTCAATTCTCACCTTTGCTTCTTCATATGTTCCAAAATATGGGGCTTTGGGATTAACAGGCTGATTAAGAAGGGCTTCAATGATATTCTTGGTTTCATCAATGTTTACCTCATAAGAAAGAGGTTTTACATGTACAATCCTTGGTTTAGCTGCTTGAATGTATACTTTGTCATAGTCCACCATGAAACAAATGTCATCCTTATAATCTTCAACCAACTTCTATGGAATCCGGAATCTGTCATTCATTTTCTCTTTGAAAGACTCAAAATAACTATCCATGATGCTCTCAAAATTTTCACCCATTTCTGAAATATATTCATTTATCTCATAAAGAACTGGCACATCTTTTCTCCATACTACTTTTCCTTTGGAAGGGAAGAATTTCTGAACATAGAAGAATAAATAGACCAGTAGAGATCCAAACTTACATGGATTGTTTTTGGAAGTTTGAATGCTTTCCATGTTCTTGTTAAACTATTTTAACAATAAATCTGCAATGTCAAATGATAGATTATTCTTGACCACTTTGTATGCTAGGTCTACGGCTTCACAGGATACACTATTCTGTCGACTTGAACTGTATATCTTATGGGCAATTATGTGTGTACCAAACTTCAATTCAGCATCAGTAATGCTGCTTACTTTCATGCCTCTACCATCCCACTCGGCTAGGGTTTTCTTCTCCAGTTCCGACCAACCTAGGGTTTTGGTAGATTTAGCTTTGTTTAACATGGGAAGATCGGTGATTTGATGAATCATCTTCTTAGTGATCTCTATGGGTTTCTCAAGCCAAATCTTGCCTTCATGTACATGGCTGAGAATGTATCTAACCCATTTCTCCTGAAAGTTTTGAGGTAAATGTGCAATGTGAACTAATCCCTTGTCTTCCAGATGTTTGTGCTCAGGTTTTAGAGTACCATCCACACATAGTTCCTCATGCACAATATCTAGCTCTAGATTTCCCATTTCTTGAATTGCACAATTGAAATGATTGTGAATATCATTAACAAGTAGTACCTTAGGAGGAATCTGAGATTGAGCTCCGTTCGGATCTAGGGCTGCTGCAATTGCGGGCATGAGCTTGAAATATGGTGTGCTCCATTCCCCTTGGACTAACATTTCTGATCCTTTTTTCACTGAAGTGCTGGATGATGCCATGGTAGCTCACAAAAAATTCTATTCGCAAAAGTATTTGAATCGCCGGATTGCTCTTGAAATTTTCTGCTCTCAAAGTGCTAAAGTTCGCGATGAAGAATGAGTTTGATTTCTTGCCTTTTGTTTACAACTCTGTCATTAATGCTTAGTATGAATTAGGGTATGAATTCTGACAGATTGTCACCCACTATGAATTAATTGCTCGGTAAAGACTTCACAACTTGGTGAACTCGAGAATTCAAATTGCTCCGACCTCGCTCGGTAAAGACTGGTACCGACCTTGCTCGGAAAAGACTGATACTGACCTTCCTGTGATCTTGTTGCATCTTTGTATGCCGATTTAGATCTTTCTTTTAATTCAGTTCTAGAACTACTTGAAATTGGTCTATGAGAATACAATTCCAATGCTTTCTTGGGAATTTTGTTTGAGTCGGTAGAGCCACCCATTCCATTACTTGGATTTGTATGCTCAGTAGATTTAGGAATCCATTTTTGTCTTACCTGTTTCCTGACCTTAGTTTCTTCATTCTTCTTTCCATCTTCAACTTCACTAGCATTCATGTAATTTCTGGCTATGTGACCAAGTTTAGTAAATTTGAAGCATCTTACGGTAGTATCTCTTTTCCTTAGATGATGTTTTATGCAGTTCATGCCAATGTGTCCATATTCTCCATAGTAATGACATCTACACCAGGTGTTGTAATCCCATCCAAACATTGCTTTCATAATTTGTTCTGCTGGATTGAATGTTTTGGATCTACAATCGGATGCCTTGTGAGCTTGTTTGTTGCATTTGTGACAATTACCTTTGAATCTTGGTTTTTCCCTGCATTCATTTGCTTTGTGACCGTGCTGATTGTAGTTGTAGCATTTTCCATTGAATTCTGCTTTTTCATTGCTCCAACATTTATTTGAAGTATGTCCTATTTTTCCACAATGATTACAAGTAGGTTTCTGATTTCTTTGAGTACCTTGTTTAGAAGATTCACCTTCTCCATTGTATCCAAGTCCTGCTTTTCCTTTTTGTCTATGAAGATTTCGATTATACAGTTGATCTAGGTCTTCTTGGCTTTTCAACATTCTTTCATTGATTTGTTTTTCGGTGTTTAGGTCATCCACCAATCTTAGATTGATTTCCTTTTCAGATCTTAGTTCTTCTCTAGTGCTTTCTATTTCTGATCTTAGATTCATAATTTCCTCATTTGTATGTGAGATCTAATCAATTAGGTTTTCTAGCTGAAGGGTTTTATTTTGGACTTCATTGTTCCTTCCATCTAATTCATCTTTCAACTTGTTTCTTTGTTCTAAGATCTCACAAAATCTTGTTGAGTGTAGCTCTTGTTCTCTTTTTAATTTTCTCACTTCTTCCTGCAGAGACCCATTCTTTTCTAGGAGTTCTTTGACAGCATTGTTTGCTTCATCTGAGCTATCTGAGGGAAAAAGATCTTCAATCTTTTCTTCAATGTAATTCTGATCATTCATCTAATTTGCAAGTTCCTTCCTTCTTCTTAGGGATTGGGAAAGATGTTCTTTTGCTTCTTTAAGTTTGGCTATGGCCACTTCCAGATCTAGCTTTTCATTTTCAATCACCTTGTTCAGTTTGAATACCTCCATTGTCCTGGATCTTTGCTCAAGCTAGTTAAGCTTTATCTTGAGAACCAATATGGCTCTAATACCAATTGTTGGAAATATTCAGGAATTAACCAAGTTACTAAGAGGGGAGGGGTGAATCAGTAACTCCAAATTTTCTTTCAATTATAGATGTATTAACATATAGTTCACTTTATCCTTATGCATATAGAAAGCATGAAACTTAAAAGCATTCACAACAATGACACATAGATTTGGTTACCCAGAAACCTTCCAAAAGAAAGTAAAACTGGGGTGGGGATGAAACCCACAAAGCTTTAGTACTGCAGTATAAAGTTGGCCGGTTAAGGCTTACAATTGATCACTTCTGATGATCTGCCCTGCTAGGAGCAATAAGGACTGCTAGGTCCACCTTGTTAGAGGATTTTTACAAACTTACAAAAGAAGTATGTACTCGGTAAAGAGATTTTACAAAAGACTGTTAAGTCTACCCGGTTAAAGGATTTTAGTACTGATTCACCTGTTAGGATGAAACAGTAGATCTCTTGCTTTGCAACTAGATTGCTGAATGAGATTCTCTGATGTACTGATCACCTTCTGTGATGAATTTGTCTTTGCTGTTCCTTATACTGTTGTAGCCCTTTGTAATTCACTTATCTCTGCCTTTCTTTCTTTTTCACATTCATACTCATTTCTAATTACTTCTTGGTATTTTTACAACATTGTTTATATACAAGTCTAAACAATTAATTACAATTACAATTACAAAGTCAGCTTGACAAATAAACATAAGTGCTACTAAGTCAGCCCAAGTATGGTTACACGATTCTTGCAAACTAACTCAGTGACTTTCTGATACTCGGCGTCCACTGCATTACTTGGCATCGTCATGCACTCGGTAGAAGTGAAGGCACGGTTCATACTAACCACTCGGTAGGTTTTGAACTCGGTAAATACTGGTGGCTCGGTAGACATAATGTTACTCGATTTACACTGTCCTGCTTGGTTTGCATTGTTCTGCTCAGTTTGCACTGTTCTGCTCGATTTTCACTGTTCTACTCGGTTTGCACTATTCTACTCGGTTTGCACTATTTTGCTCAGTTTGCACTATTCTGCTCAGTTTGCACTATTCTGCTCGGTTTGCACTATTCTACTCAGTTTGCACTGTTCTACTCAGTTTGCACTCAGAATGCAAATAAGTGTTGTCACTAGTGGAAATCCTGCTTAATGCCAACATAACATTCATATTGTGTCATTAAATCAACAAATGAAAACAAAATGAAATTGAGTTAATGAGAAGACAAAGCTTGAATTCCTACCTCAGGTGCTAGTGCCCTCTTCCCACATAGTGTCGGCCTCTTTGTGCATGCCAAAATTGAATGCTCTCTTCATGCTACACAAAAGTGCAGTGTCATCTTCATGACAGCTCTTTGAATTCACAAAAATTATAAATGACACTTTCTTTTTCTTCTTTTTTTGTTTATAACCAAGCTGGTGTCATAATTAAATCAACAAATGCCATCAAAATAAAATTGAGTTAATGAGAAGACAAAGCTTGAATGCCTACCTCAAGTCATGGCTGTAATATAAAGATCAAATGCTAAGGAACTATATTATAAAATTTCAAGGCATAAAATTTTATAACTATACAAATATAAAATTTTAAGGAATGAAATTTGACCTCTGATTTGACCTTGATAATGTCCCCTCCATTGCTTATGATTGATCATGTCTTCCTTTTGTTGATGGGCATGGTGGGTTACTGTTGTGGATGCATCATTAGGAAATGATACCATAGCAACACTGGATGGAACAAAAACATCTATTGTTGTTGTTGCACTATTTGGCTGATGCAGTCACAATAGTGATTCACCAGGTGTTCATAGAGACATAAATGCAGCCACAAAAGTGATTCACTAAGTGTTCATAGAGGCATAAATGTAGGGCTTCATTTGGATTCTAGCACCTATATGCTACACATATTCTTGAGTGCATTTTCTTGATTGCACATATTCTATAGCATAGTTCATTTTAGAAGTGTATGGCTCAACTATGCACATGCATATTATAGATGATGATCAATAATAGGGTGTCAGAAATTTCTTAGATCCTTGAGATCTAACCCCATCCTTTCTTTCCTTGCAGTTTCTAGATCATACATGAGCATACTCGATTGAACCCAAGGTCAACACTTTATTACTTCAGGAAATATTAGGTACCTTCATTATTTATGTTCATCCACTTATGTATGTTTTCATTCATTCATATTCTTCTGAAAATTGGCTATACTCATATTCTTCTCATGTCTGAGTCTTCTAACTATGATCAATTTAATGCTGTAAATCTTGACATAGAATTTGATATCAATCGATCATATATCTATTCCAAATGATATAGCTCCATTTGAATAAACATACATGCCAACCATTTGAAAAAATGTCCATATGAAATCTAGAGAAATACATTAATTTTATAGAAAATTCATGATTTATAACGCCCCTTGATTTATAGTGAATTAATTTTATAGAGACTTCATGATTTATAATTTAGTTGTAGCAAGTCAATGTGTTCTAACTCAAGAATACCCCTTGGTTTCCTATAAATCCTTTGGCAAAATCTGTTAGAAAATTTAAAGTTTGGTTGAAGTAAGTGTATAAATGAAGGATGAAACACATAGGAAGCTATGAGAAGGTGACATGAAGCTAATGAAAGGAGTCATCTCAATGATGTTAAATCATAGGGGTTTCTCTTTGTTCCCTACAATGGAGTGAGCTAATTCTGAATGTATAAATAGATAATTTTAACAATGTATAAAGTCGTTCACAAGATGTAATAAAAACACTAGTAAGGCACCAGAAGCATTTGACAAAATGCCACAATAGTGGTGTCTCATGCAACGCTGAGATGATTAGCTATATGTAATACTAAGATATTCAAAATATTGTTGGATAAATAGATAATTTTAACAATGAATAATGTCCTCCACAAGATATAATAAAAACTATGGAGTGAACTATGTTTGTCTGATTATATAACTATTATCTTATGTTAGGTATCCCATATAGTCTCATGGATTGTCAGGTACAAGTCAATACACCCCATAGAGATTAATGTCTTTTATCATTTGTAAAATATTTGTCAAAATTGTCTTCCTCGAGTGAGGAAAATCTAGGAATGGAAGAAGAAAGTGAGACATTTACTACGTGTAATTTAATGAGATTGACTCGAGGTCAAAATATTAGAAAGAAATTCAATAAATGCATGAAATTTTTCTTTGCTCAAGGGGGGTTGTGTTCTTATGATGGTGAGAGAAAAGGTGACTCTGAGCTTCCATTTAGGTACACACATTTATAGAAACAATGGGTCTCCAATGAACTTCCTTCAATAAACATTGATTTTTGTGTTAAAGAGAGGATATATCGCATAGCACTGTCTTCATTACAATGTTTGGGCCCACTTTCCATGGATGGCATAAAGGTCTCTTACAACAAAGTTGTCAAATTGATGGAGTATGTCAGACCTTGTTATGATTACAGTAGTTGGATGCAGATTGTTATATACAAAAAAACTATGTGTAGGTATGCAATTGTAGAAAACTATATATACAACAAAAAGTCAGTGAACAAAGTGAAAAAGTAGCTATATACGTTGATGGAAGACCAAAAGTATCAGGGAATATTGTAGGTTTTATAAATAGTACACGGCCTGCATCAACTAAGAAATAATCCAATTGCATATTTAAGGCACGTGAGGGAAATCATGTATTTGTATGTCTCATCAAATCAATACATGGAGGCGAGGAACTTCTTATCGATTACAATTTGAATCACATAGATACAAAAAGCCCCATCACTATCATGGACAAGGTGGTAAACATTTTGATAATTATCTATTATTCAACGTAACTTAGAATAAGAACACATGTGTTTTAACATGTCTGAATGATTTTTTTTGAAATACAGAGCTATAGTATAGATCAACAACCACACGATACACATGGTGGTGATAGTTCTCATGGGACTTCTTCTTTCTGACATGTAAAAATCATTGTTGTTGTACAAATGCACATACAAGAAAAATGTTAATGCATATTTTTTGTTATGCTAATACATATTTTTTTGTTGTTCTACTATTTTGGATTGATTTTAAATAAAGGGCTAATAATGTTATTCTCACAAATGAGTGCTAATCAAAAAAAGGGAAAGGAACAAGTAGTCCATGAGGAGCCTTAGAATGAGCAGGATCCTTTAGATGTTTATTTTTATCAAAGGTTAATCCTATGGTTTCATTGGAAAGGGTCCTTCGTGCAATATCAAAAGAGTTAGCTTGAATGGTAAATATTCAACCTCACACTCCTAAAATATAGAGGGCAGCAAATATGTTGATTGGCCATGTTCAGAACTATAGAGTAAGTATTAATGTGGTTTTTAATTATAACAAAAGTTCAATAATGATTTTTATAGTATACTATTTTATTTATGTAATTGACTAAAATATATATGTGTTCTCTTTATAGGGGATGCTAAATATATTAAAGGGAATTAACTCAGATGCAAATATTTGGATGGTACATCACATGTTTTGTCCTCCATCTTGTCCATGGTTATCCATATTTTTTTATGCTCTAAGAATATTTTTCTTCAATAATTGCTATTGAACCTATGTTGAGTATGACGCCTAGTACGAGGATCAAATCCACAAATGTAGTTCCCCCTACAATGTCGGCAACATGTAGCATGACTACACATGTGATGGAAACACCTACTATTGGTAAGTAGACTCCTCTTTTTATCTCTTATTTATCATGTGTTTATTTCACTTGAACTATATATTATTTCTTAGGGGGCATTTTGTAATATTGGATTTATTTTATGTAGGAGGTGATGATGAAATTCCTAGATGTACTCATGTTAAATGTATGGGAACAATACAGTGTGATCAATTACTCATGAGCAATGAAGATGGACTTCCCTTGAGAGCAGCCCAGCTTCTAGGTACTTTAAAGACTTATCCTTTCTTTTACTATACAATATAATACTCATAATGTAAAGCACTAACCCCTTGTGTGGTCCCTTACAATAACTAATTATAATAATCTTGTAATTATCTTGCAGGGAATAATCTATTTTATGGAAAACGTAATGATGAATGTTTGTGCATTTTTGGGCTGACCATACGAACATGGTATCATATTTTGATTTTATTGCTAGATTAGATTTTGTTTCATCTAGGTTTGTTCAAATATATTAAAAGGTAGCTTCACTTCATTTATGAATCTAACAATTATTTTTCTTAAAAGGTGGTGATTACAAGATAAAGGGTTAAAGAATAAACTCATTGACTCTATGACAATACTTTTTGGACCTGAAGTCTTTCATAGACTTAGACTCCTCGACAAAGTGGACACTTCTTTGAAGTATATTAGGGACAACTACTAGAGACAAATAGAACACAATCCTTATTACAAGTGGACTCCCTATATTTGTATTAATGAGTGGGAGGATCTTAAAAAGGATGCACTTGAGAGAATTGAAAGACATAGTGGACGAGTAGTATCACCCGAGGAAAGAAGTACATGATAATTTTAATAATGAAATTATGTACTATTTACTCTTTGTACTGATGTGATCTAACATATTTGAAACATTAGATAGGTTTCCTTACACAAAAAAGGCAACAAAAACAAGAACACAAAATCACAGGCAACATAGGCTTAGCTCGGGTGGATACTCAAAACTTGTTGCACGAGTTGTAAGTATTAGTAAATAAAAAATCATATGCAAAAATTTATAATTAAATTGCAATCAATTTTGTTTTGATGAAATTCACTACAATAAAAATTCATGATACCAAAAAAAATTCAGGCCTTGGAGTTAAAAAAACCGATTATAAAATATGACAAAAAATAGGCTACAAACAAGGCTATAAAGTCATGGTTGAACAATACCTAGCAATGAGTACACAAGGTTCTTCTGCTGGATTTGTTGATCATGTAAATAAGCCAATTGATTTTTATTTCAAGTTGAAAACTTTACCAATTATTGTATTTGAGGTTAAGTTCCAACATAAAGTGAATATATTTGCTTTAAGTAAGGAAACAATGACTATATATTTGTTTAAAACTCTAAAGTGAATATATTTATATGTATTAAACTGAATGATTAACATTTCTTAGTATTTGTCTTGTATTTATATGTATATATTGTTGATAAATGCACTAATTATTTACATTTTAATACAACCTACCAATATTGATATTGCACCGGCCAAGCATGACTGAGGCATCGATTCTAATGCGAATTGTAGTACTCAAGGTATACATTTTATATTTGAATTTTGATTAATGAATATTTAATACAAGTAAACATGTTAAATTGAATTTTGTGTAGTAATAAAAATTTAATTATAATGTGTTGGGATTAATGAAATATTTTGTATTGTAGTTGTAGGGGATGTAGAGGTTGTTCCTGATGAGCGTGTTGAGGTTTAAGTCGTTAGACAAGATGATGTTGTTGGACAAGATAAAGAGCGTAATGTTTATGTTTTTTAAAGTATTGAAATTCTTGTAACAATAATGAGTATAATTTTAAATTAACCCCAATTATGATAATATGTTTTTAATTAATGAAGCCTTTTATTTGTTATTACAGAGGACCCACCTTTGCAAAGGAAAGTGAGATCACATGCATGACCGAGAAGAAATAACAATGTGGACATAGATACACCTCTAAAATAATATAGAGAAGAAGAAAAAAAAAGAATAAGCCAAAAAAATATGATTCTCATTTATGCACCTTGTTAGGAACACTCACAAGAGATAACTGAGACGAGGGGGGTGAATCAGTTATCTACAAGTTTCAATTCTTTATCCAATTAAACATAAAGCCTAATCACAATGAAAGAACACATGAACACAACACCAATATTTTGGTAATGTGGAAACCCAAATAGGTAAAAACCTCGGTGGAAATTGACACCTATTAATATTCTATACTAGTGTATTATGATCCTTGCAAGAAGATCCTTAACCCTGTTAGGAGTTGCTTTACAATATATTTAGTTCAATAGACCTAGTCAAGGGTCAGACCCTGTTAGGAGTCTTTTACACTAATCCCTATTAGGGGAGAGGATGCACTATCTGAGAGCACACTTCTCAAAGGGGTGAAGGCTACAACCTTTTATTTAATAGATACACACTATATCTAGATCTTGGTGAACTTCCCTTTGACTTTCTATCTGGATCAATTCCAACGTATAGCATAAATACTTTACTTCATCACATAGACCTTCTTCTGATGGTTCAACACTTGGCACACTCTACTCTGGTCTTACTATCAACCATGACTCACACTCAAGCAATCACAAATGACTGCCTATAAATATCTTTCTTCTAAATCATATAATCAAGTCAGCCTATTAGAACCACCTTGAATTCATATTAGAGAAACCATAACAAACTCCAGTAACAATTTAGTCAACACTACTAAGCACACAACACATTCTGGGACCTATCCAATAAGATAATTGTAGACAAATGCTACACACTGTCAACTCTATGAAAACAACTGTATCTTTCTCCTCGAGCTAAATTAATTCATGTGTTATTAACCAAACATCAACAACTCTTCTTTAAGATTATATCCAAGGGTGTGTATCCAAATGATAGGCCCAACTCTAGAACCAATAACATCTCTATCGACTCTTCTAATTAAACACAAGAAACTGTTACTGGTGAATAGCAATTGCATAAATTCACTTCTACTGATGATCAGACTCTATGTCCATGAATGTAACATCAATGACATGTCTTCATCACATGTCCACGGGTGCAAGGATCCATGACAACTATACAGATAACCATACTCAGAATATTGTCTGTTACTATGTCAGGAACACTTCAGATACAACTTGCAATATAACTGTCTGTATTAAAAATCATCATCTGCATCCTTGATACCATGCTGATAACATCTCCATGCTTCATATACTTAAGGCTTACTGCATAAGTCATACACGCATGCTACTTTCCATATGTTGTTATCAATGAAAAACATACAGTCAGTACTGACTTGCTAGCAAATCTCCAACAATATCCCCCTTTGGCATTGATGGAAACATGTGGAATGAAAAACTACCACCAACCCAATGAGAAATTATTTTATAACATTCTCTATTTCCTCATCAAAAAATCCCCCAAAGATGAATCCTCCTTTTGCTACACTAATCTTCAATATTCTTCATTTCCTCAACTGAACTGCTTCCAAGACTGAATACTACTCCCCCTTAGTATAATACTCCTTTGATTTTGTTTTTCATGACTCTGTATATTACTCCTTGTTTGACATCAATGGAAAAGGGTGCCATTCATTTTAAGTACCAGTACTACTCCTAAGGTAGAGTAGTCAACCTTCCATTAGTCCCTAAGGACTGATGCCTTTTCTTCTTTCTTTTAAGTAGAATCAGGGAAGGGAATTAGTCCCAACTTCTCCTTGAGATACTCAAAAGTATCCTTTGGCCAGGGCTTTGTGAATATATCTTCCAACTGATCTTTAGTACTCATATAGTCCAACTTGACTTCTTTCTCTGACACTTTCTCTCTTAGGAAGTGATACTTGATCTCAATGTGCTTTGTCTTTGCATGCATCATAGGGTTCTTAGATATAGTGATAGTGCCAGTGTTATCACAATAAATAACAATAGGATAGTCAATCTGAATTCCAAAATCTTTTACCATTTTCTTGATCTAAACAATTGTGGAACAATTCAGGGCTGTTGCAACATACTATGCTTCTATTGTTGACTAAGAAATAAAATTTTGTTTCTTGCTTGTCCAAGTGACAAGTCTATCACCAAGAAACACTGCTCCACCTGATGTACTCTTTCTATCATCTATGCATCCTTCCCAATCAACATCAGTGTATACATGAAGTTCAATATTTTTTGAATTATGATACCATAGACCATAATCTATAGTGCCCTGCAAGTATCTGAGTATTCTCTTTACTCCCATGAGGTGACTTTCTTTAGGTTCTACTGCAAATCTTCCAACTATGCCAACTACATTGGAAATAACAGGTCTAGTCTGAGTAAGATATATGAGTTTACCAATCATAGACTTGTACAATGTTGTATCCAGTGCTGGTGAGTCATCTTCTTATATAGTCTTGCATCCAGTGATCATAGGTGTTCCTACTGGCTTTCAATCATCCATCTTGAATTTCTTTAGTATCTCTTTCACATAGTTTGACCGATTAATAAAAATTTCTTTTTTTGTCTGTTGCACATTTAGTCCCAAAAAGTATTTGGTAGGACCAATAATAATCATCTCAAACTCATTTTGCATTTCTTTAGCAAATTATGCACTTAGTTTGTCATTACCTCCAAAGATAATATCATCAACAAATATAGCTACAAGTAGTAGACCTTTAGATGTCTCTCTAATGAATAGATTTCAATCTGCTGCACCTTTCTTGAATCCAATCTTAGTTAGATATCCATCAAGTCTTTCATACCAAGCTTTAGGGGCTTGCTTAAGTCTATAGAGTGCTTTCTTCAATCTGCATACCATATCAGGTCTACCTGATATGTTGAATCCTTCTGGCTACTCAATGTATACTTCTTCTTTTAGTTCTCCATTCAAGAATGCTGACTTAAAATCCATCTGATAAACTTTGAAGTTCTTAAATGTTGCCAAAGCTAAAATAGCTTAATAGCTTCTAACCTACTTACTGGTGCAAAAGTGTCTGAATAGTCAATACCTTCTCTTTGTGCATATCCCTTACATAAAAATCTTGCTTTATTTCTTACTACTGTACCATCTATGAGGAATGAATTTTAAATGTTTTGCAGTCATTCTGTAGCAGTCATTGTTGCATTCATGACTATGATTGTCATTGATGTCAACACAGTGACCTTGTGGAGACTTGCAAAGAAGTAGATAGTGTTTTGATTAGCGCACGTGGTGTATTGTAGTGAGAGATATGTGATGTTGAGGATATACTCTTCAATATGTTATATACTTATGGTTAAGAGTGCAGGAAATAATTCATTTATTCATGGAAGTTATGAGCATTTCGGTGGAAGTAGTATTCAGGCAGTGTTCCTAAGTAGCAATTTGTGGAAATAGGATGGAATTTGCTATTGTGTAGTTAAAGGGAAGTTAGAGACACATTGATAGTGACATGGATGACACCACAAACTTTGAGGTCACACGAGTGGAGAATTATTGTATTTGGAAGCCGATAGTTTTGTGTAATTTTGATGTAGCATGTGGAAACTTTTATTTTGTAATTATGAGATGACGCAATTATAATTACTTGAGTGTGGTATAAAGGAAGGAATGTGTTTCCTTGATTGTAACAATGATGAGGATATAGCTGAATGCGAATGTATGCATGAAGTGAATAAAAGAGCTAATGTAGTTGTGAAAGTGAAATTGTGAAGGAAGACATGTGAAGTACAAAGATCTAAAATTGAGACCTGGTGCAGTACTGAGTGCAATTTGGCATAGTGAGAAAGGAGGTAACATATTTGATCTTATTCTGTTGAATAATCTTAAGGTTAGTTGGACAGTGTGTTCAGTGATCTTGCCATTCAAGCTGTTTGGGCTATGGGTCCTTTTGTCTTCAATAACTCCTAACAAGGTTAGAATCTTTTAATAGGGATTCAAAATCTCCTAATAGGGATTCATATGTACTAAATATATTTCATAAGACTCCTAACAAAGTCCATCCTTTAACAAGGAATATTCATATTAGTGCATCTTTTATGGGCATCATTCCCACTGGGGTTTAATCTATGATCAAGAGGTTCCCTAGTCAACATATCTTGTGTTATTGTGCTATTGTGTATGAATATCTTTCTATGGTTGGTAATTATATTGATTACATGGTTAAATTCTGTTGAAGTTGATAAAATTTATAATTATCTAATAACTGATTCACTCCCCCCCTCTCAATTATCCTGGTGGACTTTACTTTCTAACAATTGGTATCAGAGCAGTAGGTCCTTGAAAGAAAATTTTGACAGCTTAAGGAGATCCATGATGAATTTCAAGAAAGAAAGTGCTAAGTTTGATGGAGTTAATTTTGACCGTTGGAAGGAAAAGATGAAGACACATCTACTATGTTTAGGACTAGGTTATTGGTTGATTACAAAGAATGATAAAACTATCATTGAAGAAGACAATCTTGAAACATGTACTAGCAATGAGAGAGATCTATTCATGTGTAACATACTTTCTAGAGTAGCACTTTTGATAGCACTTCTAAAGAATGAGTATAGTCAGGTAAAATGTTTAACAAAATCTCATGAAATATGCAAAGCTTTACACTCTACCTTTGAAGGTGATGAACATGCAAAGACATCTAGATTACATAATTGGATATGTGCATTTGAAGATATAAAAATGATGGAAGATGAATCTGTTAGAAGCTATATTGGTAGAATGTCAGAAATTGTTGCAGGGATAAAATCTTGTGGAGGAACAAAGACAAAGAATGAAGTGATATGGAAAATTTTGAGGACATTGACTCCTATATTTATGAAAACAACACAAATGATTGAACAAGTTATACCTTGTACTACAAAATTTACAAGAGAGACTCTTCTTGGAAGATTGGAAGCAGCAAAAATGAACCTGAGGTTATCAAGAGACTTACCTAGAATGGAGACAACATTCAGTGCTCTTAGTGTTCACCCTACTTTGTCAAGAAGCATCAGTGTGAGTGGAGATTATGCTGGGAGCAGTAAATCTAGAAGTAAAGAAGACAAAAATATTGAAGAAGGTATTTCCTTTCTTGTGAAAAGAGAATGAGATGGTAAGAAAATCTTTAAATGTTGGACTTGTCAAGAATATGGTCATTTTGCATCTAAATGTCTTAAGAGAGTTAAAAAGTATAGAAACAATTTCAAGCCTAGAAGATCTAAGGAATGTTATTATGCTAATGATGAAGACCTTGAAAATAGTATAGAGAGAACTCTAAGTGAGAGTGATACTGAGAATAATGATGACATAGGATTTGTAGCAATTAAAGAAGAGAATTTTGAAACTGATCTTATGGAAGAAAAAGCCTTAGTTTCCCAAGTTGAAAAGAAAGTTGATTGGATTATAGATAGTGGTTGTTCACATCATATGACTGGAGACATGAAAAAGTTCATAAAGTTTAACAGTTATGATGGAGGAGTTGTTAGAGTTGGAAACAACACATCTTGTTTGATTAAAGGTATAGGATCTATTACTCTTGAATTAAAGACTAATACTAATGATGTTTACTTTGTGGATGGATTGAAACATAATCTTTTGAGTGTTGGATGGTTAGTCGATAAGGGATATGAAGTTTGGTTTACTGAGAAAACTTGTGTGATAAAGGTTAAAGATGGAAATCTAATTGGAACTGGATCTAGAACCTAAGG
Source organism: Chamaecyparis obtusa (assembly GCA_027943335.1). Taxonomy (NCBI): domain Eukaryota; kingdom Viridiplantae; phylum Streptophyta; class Pinopsida; order Cupressales; family Cupressaceae; genus Chamaecyparis; species Chamaecyparis obtusa. The sequence continues at coordinate 113,319 of BSBK01010382.1, forward strand.
TAATGTATTTCAGTTGAATCCTACTAAGATGTCATGTTTGATTACTAAGATTGATGACAGTTGGTTATGGCATAGAAGGTTTTGTCATATAAACTTTGATAACATTGTGAAAGTGAGTACTACACTTGTAGTAAGGGATTTGTCTAAGATCATTAAGAATAAAGTTAAGAATGAATTTGGAATGAAGATTAAATGTTTGAGATCTAATAGAGGTGGAGAATTTACTTCTAGAGAGTCTTTTGTGAAATGAATGGTATTAAGAGACAGTTTTCAACCCCTAGAACACCTGAACAAAATGGTATTTCAAAAAGAAGAAACAGATTGGTGACTGAAGTAGCAAGAGCTATGTTATTTGTGAATGATTTGGCAAAGATATTCTGGAGAGAAGTAGTGAATACAAAAGTATATAAAATGAATAGAGTACAAATCAGAGTAGACACAAACAAGACACCTTATGAATTATGGTTTGGACATGCACCCTCATTAAGTATTTTTGAATTTTTGGAAACAAATGTTATATAAAGAGAGATGATGATGTTGGAAAGTTTGATCCTAGAAGTGATGAAGGTATTTTTCTTGGATATTCTTTGAAGAGAAAAGAATATAGATGTTATAATAAGAGAACTAAAACTATTGTTGAGAGTGCAAATGTTAAAGTTGATGAAAAGTTCAAAATTCAGGAAAGAATGCTTGATTATGAATTAGATGGAGAAAATCATCCTAAGCCTAAAACTAAAACTAGTGAATTATTCTATGAGACTGATAGTGAATTGTTAAATGAGAGTCATGCTGAAGAAACCAAAGAAGAATCTACAGTTGAAGCAAGATCTGAGACTATGACACCAAACATGTACCTATCAAGACATCATCATGTTGAACAAGTTATTAGAAGTTTGGATAGAGGAGTTCTAGTGTGGAATAAGGTACATTTATGTTTAATTTCTCAAATCAAACCTAAATCTAATAGTGAAGCTTGTGAAGATGAAAAATGGATTAATGCTATGAGAGAAGAACTATATCAGATTGAAAAGAACAAGACATGGGAATTGGTCCCTAGACCTAAAGATAAGAATGTTATTGGAACTAAATGGGTATTCAGAAACAAGATGAATGAACAAGGAGAAGTAGTAAGAAACAAAGCAAGATTAGTATGTAAGGGATACTCATAGCAAGAAGGAATTGACTATGAAGAAACTTTTGCACCAATAGCAAGAATTGAAGTAGTAAGAATGTTTTTGGCCTATGCAGCTTTTAAGAAATTCAAAGTATATTAGATGGATGTGAAGTCCACATTTCTAAATGGTGAATTGGAAGAAGAATTCTACATTGAGAAGCCTAAAGGTTTTCCTTTGACTCAAGAAGGAGACATGGTATGTAAACTAAAGAAAGCATTATATGGACTAAAGAAAGCACCTAGAATTTGGTATGCAAGACTGGATAAGTATTTGTTAAAATAAGGATTTACTAAAGGTACAACTAATAGCAATATGTACACAAAAGAAGTTGAAAATGGTTTGTTGATTATAGTTATTTTTGTTGATGACATTATTTTTGGAGGAGAAGATGACACTAGTGACAAATTTGCTGATGAAATAAAGACTGAATTTGAAATGAGTATGATTGGTGAGATGAAATACTTTTTTGGATTACAAATAACATAGAATAATGATAGTATTTTTTTAAGTCAGACAAAGTACTTGAATGATTTGATGAAAATATTTGGAATGGAGAACTGTAAACCAATTGGAATACCTATGGTAATTGGACATAAACTATCTGGCACAGATGAAAGACCGGTAGTGGAATAGAAGAAATATAGATCTATGATTGGAAGATTGCAATACTTGACACATACAAGACCTGATATAGCACATTCAGTTAGAATTATAGCAAGATTTCAAGTTGAACCTAGAGAATCACATTATGCAGTAGTAAAGAGGATACTAAGATATTTAAGAGGCACAATGGACTATGGATTGTGGTATGAAAAATCTGATGATTTTACCCTATGTGCATATACAAATGCTATTTGGGGAGGTAGTGTTGATGATAAGAAAAGCACCAGTGGTAGAGCCTTTTTCCTTGGAGGAAGATTGGTTTCTTGGCTAAGTAAGAAGCAGAATTGTATCTCACAAAGCACATCAAAAGAAGAATATGTAGTAGCAACAAACAATTGTAACTAGATAATTTGGATGAAACAAATGCTAAAGGATATTGGAATAAAGTCTGTTGAGCCTATTGTCATACATTGTGACAACACCGACACAATTAGTATGTCTAAGAATCTTGTATTACATTCTAAGACAAAGCATATAGAGATCAAGTATCATGTTGTAAGAGAGAAATTTGATGAGAAAGAAGTCAAACTAGAGTACATAAGCACAAAGGAACATATAGCAGACATATTTACAAAGCCTTTTCCTAAGGATACATTTGAGTATCTGAGAGGTATGCTTGGGGTTATGCCCCTACCTACTTTTGAGTAATGATGCAGTTGGTTACATCCGTCCATTAGTATCTAAGATTAATCCTTCTTCTGGACTAGATGTTGGTACTTCCTCTATGGTCAAGTATGTGTATTTGAGCTGAGTATTGAGGACTCTTGTGAATGCATTTTCTGAATAGTGTCTTCTGACATTGGAGTTGTTGTTGACATAATGATGAAACTTGTGTCATTGATGTCAATAGGGGAGAAATGTACATGAAAAACCATTTTTACCATCTGTTGAAGAGAACTGAACAAGAAAATGAAGCAAGATTTATTTGATGAATGTTTCTCAGAGCAGCAGTGTTGGAGTATTGGATTTTTGGAACATTGGATGTTTTTCATGTATTTTGTAATCAATGCCAATGGGGGAGGTTGTTAGGAATGAATGCTGAATGTTTGGTAGTCATTCTATAGTAGTTGTTGTTGCATCCATGACTATGATTTTCATTGATGTCAAGACAGTGACCTTCTGGAGACTTGCAGAGAAGTAGACAATGTTTTGATTAGCACATGTGGTATATTGTAGTTGGAGCTATGCCATGTTGAAGATATACTCTTTGATGTTATATGTTTATTGTTAAGAGCATAGACAATAATTCATTTATTCATGGAAGTTATGAGCATTTTGGTGGAAGCAGTATTCAAGCAGTGTTCCTGACTAGAAGTTTGTGGAAGTCGGATGATATCTCCTAATCGGGATGGAATTTGGTTCTGCATAGTTAAAGGGAAGTTAGAGATACATTGATAGTGACATGGATGACACCACAAACTTTGAGGTCACACGAGTGGAAAATTATTGTATTTGGAAGCTGACAGTTTTGTGTAATTTTGATGTAGCATGTGGAAACTTTTATTTTGTAATTGTGTGCCGACTCAATTGTAATCACTTGAGTGTGGTATAAGGGAAGGAATGTGTTTCTTTGATTGTAGCAATGATGAGGATATAACTGAATGTGAATGTATGCATGAAGTGAAGAAAAGAGCTAATGCAGTTGTGAAAGCAAAATTGTGAAGGAAGACATGCAGAGTACATAGATCTAAAATTATGATCTGGTGTAGCAATGAGTGCAGTTTGGCATAGTGAGAAAGGAGGTAACATATTTGATATTATTCTATTGAATAATCTTAGGGTTAGTTGGATAGTGTGTTTAGTGATCTTGCCATTGAAGTTGTTTGGGCAGTGGGTCCTTCTATCTTCTAGAACTCCTAACAGGGTTAGAATCTTCTAACAGGGATTCAAAATCTCCTAACAGGGATTCATATGTACTAAATGTATTTCATAAGACTCCTAAAAAAGTCCATCTTTTCACAAGGAATATTCATATTAGTGCATCTTTTGTGGGCATCATTCCCATCGGGGTTTACTCTTTGATCAAGAGGTTCCCTAGTCAACATATCTTGTGTTATTGTGTTATTGTGTATGAATATCTTTCTATGGTTGGTAATTATATTTATTACATGGTTAAATTTTGTTGAAGTTGATAAAAGTTATAATTATCTGATAAATGATTCACCCCCCCTCTCAGTTATCCTGGTGGACTTTACTTTCTAACACCATTTTCATTCATCTTGTTCCTGAATATCCACTTTGTTCCAATTACATTCTTATCACTAGGTATTGGGACCAGTTCCCAAGTATCATTCTTGATAATCTGATCTAGTTCTTCTTTTATAGCATCATGTCAATCTAAATCCTTGCACACATCTTCAACACTTAAGGGTTCAATATTAGATAGTAGACATATCGCTTCACTACAAGCAGAGTTCTTTTCTTGTGATCTTGTTGTGACTTTGTTGCTCTGATCTCCAATGATGTCATATTTAGAGTGGTATCTAGAAGTGAACTTTAGAACTTTAGGTGATGTAGACTCTGTTAGGCCATTTTTCTGTCATAGCAAAATCCTTTGAAAATGGTCTCCTCCCTGCAAATGTTTCATGGTTTGTGTCCTGCCCTGTGTTCCTTGTGTTGTCACCAAGCTCTGGTCTAATTTGCACTTGCTAAATCATAAAATCCAAAAAGTTATCCAAATTCTTAAGCCTGCTAGAAATATTTCAAAATTTGGCATAGTGTCAAAAACCCACAGTGTTTTTGAAAGTCCATGATGTTTTCAGTTTGTGTGTTTTCGGCCTTCATTGTTTTTGACCCTATGCTTCCTACTTTTGTGCACTTATCCTTTGGCGTCGAAAACTATGTGTGTTTTCGGTCTTTCTCTGTGTTGAAAATTTTGTGTGTTTTTGACCTTGGTCTTAACTCTGTAGGTGCGATGGATGGTGGAGTCCAGTCCTTCAAAGTTTCTTGTCACTAATTCTCCAAGTCTCCAGGTGGTTACATCTTCTATCCAGCAACTTGCGAATGGTTATTCATGTAGTCGCTGAGTGCTTGGTGGTTTGTCTCTTCTCATGCTTCCAGCATGGTTAAGGTTCAGATAGGATCGATGGTTGCCGCAAGTTCACATGGTGAAGATGCACGAGGTTTATCTTTTGCACTTTTGTGACAACCGTCTGATCCTCTGAAAGGGTAAGGATTTTTTGGTAGTGGTCCCAGAGGCGATGATGTGGTAGCCTGTGATTGGCTATCGCATGATCACATAGCCCAGTTTTTGGCTATGCGATCATGTGACCAATTGCCACGTGTCTTTGTGGCCCATTGGTAGAAAGGGGTGTGGTCCCGGTAGCAGGTGGTGATGAGGCTTGTCAGGTGGGCCCATTGGCTTTTGTTGTGGAGGTATGCATTTTATGTGGTGGGTCCAATTTGCTAGGTAGTTCTTATGTGCCATGGTGATCTGAGTTGGCAAATTTTCATTCGTCTGCATGGTGATAACTTGGTTTATGTTAGAGGTGCCCGTGTTGAAAGCTTTTAATCTGACGGTCAGTGTATGATCTCAAGGAATATTCCAAGCCTTTGAGATCATGCACCATCTATTGAATTTTATTCCATTTTGCCAGGTTTCCTATTGTGCTCAGTGGGTCCAGTGTGACATGTCTGCACAGGTGGAGGTTTCTTATTGGTCGACGTGGATGTGCTCAGAAGTGGGGTAGTTGTCAGAAGGGTCTATGACAAGGATAGATCTAACGAACGGCATAAGTTCTCATGCAATTTGTTAGAGCCATGAGATCTTATGCCAGCCATTCATTTCAAAGGCTTATGGTAAGTGGGTCCTATGCCATTGACTGGGTGTGGATCGGTGAATGGTTTAGTGACATGTGGCATCTGGTGGGCCCAAGTGCAGTCTAGTGTTTGGCCAAGTTGTAAAATCTGATGGTGCCAACAAATTTAATGTGGTCACACATTCATAGAAAGATAAGAGGATTCACTAGTTTGTTTGGCGATTATGTGAATGGTGGTCGAGAAGTCACTAAGTTGTTTAGTGAAAGTGCGAAATGTTTAGCGAATTGGCGAGGGTCCTTTGTCACCAATTTGCTAATTCTGGTGGGGCCACTTTTAGAGGAAAATTTTAAAGCCGCGAAGAAGGTTTGATCAGATGGCTATGTTTTAAAGTTGGTCTTAGTTTGAAGGTGGGTTGTCATTCTTTGTAGGCACCAAGGATCTAGCCATTGTGATTCAAATTCAAATTTTTTTGAGAACTTCCAGTGACCAGAAAGTACCAAATTTATGGAATTCATTGCAGAATTGACCCTGTTTGGTGAGAAATGATTGGTTTTCTATTTGCGGTGTGGTCCAGGGTGTGGTTGGATCATTTGTAGATCTTGTACCATAGTGGTTGTGTGCTCAAGGCATGTTGGAGGGTGTCCTTTTGAGCCTAGTTTTGTGATCCACTGTACTTGCAGAGAAGAATTTCATGATTGAGGATTAGTTCTAGTTTCCTCTTTCCTAATTTTGATGTGTTTCCCGCCTGTGTAATAACTTTTTAGACCATTTCCAGTAGGTTGGGTGGTTGAAATCCTAACCCTAGCTGTCTGAAGCTTGTTGCATTTGATCTTGAGGATCCCAAGGTAGATAGTGGTATAAGTTGCAGAATTTTGGATTTTGCAAGGGTTCTAAAATCTTGTTTCTTTTGGTCCCTGGTTTTCAACTGTAATATACTGATGGAAGTTTGATTTTGTGACTTTTCTGATCTTGGTATCATTCTAATTGTATGTTGATCCTGATTGTGTTAATGAGAACATTTTGAATCCAAATCTTGTATCTTGTGTATGTCTTCTTTCTTGTCTCTGAGCTCATATATGTTAGTTTCATAAAGTGTGCTAACATATGGTAAACAAAAAGTATTTTGAATTTATCTTTGAGTTCCTAACAAAGTTAGGATTAAAGTCTTCTAGGTGAATTCAGTGAGTTTGCGGTTAGGTGTAGAATTTGATGTCCTTGTGCTTGAGGGAAAGGGGTAATAGGAAAAGCACTTACCTCGGATTCCATTGTGTTTGATTTGAGGTATTTAGTTGAGGTATATAGTTAGGTGACTCTAAGCCTTGGGATAAGGCATTGGTCCTTCCTCTTGAGGTATGCATGGTTAACAACCACAACCACAAACATTAGTTGATAAATCTTTAACAATCTTATATGAGATATAGTGGAATATTGTTTTAGACTCCTTTAGAGAAGTGAGTCAAGGGTACACCTACCTGAGCACTGAAGCTCAAAGTGTAGAAGGATCCATTGATCCTTGTCAGTTGGCCCTCTTCCTTGTGGACTTTGGAGTGGTGATATAGTTAGAGTTTCATTTACATTATCCATCAAAGTGTAAATATGCAAGTTGAAGATCATAGGGAATAATCCACAACCAACAAAATGTCAACTCTACTGGGGACAACTATGAAGATATGCATTTGTTAAGAGTCAGTGATTCTACTAGGGAGAATCTAAAGAGAAAGGTATACGTGTGTTCTTGTTTTCCTATTGTTTTTCAAAGATTTCCCATCTAGGTGGGTGGTGACTCAAAGGTTTGAACCAGTGCAACATATTGAAGAAGCATGGATAAGAGGAGAAATACTAGGTCATGTGTTAGAAAGAATCCAGAGGTCACTCTAGAGCAATTGCCTAGATAGGGAAACAAGAGTTGGATTAAAAGGAATGGTGAGTCTACCAGTGCTCCCATGAGAGAACAGAAAAATGCTAGAGCCAAAAGACCACATGTATCCTCAAGTGAGGATGGTTCACAAAATAGAGTTTCTAGATCAAAAGGAGGTCACTCTGAAGAGAGATTTTATGATAACCTTGAGGCTGCATTTTAGGACAAAGGTCTATTGCCTGTAGGTCATGTTGAAGAAAATAGAGATGAGAGTTTAGAAGTTGACCTAGATCTTGAAGAAGATCATTTCAGAAGGGAGCCCATGAGACATAGGCAAGTTCATTTCCCATATCAAAATCTTCCTGATATGGATGTGTCATCTGGTTTTGATGACATTATGGTAGATCTTGATGACTTGAATGCACTGAGGTTGCAGTTGGAAAAGCAGGATGCCATACATAAAATATTATAGGAAGAGAGAGAGGTTGAAAAAGTAAATGCTTTGATAGAGAGGTAGTCTCTAATTAGAAAAATAAATGAAATGAAGGAGAGAAACAAAATGCTTGCTTCTGCTCCTAAAACATTGCAGCATGATGTTTTTGGTGATCTCAATGCCTTGAGGAGTGAGCAAGAGTGCTTGCTTCAGGATCATGAATTTGAAAATGAGGGCCCTATGGTTAGACAAGTGCGAAGCTATGTCCCTTTGCCTAAAGATAAGGATGGGCATAGGATCACTAGACCTGATGTTATTATTAATGAGAAAGGAAAGCAAAAGATGGTGGGTGACCAAGCAAGCAAACTAGTGACAATACTAGGGATCCCACCACCTGATTCAAATAAGGACACTAAAATGGAGAGAAGGAGAAAAGAAGATGAGGACCTTGCAAGAGAACTAGAGAGAGCTAAGGTTGACGTTGCCATTGTAGAAAAGAAAAGGAAGATCCAATTTTTGCGGGCTTCTTCAGCTAATGCTCTTGGCCCATCTGCTACTGAACTAGGTATGCCATCTATGACTACTACTTTTCCACTTAGTAATGCTACTAGTTCTTTTCCTTCTACATCTACTAGGATAGGTGCAGATCCTAGGCAGCAGTCTAATGCACAAATAAATGTAGATGCTAATGTTGATCCTAGGGTTAACACTAGTTCAAGCTTTCAAAGAAGACCTGTACAATTAGAAGGCTATAGGAAAATTAGTTTTGATGGAATTCCTGGCTATCCGAATGCTTTTCTAAATGATATTAGAGATAAGGTACCTAAGTTTGCTGGTAATAATGCTATAAGTTGTGAGGAGCATCTTAGGTTATTTGTTGATATGCTTAATGATTATGAGGTAGAGCATGAGGATGTTGTCATGAAACTATTTGTTCAATCTCTAATGGAGGATGCTACAGATTGGTTTAAGAGGCTTCTTGATAGATGTATTGATACTTGACACTCTTTTGAGAAATGTTTCAAGGAGCAGTATGGTGATAGGCCTAATGCTAGCTTCATGTTGAATGAATTCAACACCATAAGGAAAAATTAGAATGAGTCTACAGCTGAATTGAACATGAGATTTCAGAAGGGTATGCACAAGTTGTTCCAAGTCATGCAGTTGGATGACAATATCTATCTGACTACATACTTCAATGCATTTGATGGGAAGATGGGATATTTATTGAGAGATAAAGAACCAAGAACTCTTAGGGATGCTTTTAGGATTGCTGTCAATATTGAGAACAACATGAAAATATCAGAAAAGTTGGGTGGAAAGAGAGATGACCCAAAGTTGTTTGGGGATAGGAAATACAAAAAACAAAATGATAAGAGCATTGGATCTAGGAGGTAGGAAGAAGATCGGTTGGATAAGGTGCTTAATGCATTGAAGAATTTGAAGGTACCTACAAATAGGAACATCAGTGCTCCTACCAATGAGAGGCCTCAGTTCAACAACAATTTTAGTAGGTAGAATAGACTGTAGAATTACCCCTACAACACCCAATGGAAGGATGGCAAGCCTATTATCCCTGCTGTGAGAGAAAATAATGACAGAGGTGTCCCTAACCCTCTACATAAAGCTTCAATAAATATCACGGAGAATGTACCCTAGTGTGTTGCATGCCAGTCCCCTCATTCTGCAGAGCATTGTGTGGTTGCACAATCTATGGCTGCAAATCAAGATTGTAGCAATGAGGAGATAGAACAAGAAGAAGAACAAGATGATATTGGTTGCAACATGGCTTCTTCATATCTAGGATATGAAGATGATTCTAATTTTGATGAAGAGGCAGATGTGAATGTGAAGAGACATAATCAGGCTCTTTCTCATCAAGAGGTTTTTTTTGATGGTGAGTGCATTGATCAGAAAACATGTAACATGAAATCTTCTCCCAAGCTAGTAAATTTGAGAAGACCTTCCAGAGAAGAGATGGAGAGGATTATTATAGAAATGATTGCCCAAGTGCAAACTAGAGGCATGGTGGCAAGGAATACAAATGAGAAAGCTGTAGGAATTTTTATAAAGGGTACCAACTTCGGAGAACCTAATGAGAATAAATCAAAGGTTGATCATATGGTAAACTTCAAGAATGTAAAAGGTAAGCATTGTGAGCCTAAGGGAGTTGGAATTGAAAAGGTCTCTAGTGAGATTGAGAAGCCAGTTAACACAATGGCTAAGGTTGAAACAATGAGGGTGGTTAGTACACCTAATGTGTTAGATAAGCAAAAGGATGTTAACGCAGTGCAGATTGAGATTCCTACTTCTACCCCTGTTGACATGTTATCTGTATTGTCACAAATTACAGTTAAGCTTCCATTGTCAGAATTTTTGAGGATCCCTAAACATAAAGATAAAGCTATTGCATAGGTTGGCAATATTCACAAAAATGATACTTCATGCAATGGATCTCAGGATAAAGCTTTGAAGGATGTTGCTGCTTAGGGAATTGTGTCTCAAATTCCTCCAATATATTTGGATAGTTCTGTCAATGCCAGCCTTGAAAATATTGACCCATTCTTCTTAAGTGTTATTGTGAATGGGATGAAATTAAAAAATTGTATGATTGATAGTGGTGCCTCTAATACTGTCATGCCTTTCAAAATCATGGAGAGGTTGGGCCTTAAAGTTGATACAGTGCATGGCAAGTGTTGTGCAATGGATCAGAGAGAGTTACCAGTCATTGGGACTATCAATGCAATGCCATATAGGTTGGTAGCATATCCAGAGAGAGCTAACAATGAGTGTTTTAGTGGTGGATATCCCTCCTCATTATGGGATGTTGCTATCTAGAAGATGGAGTGCTGCCATGGGTAGAAGTTTATAGTGTGATTTGTCCTATGCAACTTTCAAGATTGATGATCAGTTTGTCAAGATTGAAGGAGAGCCAAGAGTATGCCACATGATTGAGAGAAACATAGATAGTGAAACTACATGTTTTGTGGATACCGATGTAAATGCTTTTAGGGAAGAGATCCTTGTATTTGAAAATGAGCTTGTTTTGTCACCTATTTCTACTAAGGTAGGTGCTGACTCTGTGAAGGGAGATTTGTGGGTCATGTACTTTGATGGTGCAAACTGCAAAGATGGTGCAGGAGCAGGTATTTTACTTATTTCTCCTAATGGAAACACCTACAAGTTCTCTTTCACATTGAATTTCTTTTGTACCAACAATATAGCACAATATGAGGCCTTGTTGTTAGGACTGAGGTTGGCACAAAAGCATGGTATTAAATGTCTAAATGTTATTGGTGATTCTGAGTTGGTGGTGTCCCAAGTTAGGTCAGTGTATGCTTCCATGAATAGAAGGTTGAAACAATATAGGAGTGCAATGTGGAATTTGATTGAACATTTTGATGCCTTCAATATTGAGTGGAAGGATAGGACTAACAACAAGATGGTTGACTTGTTGGCCAATATTGTAATCAATCCTAATGATGTCACATTCTCTGGTATTTCTAAAGTTGAAATTTAGGCTAGGCCTAGTATACTAGACAATATTGATAATTGGCAAGTTTTTTATGATGATAATGATATTTTGAAGTTTATGGATTGCAAGGATCAGTATCATGGTTAGGAACTTGATTGTTCAGCCTTGGTTGAGTCAATAGAAGGAAGGGAGGTTGTCTTAGGCAATGAGGTCATTCAGCTTAGAACTAACAAGGTGCCCAAGGGGCTTGTTGTTTTGGAGACTTTCTTTGACAACCAAGATAGAGTTCAAAAGAATATCAAAGGAGAGGATCATGCTGATCTTGAGGAGATAAATCTTGGAACACATGAGGCACCTAAGAAAGTATACATTGGTAGAGGTATATCTCAAAAGGTAAGGTGACCTTTGAGTGAATTATTGAGGAAATTCAGGCATGTTTTTGCATGGTCATATGATGACCTAAAGGTTTATAGGGAGGATTTATTTCAGTATGTTATTTCGTTGAAAGAAGATGCTAAACCTTTCTGGTAGAAACAAAGGCCTATTAATCCTACTTTGGCACCCAAGATGCAAGAAGAATTAATGAAGTTGAGAGATGTTGGCATTATCAAACCTATATGGCATTCTTCTTGGGTGTCAAATCTTTTTCCTATAAGAAAAAAGAATGGTGACATCAGGCTTTGTGTGGACTTCAAAAATTTGAACATCAGCTCATTGAAAGATAACTATTGTTTTCCCAATATGGACGCTATGTTGTAGAGAGTAACTAGATCAGAATTGATGTCAATGATGGATGGTTTCTCTAGCTACAATTAGGTCATTATTAAGGAATCAAAACAATTCAAGATAGCCTTTACAACACCTTGGGGAACATATGTCTATGTGAGGATGCCTTTTGGCCTCACAAATACTGGTGCTACTTTTCAGAGGGCAATGGATGTTGCCTTTTAGATTTGATTAATGATTTCCTTGTTGTATATTAGGATGATTTAACTACCTATTCCAAGAGGGAAGAGGACCATTGTGCTCATTTAGAGAAAATATTTATGAGGGCCTTGGAATTTGGAATTTCATTAAACCCAAGGAAATGTGCTTTTGGTGTCATAGAAGGTAAGTTGCTTGGCCACTTAGTTGGGAAGCAAGGAGTGAGAATTGACCCTGAGAGGGTAGTAGCAATTGATAAAATTCAGAGGCCAAAGAATGTTAAAGGGATTCAGTCCTTCTTTGGTCAGGTCAATTTTCTAAGGAGGTTTGTGATAAACTTTGCATAGGTTACTAGACCTATTTCCAAGATGTTAAAGAAGGGATCTATAGTCAATTGGGAGGGTGAGCCTGATGAGGCTTTCAAGAATATCAAGTAGGCTATCAAAGATGCACCAGTGCTAAAGGTACTTGCTTACAATGTCCCAATGCATATCTTTTCTTTTGCATCCTTTCACACTATTGCTGTAGTTTTGAGCAGCCTATTGCATTTTTTAGTAAATCTTTGCAGGCTCCAGAATTGAAATATGATATAAATGAAAAATAGGCTTATGCACTTGTGAAGGCAATCAAGGCTTTTAGATGTTACTTGATGGAAGTAGTTGTGATTGCTTTTGTTCCAAGTGCAGTTGTGAAGGATATTTTCTCACAGCAAGAGGTGTCTGGAAGAAGATGCAGATGGGTCAATAGGATCTAGGAATTCAATGTTGAGATCCAGATCACTAAATTGGTTAGAGGATAGGGATTGGCAAAGCTGATGGCCCAATCCAATCTAGATGCAAACCAGATAAATCATTCTAAAATTGATTATACATGTCATATGGATTATTGTACTTGATATCAGGATATTATTTACTATTTGAGAAGCATGAGGTGTCCAGATAGTATGAATGATAATCAAAAGAGGACATTGAACTTAGAGGCCATCAAGTATGTAATTGTGAATTGTAAACTATATAGAAAATTTTTTGATTGCATACTATTGAAATGTGTAGATGAGAATCAAGCTAATGTGTTGTTGAAGGAGATGCATGAGGGAGTTTGTGGTGGACATTATATGGGTAAAACAACTACTCATAAGATCTTGAGAGTAGGATTTTGGTGGCCCACAATCTTCAAGGATGTAGAACAGTTGGTAAGGAGATGTGATGCTTGTCAAAGGTTCTCTGGTAAGCTTTAATTTTCAGGTAATGTAGCATTAAAACTAGTAGAAGTTCAGGCTCCTTTCCAACAATGGGGAATTGATTTCATAGGGGAGATACCAAACAAGTCAAGTGGAGGACATTCATGGATCTTAGTTGCCACTGATTATTTTACAAAGTGGGTAGAAGTTGTACCTACAAGGAATGCAACTAGCAAGGTGGTAATTGATTTCCTGATGAATAATCTTGTTACAAGGTTTGGTGCCCTAAGAGGATAGTGAGTGAAAATGCTATGTGCTTCAGGTCTATTGAATATATGGACTTTTGCAGAGGTTTGGGAATTCAAATTTCTAATTCCTCACCTTATCATCTATAAGGAAATGGTCAGGCAGAATCTACTAATAAGAGCTTGATTAAAATCTTGAAGAGAATTCTGGAGAAGAATAAGAGGGCATGGAATTCAAAGCTACCATTTGCTTTATGGGCTGATAGGGTAACTATGAAGAGGGCAATCAGTTGTGCACCATTTGACCTAGTGTATGGAATTCATGCTAGGATGCATCAGAACAAATTATTGGAGATGTACAAGTTTGTGGAGTATATTGATGACATTGATGATGAAATACAGTTGTGAATGGAGGACCTCATTAGGTTGGACAAAACTAGAAGAGAATCAGTTGCAAGGAATGCCAAATTGTAGTTACAGGTTAAAAATTTATATGATAAAAAGACTGTTGATAGGAAGTTTGAACCTGGTGATTTGGTGTTAGTTTAGAATGCCAGATTGGAGGATAATAGGAAGCATGGTAAATTTGATCCCATCTGGTTAGGGCCATATCTAATTCATGAGAAATGGGGCCAAGATTCATACCTCATCAAGGATTTTAATGGTGATATTCAAGAGTTTCTAGTTCATGGATAATTCTTGAAGTAGTACTTTATTTGAAGTACTCTATTTTCCATGAATAGTAGTTAGGGTTGTACATCTTGTAAATCTCTATATATAGGTTGCTTGCCCCTGACCTATTTTGCCCTCATCTATTGGTTTTTGGTCCTGTTGCTTGGTCCTGCCCTACTTGTTCCTTGTTGTCTGCATTTTTGTCCAGTGGGATGGTCTGCTTTAACCAATGATTCCAAGTCCTTGCTATGCCTGCAGGAGGCATACATCCCTAGACAAAGCCATTGTTAGGCCATTTTTTTGTCATAGCAAAATCCTTTGAAAATGGTCTCCTCCCTGCAAATGTTTCATGGTTTGTGTCCTACCCTGTGTTCCTTGTGTTGTCACCAAGCTCTGGTCCAATTTGCACTTGTTGAATCATAAAATCCAAAAAGTTATCCAAATTCTTAAGCCTGCTAGAAATATTTCAAAATTTTCCATAGTTTCAAAAACCCACAGTGTTTCTGAAAGTCCATGATGTTTTTAGGCTATGTGTTTTTAGCCTTCATTGTTTTCGACCCTGTGCTTCCTTGTTTTGTGTGCTTATCCTTTGGCATCAAAAACTTTGTGTGTTTTTGGTCTTTCTTTGTGTTGAAAATTTTGTGTGTTTTCGACCTTGGTCTTAACTATGTAGGTACGATGGATGGTGGAGCCCAGTCCTTCAAAGTTTCTTATTACTGATTCTCCAAGTCTCTAAGTGGTTACATCTTCTATCCAGTGACTTGCGAATGGTTAGTCGCGTAGTCACTGAGTGCTTCGTGGTTTGTCTCTTCTCATGCTTCCAGCACGGTTACGGTTCAGATAGGATTGATGGTTACCGCAAGTTCACATGGTGAAGATGCATGAGGTTTATTTTTTGCACTTTTGTGACAACCGTCTGATCCTCTAAAAGGGTAAGGCTTCTTTGGCAGTGGTCCCAAAGGTGATGATATGGTAGCCTGTGATTGGTTGTCACATGATCACATAGCCCAGTTTTTGGCTATGCTATCATGCGACCGCTTGCCATCTGTCTTTGTGGCCCATTAGTGAAAAGGGGTGTGGTCCCGATAGCAAGTGGTGATGAGGCTTGTCAGGTGGGCCCATTGGATTTTGTTATGGAGGTATGCATTTCATGTGGTGGGTCCAATTTTCCAAGTAGTTCTTATGTGCCATGGTGATCTGAGTTGGCGGGTTTTCATTCATCCGCATGGTGATGACTTCATTTATGTCAGAGGTGCCCATGTTGAAAGATTTTAATCTAATGGTTGGCGTATGATCTCAAGGAATATTCCAAGCCTTTGAGATCATGTGCCATCCATCAGATTTTATTCCATTTTGCCAGGTTGCCTATTGTGCTCAGTGGGTCCGGTGTGACATGTCTGTGCAAGTGGAGGTTTCTTATTGGTCGACATGGATGTGCTTAGAAGTGGGGCTATTGTCAGAAGGCTCTCTGACAAGGATAGATCTAATGGTCAGCAAATGTTCTCATGTGATTTGTCAGAGCCATGAGATCTTACACTAGCCATTCATTTTAAAGGCTTATGGTAAGTGGGTCATGTGCCAGTGACTGGGTGTGGATCAGTGAATGGTTTAGTGACATGTGGCATCTAGCGGACCCAAGTGCAGTCTAGTGTTTGGCGGAGTTGTAAAATATGAAGGTGTCAAAAAATTTAATGTGGTCATGCATTCACAAAAAGATAAGAGGATTCACTAGTTTGTCTGGCGATTGCACGAATGGTGGTCGGGAAGTCGCTAAGTTGTTTAGCGAAAGTGCAAAATGTTTAGCAAATTGGTGAGGGTGCTTTGTCACCAATTCGCTTAGTCTGGTGGGGCCACCTTTAGAGGAAAATCTTAAAGTTGTGAAGGAGGTTTGATTGAATGGCTGTGTTTTAAAGCTGGTCTCAGTTTGAACGTGGGCCATCATTCTCTGTAGGTACCAAGGATCTAGCTGTTGTGATTCAAATTCAAATTTTTCTAAAAACTTCCAGCGACCAAAAAGTACCAAATTTATGGAATTCATTACAGAATTGACCCTGTTAGGTGAGAAATGACTGGTTTGCTATTTGTGGTGTGGTCCAAGGTGTGGTCAGATCATTTGTAGAGCTTGTACCATGGTGGTTGTGTGCTCAAGGCATGTTGCAGGGTGTCCTTTTGAGCCCAGTTTTTTGATCCCTTGTACTTGCAAAGAAGAATTTCATGATTGAGGATCAGTTCTGGTTTCCTCTTTCCTAATTTTGATATGTTTCCTGCCCTTGTAATAACTTTTTAGATGGTTTCCAGTAGGTTGGGTGGTTGAAACCCTAACCCTAGCTATCTAAAGCTTGTTTCATCTGATCTTGAGGATCCCAAGGCAGCTAGTGGTATAAGTTGTAGAATTTTGGATTTTGCAAGGGTTCCAAAATCTTGTTTCTTTTGGTCCCTGGTTTTTTACTGTAATATACTAATGGAAGTCTGATTTTGTGACTTTTCTGATCTTGGTATCATTCTGATTGTATGTTGATCCTGATTGTGTTAATGTGAATATTTTGAATCCCAATCTTTTATCTTGTGTATGTCTTCTTGCTTGTCTCTAAGCTCATATATGTTAGTTTCACAAAGTGTGCTAACATATGGTAAACAAAGAGTATTTTGAATTTATCTGAGTTCCTAAAAAAGTTAGGATTAAAGTCTTCTAGGTGAATTCAGTGAGTTTGTGGTCAGGTGTAGAATTTGATGTCCTTGTGCTTGAGGGAAAGGGGTAATAGGAAAAGCACTTACCTCGAATTTCATTGTGTTTGATTTGAGGTATACAGTTAGGTGACTCTAAGCCCTTGGATAAGGCACTAGTCCTTCCTCTTGAGGTATGCATGGTTAACAACCACAAATACAAATATTATTTGATAAATCTTTAACAATCTTATATGAGATATGGTGGAATATTTGTTGTAGACTCCTTTAGAGAAGTGAGTCAAGGATACACCCACCTGAGCACTGAAGCTCAAAGTGTAGAAGGATCCTTTGATCCTTGTCAGTTGGCCCTATTCCTTGTGGACTTTGGAGTGGTGATAGAGTCATAGTTTCATTTACATTATCCATCAAAGTGTAAATCTGCAAGTTGAAGATCATAGGGAATAATCCACAACCAGCAGACTCATCAGCCTTCAGAGTTTCTTCTTCACTTTTCTCATGGTCATTAAATAATACATCAATATTGTCAAAAAAAATTTCAATAATTATCTCACTAGTGGAGGGTCTGGGTTCTTCTTTAATCATAGGGGAGTAATCATGATATCTTTCTTGAATCATAAACTTTTCATCAATCTTAACATGAGAACTTTCAATGATGTTCGTTAACCTTAAATTGTAACATCTATAAGATTTTCTTTTAGTAGAGTAGCCAAGGAAAATACCTTCATTGTTGCTTGCATCAAACTTGCCTATTGCTTCATCCCTCTTGATGTAGCACTTGCTTCCAAATATTTTGAAGTATTTTACTGTGAGAACATTACCAAACCATAGCTCATAAGGTGTCTTGTTTGTGCCTGGTTTCAATTGTATTCTATTGATGGTATAGATTGATGTATTAACTGCATCTCTCTAATAGGTGTGTGCAACTTTTCCAAGATGATTCTAATCCTCCTCTCTGCAATTCCATTTTACTGAGGGGTTATAGGTGCACTCAACTAGATTTTTATGCCATGTTCTTTGTAGTACTCATAGATTCTGTTAGAGGTGAATTCTCATCCTCTATCTGATCTCAAACATTTTATCTTTAGTCCAGATTCATTATCAACCTTAGAATTGAATATTTTGAACTTCTCAAATGCTTATGACTTATCTTTTAAGAATGCAACCCACATCATCCTAGTATAATCATCAACAAACAAAATGACATACCTTTCACCATAGTATGCTCTTGTTTGAGTTGGACCACATAGGTCTGTATGAATCATATCCAACTTGTTCTCTACTGAATTGTGCTTGCTTCTGAAAGAGTTTCTCACATGCTTTCCCATCACACATTCACTACATATAGTATCAACTGGATTTTCTATGCTGGGTAGAATCTGTACTACCTTTACATTTCTTATTTTTACTATGTTATCAAAATTGATATGACATAGCCTTTTATGCCACAACCAACTATCATCAACTTTAGCAAAAAAACAACTTGCTTCTGAATTCAGTTGTTAAACATTACCTTTATTCTTTGAGCTTGATGCAATCATAACACCATCCTTGTTGCTAATGATGCATTTTTCATCTTTGAACTCCAACTGATAACCTTTTCCAAGTAACTAACCAACACTAAGAAGGTTATGTTTCAAACCATCTACATAGAGAACATCATCAATATTGTTCTTTCCATCCAAAGTGATAGCTCCTCTACCAATGATGGGTTTAGGAGTGTTATCTCCAAATCTAACAATACGACCATTGTATTTTTTGAGATGAACAAATCTATCTTTATCACATGTCATGTGATGTGAACAACCACTATCTATAATCTAGTCTATCCTTATGTTAGCTTGAGAAATCAATGCTAGCTCTTGTTCCTCTTTCTCATCTTTATGATTTGTCTTATTATTCATTTTTTTCTATAATAGAAATGAATCCAATTTATTCTTCAACTAATTCATCATCTAAAACTCCATCTTTAGCATAGTAACATTCCCTAGAGTACTTAGGCTTGTAATCATTTTTAGATTTTCTAGCTATTGTAGGACACTTAGATGCAAAGTGACCAATCTTATTGCATGAAAATAACTTAAATGGTAGTTGACCTTCAAATTTTCCTTTTCCTTTCTTGTCTCTTTTGGAAATCATAGAAATGAAGTCATCTAGTGTTTTCACGTCATCAATATCATCAAAATTACTAGAAGTGTTTACATATTTCTTACCATACATTGTTGCTTTGAAGGCTGTCTCACTTTTAGGTTCTGTCTTCAATCTTGAAATCTCAAAAGCTAAAATTTTACTAATCAATGTCTCTCTCTTGAAATTTTATGAAAGTTGCATGGTCTCATCAAGGATGTTGATCTTGCTTTCATATTATAGAGTGAGATTAGTCATTAACTTGTCCATAATATCTTCCTCTGAAATCTCTCCACCATTGTTTCTGATTCCAGCAACTGCTTCATTGATCCTTTGATTATAGGCTCTAATTTTTTCTTCAAGTACCATTTCTAATGAATTATATCTTTTGTTCCATGTCTTTTTGCATGCATCATTTGCTTTTTTATCTCCTTCAAACATGTCTTCTAGGTGCTTCCATATCTTGTGGGTGGTGTCTCCTTTCTTTATTTTCAAAAACTCACTATCAGAGAGGGCGATGATAAGGGCCTCTTTGGCTATTGCATTCTGATTAAATAGTTCTTTTTGATAAGTAGGAGATATTTTCCACAGCAAGTCAAATTGTGATATTGCTATCAAGATTCAACTGTGTAGTTTTTTGAATCAAACTCATTGACCCATGATTGATGAGTAGTGGTTCACATGAACCCATCTCTCATGTGAATGAATGGAAAACTTAGCACTAATTGGATCTAGGTGATGCTCATAGAGGTGAAGCACCAGAACTTCCCAGGAGGTCACCCATCCCAGTACTATTCTAGCTCAAGCGCGCTTAACTATAGAGTTTCCTCCATGGTTAAACCCACTCTACTTGCATCCTCATTTGCAAAACCTTCACCAAGTGTTTTTCCTTATGAAAAATTCATTAAAAATCCCCTTAGGCTCATCAATTGATAAGTAAGACATATTTTCCACAAGTCAAATTGTGATATTGCTATCAGGATTCAACTGTGTAGTTTTTTGAGTCTCATTAACCCATGATTCATGAGTAGTAGTTCACATGAACCCATCTCTCATGAGAATGAATGGAACACTTATCACTCATTGGATCTAGGTGATGCTCACAGAGGTGAGGCACTGAGACTTCTCGAGAGGTCACCCATCCCAGTACTACTCCAGCTCGAGCGAGCTTAACTACAAAGTTTCCTCCATGGTTATACCCACTCTACTTGCATCCTCATTTGCAAAACCTTCACCAAGTGTTGTGCCTTATGAACCATTCATTAGAAAGCTCCTTAAGCTCATCAATTGATAAGTAGGAGATATTTTCTGCAGCAAGTCAAATTGTGATATTGCTATCAGGATTCAACTATGTAGTTTTTTGATTCAAACTCATTGACCCATGATTTGTGAGTAGTGGTTCACATGAACCCATCTCTCATGAAAATGAATGGAACACTTAGCACTCATTGGATTTGGGTGATGCTCATAGAGGTGAAGCACTAGGACTTCCTGGGAGGTCACCCATCCTAGTACTACTCCAGCTCTAGCGCGCTTAACTATAGAGTTTCCTCCATGGTTAAACCCACTCTACTTGCATCCTCATTTGAAAAACCTTCACCAAGTGTTGTCCCTTATGAACCATTCCTTAGAAATCCCCTTAAGCTCATCAATTGATAAGTAGGAGATATTTTCCACAGCAAGTCAAATTGTGATATTGCTATCAGGATTCAACTGTGTAGTTTTTTGAGTCAAACTCATTGACCCATGATTCATGAGTAGTGGTTCACACAAACCCATCTCTCATGAGAATGAATGGAACAATTAGCACTCATTGGATCTAGGTGATTCTCATAGAGGTGAAGCACCGAGACTTCCCAAGAGGTCACCCATCCTAGTACTTCTCTAGCTCGAGTGCACTTAACTACAGAGTTTCCTCTATGGTTAAACCCACTCTACTTGCATCCTCATTTGCAAAACCTTCACCAAGTGCTTCATCTTTATGAGCATCACCTAGATCTAATGAGTGCTAAGTGTTCCATTCATTCTCATGAGAGATGGGTTCATGTGAACGACTACTCACGAATCATGGGTCAATGAGTTTGACTCAAAAAACTACATAGTTGAATCCTGATAGAATTATCACAAATATTTCTTTTTTATTTTCAGTATCATCATCCTTAGCAAGGTCTTCCAAGGTAGGGATCTTGACTACTTTGATAGTTACATCAAAAACTTCAAAAACAATTCATTACAAATGAGTCACTATCTTGTTCTTCCAATGAAGATAATTCTCTCCATCAAACTTAGGACTTTCTTTTCTAAAGTATGCCATCTAATCAACCTCAAGCTATTAGACTTTCTCTCTGAGGTACTTGGCTCTGATACCAATTATTAGGAATAGTCCCAAGAGATAACTAAGAGGGGGGGGTCTCAATAAGTTATCTACAAGTTTCAATTCTTTATCCAATTAAATATAAAGCATAAACACAATGAAAGAAAACATGAACACAACACCAATATTTTAGTTACGGGGAAACACAAATAGGTAAAAACCCTAGTGGGAATTGACACCAACTAATATTTTGTACTAGTGTATTATGATCCTTGCTAGAAGATACTTAACCTTGTTTGGAGTTTCTTTGCAATATATTTAGTATAGTAGAATTGGTCAAGGGTCAGACCTTGTTAGGAGTCTTTTACAATAATCCCTATTAGGGGAGAGGATGCACTATCTGAGAGCACATTGCTCAAAGGGATGAAGGCTACAACCTTTTGTTTAATAGATGCACACTATATCTAGCTCTTGGTGAATTGTGCTTTGACTTGCTATCTGGATTAGTTCCAATGTACAACACAAATACTTTCCTTCATCACATAGACCTTCTTCTACTGGTTCAACACTTGGCACACTCTACTCTGCTCTTACTATCAACCATGAACCACACTCAAGCAATCACAAATGAATGCCTATAAATTTATTTCTTCTAAATGATATAATCAAGTCAGCCTATTAGAACCACCTTGAAATCATATTAGGGATACCATAAATAACTCCAATAACAATTTAGTCAGCTCTACTAAGCACACAATACATTCTGAGACCTATCCAATAAGATAATTCTAGATGCACGCTACACACTATTGGCTCTACCAAAACAATTGTATCTTTCTCCTCAAAATTGATTACTTAATGTGCTCTTAACTAAACATCAACAACTCTTATTTAAGCTTAAATCCAAGGACACATATCCAAATGATAGGTGCAACTCTAGAACCAATAACATCTCTATCAGCTCTTCTGAATAAACACAAGAAACTATTACTGATGAATAGCGACAGCATAACTTCACTTCTACTAATCATCAAACTATGTGTCCTTGAATGTAACATCAATAAAATGTCTTCATTACATGTATAAGGGTGCAAGTCTCCATGAAAAATGTACGGACAACGATACTCAGAATACTGTCTGTTACTCTGTTAGGAACCTTGTAGATACAAACTGTAATATAACTATCTGTATTAACAATCATCCTCTGCATCCATGATATCATGCTGATAGCATGTCCATGCTTCATATACTTAAGGATTACTACATAAGTCATCCAGGCATGCTACTTTCCATATGTTTTCATCAATGAAAAACATATAGTTAGTACTGGCTTGCTAGAAAATCTCTAACACACCTTATTTGATAATGACTAATGTTCATTTACACATGTTTGAGCTTAGTTTCATGTTTGATTTCATTCTTTCATTTGAAATGTTAATGGGTTGCATACAAATGTATGTCATAAGTCTATAGGGTTTTCTCCCTCCAACCATATTGTTTCTTTTATTGTTTCTTCTACTCTTCTCAAAAAATCTATTTATCACTACTAGAAACACTGATTTTCCTTTTATATACTATTGTAATGTCGGAGGGGTTTTTGCTGAATTTTAGTGGATTTCATATTTTAGGAGAAATTACTATTAGAATGTTCATTGGGTTCTTTTCTAAAATACACTACTTGAACAACAACAAAACTTGTAATACAAATGCTGATTGCAACTACCAAGTTAGAAGCTTTACAAAAAACCTTAAATTGTCATCTTGTTTAGAATGGTTAATCAATTGTTTAAGGTGGATTAGTTGCAATGTACAGACTCACCATTAGGATTCTTGGAACTTCATTTGTAACCATAAGTGATGGAGTTGAGGGGAGATGAAGGAATACCAAATAGTGAATTTGGAAATTTCCATCAGAGAAATTGTAGTGGAGGTCTAATCAATAGAGAAGATAGTAATGACTGCGGGAGAATGAATGGTGGTTACAGTTGTAGTGGGGAAAATGTTGGAAATTTTTCTGAGTTGGTTACATAGATGTTGTCATGATGGAAACATATGTCTTACATGAAGATCGCATAGGCCGGAAAGCTAGTATGTCAGAGTGCAATATGAAATTGTCTAAGTATGAGACAGTATGTTGTTGCCAGTGAACCGGGAGATAGTTTTGTTTTGTGACATTGATTGGAGTAAGTTAAGTGCTTGTACACTTGAACATAGACTCTATGGTGACTAATTATGACCAATCTCAAAGTGCAAGTTATTATGACATGTACGGAAGGAGTTATGACAGTTTTGTTGAAGTCAGTGTTAAGCCGACAGGACAGATTTTGAAGACAAAATTGGTAAAGAGTTAAGGGATTATTTTGTTTATCAAAATAATGAATTAACATTATAAAGGGATGAAATCCTAGATTTTAACCCTTGGATAAAGTTATTTTGTAATATGGAAGCTAACCAAATAAAGATATTAGCCTTAATAGCTTGTATAAATGTAATTGTAAAATGAAAAGAAGACGTACAAAAATTGTAATATGTGATATGATGTGAAATATGATGTACATGTAATTGTGATAGTGAAAGAGCAGTGAAAAGATATTGATGGAAGTAGTATAAGTTTATGTACCTTAACCTCTTTTTGTAATCAGTGTATATTGTACATTACTTGTTTGGGCAGTGGGCTCATCTGGTAGTCACATTTTGTACTGACAACTCCTAACAGAGTTGAGGCTTCTAACAAGGCCTATAGTCCCTTAATCAGGACTGATACACTATATCCATGTAGTAGACTCCTAACAGGGTCAACATCCTTAACAGGATACTTTTGATTAGTGGATCTTTGTGGGTACCATCCCCACCGGGGTTTTCCCTTGGTAAGGGTTTCCTCGACAACAAAACATGTGTTATGAGTTCTTTTGTTTTATTTCTATTCATGTTGTTTAGCTTCTTATTTCATACATGTGTAAAGATAATCTATTATATCCATAATTGGGCAAAAGTAAAATTTTGTGGAATACTGATTCACCTCACCCCTCTCAGTATTCCCTATTTCTAACAATTGGTATTAGAGCTTAGTTACTCAGAGAAGAATCATTCAAGGAAAGCCTAGCATCTTGAGTAAGATCTCTATGAATATGGATCAACTACAAAAGAATCTTAAAGAAGCTCTTAAACATATTGACCTACTTACTGATGAAAGAGACATTCTAAAAGGATAATATGATGAGGCAAAGAACCCCATTGAGAAATTGAAAAACAAGTTTGAAGATCTAAAATGTGAAAAGGAATCCAAAATTCTTATTGAAGATTGTGATGACAATTTAGAAAAAGAAAATGAGATCCTTAAGTATGAATTGAAGATAGGAAATCTGAAACTAAGTCAGAAAGATGGAAATGGAAAGAGTGAAGAAAATCTTAGATCTAAGAATGAAAAGCTAAAGATTGAGAAAGAAGGATTAAAATCTAAACTTGGCAAAGTAACATCTGAATTTGAGAAAGTCAATTTGCAGTATGTTGAACTTGAGAAATACAATACAATTGTGAAAGGTGAATTGACTGAATCCAAACAACAACTTGAAAGGCTATATTCAACTAGTGAGAATATTGATGAACAAATATCTTATCAAAAACCATTCTATGATAAAACTGGTCTTGGATTCAATACATTCAAATCAATTGAAGAAAGCAAGGAACCAGATTTGAAAATATCTAAAAGTATAGATGAGAAGAAGTCTAATGAGATAAAAAAATCTAAAGATACATCTAAGAAGGAAGAACCACCTAAGCAAGAGGAATCATCTAAAGGTATGCAAAGAGAATCCAAAGGTGGATGTTTTTCTTGTAACACTATTGGTCATATGAAGAGAGATTGCATAGGTAAGAAATTTAAACCCCTTAAAGGTTATTGTTATAATTGTCATGGATTTGGACATAGAGCTATTGAATGTAGAAAACCTAAGTGTATTGAGAATAACAATAATAGTAGAATGTTTAGGAATACTAACCATGTAGATAAGAAACCTACTGAAGACATGAACAAAATAAATGAAGTAATATGTTACAGATGTAATAAACTTGGACACATTGCTAGAAACTACAGATCATAGATCAATCCACCTAGACCAAGATATGGGAACAATGGAATTGTTTGTTAGATATGCAACAAGATTGGACATACAACATGGTTTTGTAGAATGAAAAATAGAGTTTTTCATCCTAACCCTAACCCTAGAAGTCATGCAAGAAGGAATGAAGATGCAAAGGGGGACATTGTTGGAAATTTGTCTAAGTTGGTTACATAGATGTTTTCATTATGGAAACATATATCTTACATGAAGATCACACAGGTTGAAGAGCTAGTATGTCAAAGCATAGTATGAAATTGTCTAAGTATGAGATGGTATGTTGTTCCCAGTGAACCAGGAGACAATTTTGTTTTGTGACATTGACTAGAGTAATTTTAGTGCTTTCGCACTTTAACATAGACTCTATGGTGACTAATAATGACCCATCTTAGAGCGCAAATCAGTACAACATGTACGGAAGGAGTTATGACAGTTTTGTTAAAGTCAGTGTTAAGCTGACAAGATAGATTTTGAAGACAGAATTGGTAAAGAGTTAAGGGACTATTTTGTTTATCAAAATAATGACTTAAAAATATAAAGGGATGACATCCTAGATGATAACCCTTGGATAAATTTATTTTGTAATATGGCAACCGACCAAGTAAAGTTATTAGCCTTAATAACTTGTATAAATGTTATTGTAAAATGAAAAGAAGATGTACAAAAATTATAATAAGTGATATGATGCAAAATATGATGTATATGTAATTGTGATAGTGAAAGAGCAGAGAAAAGATATTGATGCAAGTAGTATAAGGTTATGTACCTTAACCTCTTTTTGTAATCAGTGTATATTGTACATTACTTGTTTGGGCAATGGGCTCATCTGGTAATCACATTTTATACTGACAACTCCTAATAGAGTTGAGGCTTCTAACAAGGCCTATAGTCCCTTAATCAGGACTAATACACTATATGCATGTAATAGACTCCTAACAGGGTCAACATCCTTAACAAGATACTTTTGATTAGTGGATCTTTGTGGGTACCATCCGCACCGGGGTTTTCCCTTGGCCAGGGTTTCCTCAAGAACAAATCATGTGTTATGAGTTCTTTTGTTTTATTGCTATGCATGTTGTTTAGCTTCTTATGTCATACATGTGTAAAGATAATTGGTTATATCCATAATTGGGCAAAAGTAAAATTTTGTGGAATACTGATTCACCCCCCCCCCCCCCCACTCTTAGTATTCCCTATTTCTAACATAAGAAAGTAGAGGCCATCCATGAAGAAACTTGCTGATAGAGATGGTGTACAAGAAACAAAGGAGGATGAATGCTACCTAGAATTGAACCTTAGTCAAAGGCTACCTATAAGATGAGCACTACAAAGATGCATGATTGAAATTACATCCAAATCATGCACATATCCCTTGCACCTTCTTTCGTTGAAAGTTCTAGTGTACTTTTTAATAATAATAAAAGTTCAATAATGATTATAAATGTTAACTCTAACAATATCTTGGTTTTAGGCAATGCAAAAGGAGCTACCTAGTTCAATATGCAATCTCAATTCATATACATAGGATATTAGGTGGAGCTGAAAGACACAACAGGTTTGCATTTTTGATAGAGGTCTTTAATTATGAATTTTAAGTTATAGACCATCACAAACATTGTAATTTTGACCTATTAAAAAAATGTAAACATGTTGGGTCTCAGCTCCACCAGGTATCCATGCATATTCTTCTTGTGTTGCATGCACATTCTCAATTCAGAGTGGGAAAATCATATTTCTTATGCAAGGGAGAGAAGCCAAACACATAAAGACCATGAAAATAAACACAACTACAAAACATAAATGTCACAATAGTTGAGAAACATAAATGTAGGCATCATTGTCACAATTTTTTGGAGACACAACATAATTGAATTCTATACCTAGAGGATGCAACACAACCACTAGTCCTACAATTCTAAGTTGGCACTGCGGGATCCAAAAACCATATATAGATTCCTTATCTTTGGTTTTTGAATCTAGTAGTGTCCACTTAGAACTGTAGGAGTAGTGGTTGTGTTGCATGATTTGGGTATAGCATTCAATTGTGTTGTGTCTCCAAACAATTATGACCATGATGCCTACATTTATGTTTCTCAACTATTGTGTCCCAGGACCCCTTATGACCCTTTACGATCCCTAAGAATACATCTTAGATGTCTTAAAGTGTCGTAAAGGGTCATAAGAGGATCCTAGGAGGGGCCATATGAGCTTCCACCTTCACATGGTTGGCCCTGTTAAGTAGAGAATGGTAAACAATTATCGAAACAAAGAGAAGCTCAATAATTTAAGATCCCAATAAACAAATGAAAAATATATATTTCTTTTAAAAAAATAGTTTGATCCATCGCAATTACAATGGAAACCAAAGAATAACTGACAAAAAAACTAAAAGTGGTGGCAATATGTGTTGGAAATAATTGTCTGAAGGAAATTGCTACTCAAATTATGTATTGTCTTTGATGTCACACAATGTCATAGTCTGCAGCAATCAGTTCCTACCGAGTTCAGTCGGTCGTCAAAGGAAATTCAGTCTTTACCAAGTTCAGTCGGTCATCAAAGGAAATTTAGTGTTTATTGAGTTCAGTCGGTCGTCAAAGGAAATTCAGTGTTTACCGAGTTTAGTCAGTCGTCAAAGGAAATTCAGTGTTTACCAAGTTCAGTCGGTTATCGAAGGTAAAGGATTGTCGGTGTTTACCGAGTTCCCTCGGTCTCCGAAAGATTGTAGAAAGTTATGGTCACCCAGCACTGTCGGCCCTTGAAGGATTTTTGCAAATAAAGTTTTCTTAATTCAGCTGACTGTTATACTAAATAATGTCTATTTGAAAAATCTAAAATCATATAAATAAAAGGTCAAATGTGAAAAATAAATAAGATATACAGCAGAAGATTTACAGAAGAAAGACAGGAAAGGTGTGTGCGAATTTGTGAAGGATGTTCAGATATCCTTAAGGTGCAGCAGAGATTTATTCGATTAGGAAGGATCACACATATGTAGAATAAAGATCTATAATTAGCAAGGTAGTTGCATTATTATACAGGTCATTTTTCATTGTTACCTTCTTATCATTGTAACAGTGAATTCTAAATCTCTTAACCGAGTTGGTTTAACAACCATATTGTAAATCCTCTAACAAGGTGACAATTCCATTGAATTGTTTTCAAGACCTCTTACCAGGCCACTCCTAGCAGGGTGATTAAATCCTCTAACAAGGTCACACCTAACAGTGTGTTTTGTAACCTTTTACCAGGTTGGCTTCTAACCCGGCATCACTTCAGAAAAGTGAAAATCAGTATCTAGATACATTGGTGGTTTTTTCCATATTGGGTTTCCACGTTAAATCTTGTGTCTCTTGTGTTCTTAATTGCTATCTTAATTATACACTAGTGCTGATGAATATCTAAAAGATAATTTTGCTAATACTTTCTACATCTTCAAAGTTACTGCAATCTATTTACCAAGTGTTAAAACAGATAACATTTTTAAGATATCCTAAGGGATCTGGAAAGAAATAATTGTGAAGTGTTTTATGGTTGACTGATTCACCCCCCCCCCTCTCAGTCACTTCATCCATATTCCATCAATTGGTATCAGAGCTTTTGGTGCTTGCAGGAAGGGTTTCAAGGACCTGAGCTAAAGATCAAGATGTCTTACAAGAGGGAAATTCCAAAGCTCAACAGAGATAACTTTTTAGCATGGCAAGGTCTCATGCGACTTCATCTGGCTTCCATTGGTGATTCAGGATGCAAATACATTGATGAAGAATACACAATTCCTAATGGTGCATTAACTGTTGAAGACATTGCAGATAAAAAGACTCATAACACCATGATGATAGACATTGCATCTGCTCTTAGCTATGAAGAATTTGATGATATTAAAGAATGCACTACTGCATATGAAATGTGGATGGCATTGAAGAAAATATATGGTGGTGATGCAAATGTGAAAAGAGCCAAAGCAAAAAGCCTAAGAGGACAGTTTGACAAGATGAATATGAAGGAAGATGAAAACATTGCAAAATATGTTGAAAGAATCAAAGCAAGTGTAAGTGCAATTAGAGCTTCTGGAGGAACAATCTCAGATGAAACTATTATAAGTAAGGTACTCATAACATTACTCCCTATCTATGCAATAAGAGTATCAGCTATTCAAGAAAGAAGATGTGAAACAAACCACAATATAACTTTGGATGCTTTAGTTGGAAGATTGACAGCCTTTGAATTAGACAACTATGACAACTATGTTCCTAGTTCCAAAAATATTGAATCAGCATTTGAGGCCAAGGTTTCACTAAAGAAGAACAAGAAAATTAAAGAAGTTCAGTCAGAAAGTGAAGAAGTATCAAAAGAAAGTTCTGATAGTGATCTTGAAATTGTAGAAGCATTACTTGCAAAGAAGTACTCTAAAGGGAAAGGTAAATATAAAGGTAAAACTCCTTTAATCTATTTTTCATGTGAAGAAATTGGACATATTGTAGCTAGGTGCCCAAACAAGCAAATCAAGGAAGAGAAGAGAAGTCACAAGTACTATGGCAAAAAGAATTTCAAATCATTCAATGATAAAGGCAAGAAAACATGTTTTATGGCTAAAGATTCTGATGATAGTGAAGAAGAAATTGTCTTTATTGCTATAAAAGATGAATTTGATGATGATGAAGATAAGATGGCACTTATTTCTCATATAAGCAAAGATGATATATGGATAATAGATAGCGGATGTTCACACCACATGACTGGTGACAAGACAAAATTTGAATATCTAGAAGACTATGATAGTGGTAATGTAAGATTTGGAAACAATGAACCTTGTTGTATAAAAGGAAAAGGAAGAATCTCATTAACTAAAGAACTCATATGTGATAATGCTTATTGGGTTGAAGGACTGAAACATAATCTTCTAAGTGTAGCACAGCTAATCAACACTGGTTTCAAGGTTGAATTCATGAATGGTCAAGCAAGACTGCTGGATGAAAAAGGAAAACTCATTGTATCAGGCAAACAAACAAAAGGTAACTTATTTTATCTTGATCTCAGTGAATATTCATGCTTTATTGCTTAAATTGAAGAAAGTCGGCTATGGCACAAAAGGTTATGTCATGTGAATTTTGATAACATGATAAAAATAAGCAAATTCAAGAAGGTTAGAGGCATTCCTACTTTGAAGAAACCTGATACTGGTCTATGTAAGAATTGTCAGATTGGCAAAATGAGTAAAACTAGTTTCAAGAGTAAGAACTATCAGTCTAAAGAAATTTTGGAAATTGTGCATATTGATTTATGTGGACCTATTGGAATACAAAGCTATACTGAAGATAAATTCTTTATTCTTTTCATTGATGATTATTCTAGAATGATGACTGTCATGTATTTAAGAGAAAAATTAGAAGCATTTCAGAAGTTAAAATGGTACTTAGCAAGAGTAGAAAAGGAAACAGGAAAAGATTGAAATGCTTAAGATCAGACAGAGGTGGTGAATTCATCTCCCATGATTTTAACAACTTTTGCATTGAAAGATGAATCAAAAGATAGGTATTAGCTCCTAGAACTCCTGAGCAGAATGGAATAGCAAAAAGAAGAAACAGATCTATTATGGATTGCGCAAGGACTCTAATGATAGAAAAGAACATCGCTATAAAGTACTGAAGGAAGCTATCAGCACTGCAGTTCATACCTTGAACCGAGTACAATTGAAGAAAGACACATTCAAAACTCCTTATGAATTATGGTATGGCTATAAACCCAATGTAAGTTACATGAAAATATTTGGTAGCAAGTGTTATATCTTAAAAGAATCCAGAAGAAATAAATTTGATGTGAAAAGTGATGAAGGAATATTCCTAGGATATTCTAGCAAAAGCAAGGCATACAAATATCTGAACTTATCTACTCACAAAGTCATAGAAAGTATACATGTAAAATTTGATGAGTTTGCAGAGAAGACTAAAGAAGAAAGCAAAAGGGAACCTGAGAACTACAGAAGATTCATTTACATTGAACCTGAAACATTGGAAGACACAACTATCAATAAGGAAACTATATCTACCGAGCCAAGAAAAGTTACAGAGTCACAAACCGAGTCACAAGAAGAAGTTCAAACCGAGTCACAGGAAGAAATTCAGACCGAGTCTCAGCCTGAAGTTACCGAACAAATATCTACCGAGCCCGAGCAACCTGAAGAAGAGATTCTAGAAGACAATGGCATGAATCATTCAAAAAGCAAGGAACCTATACTAGCCAAATATGTCAGAAGACATCATACACCAGATCAAATTATTGGAAACAAATTAGATGGTACTATGACAAGAAGCAAGCTAAAAGGTACATGTCTGCTTACTGACTTTGAACCTAGAAATATCAAAGATGCATTGGAAAATGAAAGTTGGATTGAAGCAATGAATGAAGAATTAGAACAAATACAAAAGAACAAAACATGGACTCTTGTACCTAGACCTAAAGATAAGAATGTAACTGGAACAAAATGGGTATTCAGGAATAAGCTGAATGAAGATGGTCAAGTGTCTAGAAACAAAGCTAGACTGGTATGTAAAGGTTATTCTCAAGAAGAAGGTATAGATTATGGAGAAACTTTTTCTCCTATTGCAAGATTAGAAGGTGTAAGAACTCTACTTGCTTATACAGCACACAAAGGATTTAAGGTATATCAGATGGATATAAAATCTACATTTCTCAATGGAATTCTTGATGAAGAAGTCTACATTGAACAACCTGAAGGTTTTGTTGATCCAGATAAAAAGGACATGGTCTGCAGGTTACACAAAGCATTGTATGGTTTGAAACAAGCTCCTAGAGCATGGTATGAAAGACTCCATAACTATTTGATTCAGATTAATTTCAAAAGAGCCAATGATAACAGCAATCTGTATATTAAAGAAGGACCGGATGACAAAATTGTATTGGCAGAAATATTTGTAGATGATACTATATTTATAGGGAATGAGGATCAGTGCAAAAAATTTTTAGAGAAAATGAACAAAGAATTTGAAATGTCTATGTTTGGTTTAATAAAATTCTTTGTTGGTCTTCAAATTCAGCAAAGCAAGAATGGTATATACATTACTCAATCTAAATACATTAAGGAAATACTTAAGAAGTTTGGTATGGAAGATTCAAAACCAGTTGGTACACCCATGTGTACTGGACTGAAACTTACCAAAAATGATGATTCAAAAGAAGTTGATCAGACCCTATACCGATCTATGATTGGAAAATTGCAGTATGTAGTACATACAAGACCTGATATTGCCTTAGCAGTCGGTATAGTAGCTAGATTCTCAGCAAAACCTAAGGAAAATCATATGATGGCAATCAAAAGAATCTTAAGATACTTAAGAGGAACTGAAGAATATGGTTTGTGGTATAAATTTGGAGGCAATCTAGACTTAAAAGTGTTTACTGATGCTGATTGGGCAGGAAACATTGATGACAGAAAAAGCACAAGTGGTAGAGCATTTTTTCTTGGAAAAAGACTGATATCCTGGACTAGTAAAAAGCAAAATTGCACATCTCAATCCACAGCTGAAGCAGAATATGTTGCTGCTGCAGTAAACTGTTCAAATATTTTTTGGTTTAAACAGTTATTAGAAGGTATGAAGGTTGAAATCAAAGAACCAGTTGTTATATTTTGTGACAATACTAGTGCAATAAACATTTTGAAGAATCCAGTGATGCATTCCAAAACCAAGCACATTGCTATTAAATATCACTTTGTCAGAGAATTGGTGCAGGACAAGGAAATCAGATTAGAATATATTCATACAAAAGAATAGATTGCAGACATTTTTACCAAACCATTACCTAAGGATGCATTTGTGTATCTAAGAGGTAAGTTAGGGGTCATTCCCCTATCCGAGGCTCACTAAATATAGTTTTAGTGATGCATCAACCAGAACATGATTGAGAATCAACCAGTTGATGCAGCATATTCAAGGAATCATTGCATATGAATCAGTACTTGAGGTACATTAATTTACACCGGTAATATGTGAATTGTCTTTGGCATGTGTTGTCAAAGAGGGAGTGTTTGCTATATCTTTGCTACTACTTCAAGAAATTTTCAATAGTCAGAAGGAAGATTTTTCAGGATAAAGGAAGTTTGCTGACAGAGGGAGATTTGAATCTGAACTGAGCTAACTATTTTATATTTCTTATGCTATGACATATTGTGTTGCCATCAATGCCAAGGAGGGAGATTGTTGGAAACAATTGTCTGAAGGAAATTGCTACTCAAATTATGTATTGTCTTTGATGTCACACAATGTCATAGTCCATAGCAATCAGTTCCTACTGAGTTTAGTCGGTCATCAAAGGAAATTCAGTGTTTACCAAGTTCAGTCAGTCGTCAAAGGAAATTCAGTGTTTACCGAGTTCAGTCGGTCGTCAAAGGAAATTTAGTGTTTACCAAGTTCAGTCGGTTGTCAAAGGAAATTTAGTGTTTACCAAGTTCAGTCAGTTATCGAAGGTAAAGGATTGTCGGTGTTTACCGAGTTCCCTCGATCTCCGAAAGATTGTAGAAAGTTATGGTCACCGAGCACTG